>SSNP01000068.1:44316-58571 GCA_006937955.1 Pachypanchax playfairii
CTCCTGGTCTCGGTCCTCCTGGTCCTCCTGGTCCCGGTCCTCCTGGTCCCGGTCCTCCTGGTCCTCCTGCTCCTGGTCCTCCTGGTCCCGGTCTTTCTGGTCCCGATCCTCCTGGTCCTCCTGGTCCTGGTCCCGATCCTCCTGGTCCTGGTCCTGGTCCTGGTCCTCCTGGTCCCGATCCTCCTGGTCCTGTTGGTCCTGGTCCTCCTGGTCCTCCTGGTCCCAGTCTTTCTGATCCCGATCCTCCTGGTCCTCCTGGTCCTCCTGGTCCCGGTCCTCCTGGTCTCGGTCCTCCTGGTCCTCCTGGTCCCGGTCCTCCTGGTCTCGGTCCTCCTGGTCCCGATCCTCCTGGTCCTCCTGGTCCTGGTCCTCCTGGTCCCGATCCTCCTGGTCCTGGTCCTCCTGGTCCCGATCCTCCTGGTCCTCCTGGTCCCAGTCTTTCTGGTCCCGATCCTCCTGGTCCTCCTGGTCCCTGTCTTTCTGGTCCCGATCCTCCTGGTCCTCCTGGTCCTGGTCCTCCTGGTCCCGATCCTCCTGATCCTCCTGGTCCTGGTCCTCCTGGTCCTGGTCCTCCTGGTCCTCCTGGTCCCAGTCTTTCTGATCCTGATCCTCCTGGTCCTGGTCCTCCTGGTCCTCCTGGTCCCAGTCTTTCTGGTCCCGATCCTCCTGGTCCTCCTGGTCCTGGTCCTGGTCCTGGTCCTCCTGGTCCCGATCCTCCTGGTCCTGTTGGTCCTGGTCCTCCTGGTCCCGGTCCTCCTGGTCTCGGTCCTCCTGGTCCTCCTGGTCCCGGCCTCCTGGTCTCGGTCCTCCTGGTCCCGATCCTCCTGGTCCTCCTGGTCCCAGTCTTTCTGGTCCCGATCCTCCTGGTCCTCCTGGTCCCAGTCTTTCTGGTCCCGATCCTCCTGGTCCTCCTGGTCCTGGTCCCGATCCTCCTGGTCCTGTTGGTCCTGGTCCTCCTGGTCCTGGTCCTCCTGGTCCCGATCCTCCTGGTCCTCCTGGTCCCGGCCTCCTGGTCCCGGTCCTCCTGGTCTCGGTCCTCCTGGTCCTGGTCCTCCTGGTCCCAGTCTTCCTGGTCCTCCTGGTCCCAGTCTTTCTGGTCCCGATCCTCCTGGTCCTCCTGGTCCTCCTGGTCCTCCTGGTCCCAGTCTTTCTGATCCCGATCCTCCTGGTCCTCCTGGTCCTGGTCCTCCTGGTCCCAGTCTTTCTGGTCCCTGTCTTTCTGGTCCCGATCCTCCTGGTCCTCCTGGTCCTGGTCCTCCTGGTCCCGATCCTCCTGGTCCTCCTGGTCCTGGTCCTCCTGGTCCTCCTGGTCCCGGTCCTCCCGGATCTATGAATTAGTGGTTGTTTGTAAATGATTATTATGATTATTTATGGATGAAGTTCTGACTCTGGACAGTCTGATCTCTCTCTGTTGCCGTGGAAACACCAGCTGAGTACTGATGATCCGTGAGACTGAGTGGAAACTCGACCTGGTTTAACACCAGAACCTGACTGAGCTGCAGCTGCTCATATGAACCACATTCTGGTTAGTCTCTAAACATCTGGTTCTGCTCTGAGGAACCAGACCAGCTGCATGAAACACTAACAGTAGAACTTTAGTTCTGGCTCCTTGTCTTTGATCCAGTTTGTTTTCACTCAGAACCGGACCGGTTATGGATCTCTGTTCTCGAGCTGATAGAACAAATATTGATCAAATATTGATTGTAGGTTAAGTAGAGAAATGCTTCACCGCTAGAAGGTTTCTACTTCAGACACGTCCGTCCTCCTGATCGGTTCTGGTGAACGTGTCCGAGTCCGTGTGTCTGCAGGAGACTCGATGAGTTAAACAGGTGGAAGGTTCGAGCTCAGGTGTCACTCTGAAGACTCTCGGGGGGGATTCGTGAGAAAAACATGAGTCCTATTTCAGGAACGTGCGTGTAATTTATAATGTTCTGATAAATCTCCAAAATCCCCAAAACCCAAAACTTTAAGTGTGATTATGTAAAAACTTTAAAAGATTTTAAAACACCTGCTCAGTCACAAAAAGTCTGACTTCCTGTAACTGGTTTAAACTTGGACTGATGCTTTTAATGTGAAATATGTCCGAGCTGTCGAGCTTCAAAAGGGGGCGGAGCTTCCTCACCTGTTTCACCAAAATCTCTGTTTCCAGGAAATTTTACTGAATATCAAATCAGCTTAAAATGAAAACAGAAGAAATCCTGACAGAACGTTAATCAGGTTCTTCGGTTCTCAGGAAATGATGATGTTCATCCGTTAGACGAGTTTAAAAACCTCTCTGAGATTTTACTTCCATATTTTAATCCTGTTGTTGTTTTTGTGTCTGTGTTCTCTCACACTGACCTTTACTCTGAAAGGGTTTTTCTGCTTCCTGCCGTCCCGACTTTCTAATAAATGAGCCTTTAAAGGAGAAATAAATAGTAACCATTAATCATCAGAATAATACGACAGAATAAACTTCCAGTGACTCAGATTGGGATTTAATCTACATGTTAGACTGAATCAGTTCTCTCAGACTGAGACTTTTATTATTTATCACTCTGTAATTTCATATATCCAGATAAAAACATCCCGTCTTCCCTCTCAGATCTTTCAGTCTGATTACCTGCAGTATCGAGCCTCCTCCGCCTCCTCCTTCCTCCTCCTCCTCCTCCTCCTCCTCCTCGTTGTCCTCCTCCTCCTCCTCCTCCTCGTTGTCCTCCTCCTCCTCCTCGTCCTCCTCCTCCTCCTCGTCCTCCTCGTTGTCCTCCTCCTCGTCCTCCTCCTCCTCGTCCTCCTCGTTGTCCTCCTCCTCGTCCTCCTCCTCCTCGTTGTCCTCCTCCTCGTCCTCCTCCTCGTCCTCCTCGTTGTCCTCCTCCTCCTCCTCGTCCTCCTCCTCCTCCTCCTCCTCGTTGTCCTCCTCCTCGTCCTCCTCCTCGTCCTCCTCCTCCTCGTCCTCCTCCTCTTCATCAGCCATCGCTCTGTGTTCCTTCTGAGGTTGAACCTGTTCAGACTGATCACATCTCAGTTAATTAAAGCTGTTTGGGTGTCTGTTCACGCTGGAACAATGAAGGAACGTACGATGATGCAACATTCCAGCTGCTTCTGTAATAAATAAAATGTGTGTAAAACTAAAGCTCGAGAGTTTGTTCAGTGTTGCTGGTTCTCATGATGATGCTGCATCTCATCATGTAGAACATGGAGATTTAGGTGAAATGTGATCAGCTGACTCCTCTCTGCTTCTACAGAGGATGTTTTAAAGGTTCTGATTCCTCAATGATGAACTCGTTCTCTGGGTTTTTGGTAGAAGTTAATATTTACTCTTAACCAAAGTTTATATAGAAAAGCTGTGAGACTCTAAACTGAATATTTCAGAATATTTGCAGTAAAACGTCTGAATATAATTAAAAATCTCAGTGATTTTTATGAAACTTTCCTTCATCCTGCAGGTTTCAGGCTGAAGCTACAGTCTGTTATAATCTTTATTAAACCTCATTGTTGCTTTTATCTGTTTCAACTTTATGTTTAAAACATAAATAATTACTCAGATTGAACTTGTTGCTGCAGTTTCTGGACCAGTTCTCAGTTAAAATGAGGACGTGTCTCTGATGGGACGTCCTGATGGTTTCAGGAGAAACTGGACACTTTGTATTTAAACTCTTTTCATCTGAAGCAGCTGTCAGTCTGTAGAGAAACATCCTGAACCGTTTCCTCTCAGACAGACGCTCTAACATGGCGTCTGGGTGTTTTGGCAGCCGTTCAGACTGATAGATGAACGCCGCTCCTCCTGGTCCTGGTCCTGGTCCCCCCCCCCCCCCCTAGAGTAATGTGGGCTCCACATCGGGGTCGTCTCCTCCGTCTGCCCCTGACATTCAGCTTACTCTCCTTCAGACGCTCACAGCGACAGCGTTGTAATTAAGCTTCTGTCTCTTCAGGCCTCGGTGGACATGACTCAGCAAAAAGAAGGAGAATTTAAAGGAGGAGTGAGCAGCAGAACGAGGGAAGAAGAGAAAACAACAGAAACAGATGGTTCTGTTAGAGGCTCCAGCTGCAGATTAAACACATAAAGTTTAGTTCTGGTTAACATGTGGGCGAGTTAGAAGGTTTAAAACTCGACAGCATAAACCTTCACATGTGATAACAGGAAGTAAAAAATGGGTCAAATAAAAATAGATGGACCTCACAGAGTGTTAAAAACAGTAGAAGAAGAAGAAAACCACCAGGAGAGACTAAGTTATGTAAGAGTGTGTGAGCGGACCGACTTTAACCAGGACTGTGTGTGTTTGTTCTGGAAACATGAGAGAAAGCTATCAGACTCTTGTCTCCATGGTAACAGCATCATCCTCCTGCTGCATGTTTCTCACATGTTTCCTTCCTGCTGCAGCTTCACGTTGTTTTAAATAGTTTAAAGTTCTGTTATGTTCTGGTTTAACTGGACTTGAAAGTGTGCTGGTAGGCGACAGATGGTGTGTGAAGCCGAGTAGCAGACACGACAATGAGAAGGGACACCAGAAGTTCAGAGAGGTGAACAAATGACCTGAGACACGACTGTGGCGATGACTCGCTGACGGGGAGCAGGCAGAGACCTGGACCAGGTACAGAACAGGGTCTCGTCAAAACAGAGTGCAGAGTTCCTAATCCAACGAGGATCAGGTGAAGACCAGGTCAGAAGACAGAGTGTAGCATGAAACATGATGGACCGATGAGAACAGGTGAAGTGACTGACATGACTGGAGCTGTGACAGGTAAAGCAGATGAACCAGGTAAAGCAGATGAACCAGGTGAAGCAGGTGAACTAGGTGAAGCAGATGAACCAGGTAAAGCAGATGAACCAGGTGAAGCAGATGAACCAGGTGAAGCAGATGAACCAGGTGAGGCAGATGAACCAGGTAAAGCAGATGAACCAGGTGAAGCAGATGAACCAGGTGAAGCAGATGAACCAGGCGAAGCAGGTGAACCAGGTGAAGCAGATGAACCAGGTGAAGCAGATGAACCAGGCGAAGCAGATGAACCAGGTGAGGCAGATGAACCAGGTGAAGCAGATGAACCAGGCGAAGCAGATGAACCAGGCGAAGCAGATGAACCAGGCGAAGCAGGTGAAGCAGATGAACCAGGTGAAGCAAATGAACCAGGTGAAGCAGATGAACTAGGTGAAGCGGATGAACCAGGTGAAGCAGATGAACCAGGTGAAGCGGATGAACCAGGTGAAGCAGATGAAGCAGGAAATGGAATGAGATATGAGAACTCAGACATGTTCGATCAGAGCAGTGGGGATCTGTCTGCTGTAACATGAGAACATGCAGGTGCTCAGGTGTGCGAGCAGGTAAATAAACACCTGTTTGCATGAGTTTTACTTTAATGAATACTTGAGCTTTAAATCCCAAACTCGTGTTTCCATGAAGACTCAGCAGTGGGTTCTGTTCTCTGAGGGGTCCAGCTGGTCTCTGTGTGGTCTGTCTGGTCAGGTGTTTGTCAGCTGTTTCCTGTCCTGTAGCCTTTATGTTTCTGTTTGATGTGAGAGAATGAAGCGTGTGCAGCTGATGACCTCACAAGTTACTACAGGTTAGGCGTTACCTGACGAGTTACCACACCTGTCTGACCTGATGCTACTGAGAGGGAATACATCCACTTGTAAACAAAACATCTGTTTCTTTATAATAAATCCAGATGTGGTTTGAAACAGCTTCTCGTGTTCAGCACTAAAAATGTCCCAAACTACAGATAACCTTCATAAAAACAAACAAATAACTTGTAAACAAACAGATTTTAAAATCCTGCTGTTTTAAGAACATTTATTATGGGCTGGATATTATCATCATAAAATCACAGTGTTATTATAAATAATGATTTTATGTCATGTTACATGTTTTTCTCATCATTTAATTTCCTTCATCTCTGGATCAATATGTGTTACATTATGACTTCATGATAATAAATAACCTGATTATTAACTATAGATCAGAAGCTGCAGGCGGCGTGTTGTTACTGTGTGACGTGCTGCATCATGTTTATCTGTTTGTTGTTAAATAAACACTTTCTCTCTGCTTTCATCTCTCAGTTCGTCTCCATTAACACTCCAAACACGAGTCTGTGGTTCTGGTTCCAGTTCGGTTGGAACATGTTCATCAGACGTTTACCGTGTTTTTCTCCACAGAAAGTCAGTGAGAAGGTCGGCGGTGCAGAAGGAACGAAACTCGATGACGACTTCAAAGAGATGGAAAAGGTAACAAGTCGCTCGTCTTCATCAGAGATTCACATGAAATCTAACAGGAAGTAGAGATTAAAATTTAATTCAGTATTTCGTTTACAGTAAATGTTCTTCTAACCAGTTTAATTAAAGATTATCTAAAGAAAAACTGTCAGTAAATAATGAAACATCTGGAGCACAATAATAAGAAATAAAGGCTAATTTTATATTTATTTCAGTTCTGAAACTGTTTTGATCAATCAGTCAATATTCTTTTATATTTTAACCAGATTTTGAAAAAACTTTAAAACCAAACTGTATAAAATATATTAAAAATACTTTATAAACTTTGTCCTTATTTAAACTGAAATTGTAGTAAAATTCTAATAACAATAAACCGAGTAAATAGTATTTATTTAAAAACATCAACTTTTTATTCAAAATCTAATTTCTGTACATTTTTATGATCTAAACATGTTTCTATAATTTAGTTAAAATAATAAAAGTCCATGTTACAAATTGATTTAGTGCTTTTTGACATTAATCCCAGTAAATAAGTGAGATACAGGAACCAGATTTCATTTAGTTTAACAGGACGTCATACGGAGTCCCTGAAGCGCAGGTAGTTTGTTTGTGTCTCAGGTGTTTTAGAGTTAATCTGATTTAAATCCAGCTGTTTCGTTTGAACGTTTCTCTGAATCAGAACCTCACAGGAGAAAAACAACATGTTTCTATCTCGTTGTTTGTTCTGGTGTGTTCTGCAGAAGGTGGACATCACCAGCAGGGCGGTGCTGGACATCATGACCAAAACTACAGAGTACCTTCAGCCTAATCCAGGTGTGTAACTCACCTCCAGCTGCTGCAGCATTAAACTCTGACCCACGTTCTGACTCAGTTCTGATCCTCCTGCAGCATCCAGAGCCAAGCTCAGCATGATCAACACCATGTCGAAGATCCGCGGGCAGGAGAAGGGACCCGGGTACCCGCAGGCCGAGACCATCCTGGGTGACGCCATGTTGAAGTTTGGACGGGAGCTGGGAGAAGAGTCGTGCTTCGGTAGGAGCTCCACGCTGATCCAGATGTTCTGTGTTCTCACCTGGAAACCAGAGAACATCAGTTCCAGCTCATGATGCTCATGATGCCCCAAAATCTGATAAAAACTAGTTTATTTAAACAAAAATAGGTTCAGCAGACTTGAAACGTTGTTTCTGTTTAAATGTGAAGTGACCTGGAAGCTACAGGTGAGTTCTCTGAACACCTGGACCAGGAACACGCCCACTGTGATAACACTGAGTCCTTCCTTCCGTATCTCCTTCTAGGATTGGCGCTGATGGATGCTGGTGAGGCGATGAAGGAGCTCGGGGAGATAAAAGATGCTCTGGACATGGAGGTCAAACAGAACTTTATTGATCCGCTGCAGAACCTCCATGACAAAGACCTGAAAGAGATCCAGGTGAGTTAAACCTTAGACATGTGACAGATGTGGAGCTGGACTTTTACATATCACTTGCATCACCTGTTCCTCTTCTGCGGCAGCATCATTTGAAGAAGATGGAGGGTCGGCGTCTGGACTTTGACTACAAGAAGAAACGTCAGGGGAAAGTCCAGGACGAGGAGATCAAACAGGCGCTGGAGAAGTTTGATGAGAGCAAAGAGATCGCAGAGCAGAGCATGTTTAACCTGCTGGAGAGCGACGTGAGTAAAACCACTGAAGGTTTACAGACAAGGTCGATCCAGACCACGAAAAACTGTTAAAACTATCTGAATAAATACTGAATATTTATAAAGTAAAACAAATCTGTTTACATACGAGTCTCAAACTGCTTTAAACTTTCAAAATAAAATCCATTAAAGCCACTGATGGTTACCGTGGTAACCCTTCATGAGCCACTGATGGTTACCATGGTAACCTTGATGGACCAATGGCAGCAGCTTTAAACTTCTCACACAGTTTAAACATCTAATCAAAGGTATTTTATTTTAGTTTAGATTTAAATAGATTTATAAGAATTTCAAGCAACAGCTGCTTGAAAATCCTTCAAAATGTTCCCAGAATGTTCTAGTTCACTTTTAAACTTTGAATTTTCATATTTTTTAGTTTATTTTGTAATATTTTTTTCTAAATTGACGTGCCGTCAGTCACGTCCTTGTCTGAAAAGCAGCTCACAGGTTGATACAGTGACGTAGAGACAATCCTCCATCTGTAAAACAAGCGGTCACCATCATCAGGACCGAGTCTGTCACAATCTCAGTTCATTTGTTCTGCAGGTAAAATAAACGTATTAGTAAAATCTCGACAGGTGACTCAGAAACATTCTGAAAGCCACTTCCTTTTTATCAAATCTAGTATTTTTATCTTAAAACCAGGTGAGAAGACGTCGCCACACCTGGAGCTTTAAGTTAGAAGATAACTGAGTTCCAGATTTGGCTTCTGATTCATGGCTGAACCCAGTCCTCAGGGAGGACAGAAATATTTATATTGATGCTTCTCCTGTTGCCATAGTTACACATTTTCAGCTTGTTGAAAGCAGCAGTGGAAAGTCCTGTAGCACATTGTACCGAACCAGCATGAAGATGAATCTCAGATCAAATCAAAGTGTGTGTGTGTTGCAGATAGAGCAGGTGAGCCAGCTGGCAGCGCTGGTCCAGGCCCAGTTGGAATATCACAGCCGCTCATCTGAAATCCTCCAGCAGCTGTCCAGCAAGATGGAGGACAGGTATCGATCCGTCCTCCGACTTCAGCATGAAAATAACAGGATGAAAATAGATCAGACATGTGTTTGTTTTTTCTCCAGGATAAAAGAAGTGTCCAGTAAACCCAGGAAGGAGTACACTCCAAAACCCAGGATGACCCTGGAGCTTCTGCCCCCCAGCGAAAGCCACAACGGGGGGATTCACTCTGCCAAATCCCCCGGAAGATCACCAGGTAGAAGATGGAACGATATATTAAAGCTTTGTTACAGGACGTGTCTCCGAGCATCATCATGAGCTTCAGGTGAACAGGTTTCATGTCTCTCATCATAAAGCCAACCAGCATCCGGTCTGCATCAGACCAGATCAGCAGACCAGACTTCAGCTGGGGGTCTAACCCTGTATGAGGTCCAGACTGGTTTCCTTCCCCTCAGTGTGTCCAGACTGTGCTGCCTAAACCATCAATATATAAGAACTAGACACAGGAACATGAAACAGGAAGAGGGCCCCCTACTGTATTAATTTAAGCCCCACCCCCTCCGTGTGACCAAATGACTAAAACACACCTCAGATACAGGAACCAGATTGTCAGATTGTTTGAAGAAAACTTCATTTTTTGTATTTAACATTTTAATATGGAAACTGGATTTTTTTTTTGAGTAGTATTTTTGTCTTATCAAAAAAATAAGGCAGAGGTGACCCCCCCCCACTTCGTTTATTATGTAAGCCCCGCCCATGTATTACCATGGATGAGCTGTGTGTTTCTAACCGATGTTTCTGCTCTGTGTCCGCCCACAGCGCCGATGGATCAGCCATGTTGTCGAGCACTCTATGACTTTGAGCCAGAGAACGAAGGTGAACTGGGGTTCAAGGAAGGTGACATCATCACCCTGACCAATCAGATCGATGAAAACTGGTACGAGGGTATGATCAACGGCCAGTCGGGCTTCTTCCCCATCAACTACGTGGATATCCTGGTGCCGCTCCCTCATTAGTTTTTGTCGACACCCCGGTCCCTCCCTCTTGACCAATCCAGACACCCAGAAAACAGCCTGTATTTGCAGAAACAACAAACCACGCCCTCTTTCTACTTCTTCTTCTTCTGTGCTTCTGTGTGATTCTGCTTTCACAAAATGAACTGACATAAGAGAGGCGCTGGAGAACACCCGACCTGAACAGCGAGGTACGAGGAGAAGAAGAGGATTGTAGCGACGCAGTGACGAGGAGCTGATGTAAAGGCCGGTGTTCAGCCTCAGACTCTGGACTCCCATCATGCTTTGGAGACTCGAGGGACAGTGTATTTGTATGTGCATGTCTGTTCGTGTGTTTCAGCCTGTTCGTACTCTCAGCACACGTTTCTGCTCGTCAGACAGCTGATGGCTTTCAGATCTTCTTACTTCTGTCTTTCCTACCTTGACCAGCCTTCTCCTGCTTCTCTGCAGTCCTGGATTCAGCAGCTGTAACAGCTGGACCTGCTTTCTGGCCTTTTCTCTGTCTTACTCTCTTACTTGGTTGGTTAGGACTTTTAGCATGCAGAGAGACATGTGTCTCATGTCCCAGAGCTGAAGCTGCTTTTCAGACCTCCTTGATGTTCAGAACATCTCGTCCTTGTTCTCGTGTTCTTGTAACCTCCTCGGTCTGTGTAGAGTTTCAGTGGTTGTGTGCATGAACCTGCTGCATCAGGTTGAGGTGAGAAGATAGCAGAAACTTTCAGTCTGGAGGTCGTCTGTTCCTGTATGAACAGAAGTTTTAGTTTTATTTTGAAACTTGTTTCCTGAACGGGGGATTGAGGAGGGTGTTAGAGACGACCAGGTGACTGAACTGAACACCTGCGTGAGCTCTGAGGTGAAGGAACGTTCTTCATTATCATGTGGAGGAGCTGCTTGCTGACTCGTCTCTTTTCTTTTGCATGTAAAACTGATTTACTGTTATTAGAACGACCAAAGCTGATGTTCACAACATGTATTCAGTTTGGTTGTTGCTCGCTGCCTTGCTCAAAGGCATGTGTCTGTACAAATAATCTTCAAACATAAGTTCACGGTTAGAGTTTAACAGCTGATGCAGCTCAATCCAACTAGTTTACTGTTGTTCAAACCTTCAACTGCACCAAACAAACGTCTCTCTGTTGGACAAAAACGAAGGCAGTGTGAAACAAAAACATCTCCATGTGCAGTGGACTTCCTGGTTATGTCCTGGAAGCTCACAGCAGGTGTGGGAACCAGTTCCCTTAAGGTGGATCATTGTTTGATACAGGTGTGGGAACCAGTTCCCTTATGGTAGATCCTTGTTTGATACAGGTGTGGGAACCAGTTCCCTTAAGGTGGATTTTTGTTTGATACAGGTGTGGGAACCAGTTCCCTTAAGGTGGATCCTTGTCTGATACAGGTGTGGCAACCAGTTCCCTTATGGTGGATCCTTGTCTGATACAGGTGTGGGAACCAGTTCCCTTATGGTGGATCCTTGTTTGATACAGGTGTGGGAACCAGTTCCCTTATGGTGGATCCTTGTTTGATACAGGTGTGGGAACCAGTTCCCTGGTGGTGGATCCTTGTTTGATACAGGTGTGGGAACCAGTTCCCTGGTGGTGGATTTTTGTTTGATACAGGAGTGGGAACCAGTTCCCTTAAGGTGGATCCTTGTCTGATACAGGTGTGGCAACCAGTTCCCTTATGGTGGATCCTTGTTTGATACAGGTGTGGGAACCAGTTCCCTTATGGTGGATCCTTGTTTGATACAGGTGTGGGAACCAGTTCCCTTATGGTGGATCCTTGTTTGATACAGGTGTGGGAACCAGTTCCCTTGTGGTGGATCCTTGTTTGATACAGGTGTGGGAACCAGTTCCCTTGTGGTGGATCCTTGTTTGATACAGGTGTGGGAACCAGTTCCCTTAAGGTGGATCCTTGTTTGATACAGGTGTGGGAACCAGTTCCCTTAAGGTGGATCGTTGTTTGATACAGGTGTGGGAACCAGTTCCCTTGTGGTGGATCCTTGTTTGATACAGGTGTGGGAACCAGTTCCCTTGTGGTGGATCCTTGTTTGATACAGGTGTGGGAACCAGTTCCCTTGTGGTGGATCCTTGTTTGATACAGGTGTGGGAACCAGTTCCCTGGTGGTGGATCCTTGTTTGATACAGGTGTGGGAACCAGTTCCCTGGTGGTGGATCCTTGTTTGATACAGGTGTGGGAACCCGTTCCCTGGTGGTGGATCTTTGTTTGATACAGGTGTGGGAACCAGTTCCCTTAAGGTGGATGTTTGTACGTGTGCCTCCCGACATTCCTTTAGACTTTTGCAGATATTGAGATCTCCACTGGTAAATGTTTCTAATAATTTCAGATCTGACACCCAGCTTTGCATTAAAAGATTGTAGTTTTAGCCAAAATAACCGGGTTCTGGTTTGGTTTCAAATATTGAAAATTTCCGTTGATTGTTCAAGAACATTTTCTTGGAACGTTCCCTCATTCCAGACTTTCGGTAACATTCCAAAAACACTCTATAAGCTAGAAAGTCCAAGACTCCTCTGTGGTGCTCTGGGAATCTTTTGGAATTTTAGAACCTTAATGCAGGATTCAGAACCTTTCGCTTATCTAGACCTCATTTCCTGCTCTGTGGATTGTCTTTAAATCACTCGCAGCTCATGTTGGATCACCAGACAGTCCGTGTTGGTGGTAAATGTTGTTCATGCGTGTTCTTGTTGGAACAGAACCGTGGTTCTGATACAGTCACTGTGTTGCTGCTGCCTAGCTGCTGTATGTGTCTCTGGATCAGCAGTATTCTGTAAAAGGTATTTAGACACCTTGTTCATATTAACTGTTCAGTACTGTTTTAAAGTGCAGCTGGTTAATAAAGTGAAACTAGTAGTGATAAATAATATTAGTAACATCAGACAAACATCTGGAGGACAGTGTTGGGTTTAAAATAACGCTGTTGGTTTTATTTCATTTAAAATACAGTATGAGCAAGAATCTGTGCTAGCATGATGAATGCTAATTTATCTGAAGTGCTAATCAGCGGCGTTCAGCCTCACATTCACGTGTTAGTGATTTACTGATGCAACATGTAATGAAACCACAAACTATTTGGATCAAACTGGTTCATTTTAAATATTTGTTTCTTTTTATGTCAAACTTCATGTTTTACAGTTCGTCCATAGATTATTTCCTTTAGCAGAAGTTTGGACCAAATACCAAGTCAGTACTGAATTTTTAAGGGAAAAAGTATTGAACAACTTGTTGCTATTTTTGATTTAATATCTTCCCCTCATTCCAAATGTTTCATTCATCTCATAAATCATAAGTAAAATCATTATTCTTGACATTTCTAAGTTTATTTTGTGTTTTAAAATATAGCTAAGCTTTTTAACGTGTTACAGTGAAAGAGGCTCAGACTGCTTTATCAACATCACAGATGAAGGGGGGGGGGGGGTCTGCGGCGGCGGCGGGGGAACGTTACGACAGTGAGCTTTCACAGGGGACCAGTAGGGGGAGAGCGAGAGCAAAACTTACTTAGTTCTGCTTTAACACAAAAAAAGAAACCTGTAAGGTGCAAATACTTTTTCCCAGCACTGTATCTACAAGCTAGTTGATGCTCTAGCTAGCTGTATCTCGCTAGCTGTTCGTGAGCAGTTAGCTTATTTTTGGAGCTAGCTGGCTAACGGTGAAAGCACAGGTGTGAGAACATCAGTAGAACCAGAAAGTAGAACGTGTTTCTCTAACTGTAGCAGGTAAATCACAGGGAGAACATCTGTGTTTTTGATTTTCCTCATTTTGTTTGTGATGTTTATGTCTGAAAACTGAATTTAACATGTGGAACGTTTAGCGCTGCATGCAACTGAACCGTCGTCCAAAAGCTTGATTCATTTAACTTCTACTTTTCTGTTTAAATATTCACTTACTGCTGTTTGTAATTTATTTTGACTGTATTCATTCATTCTTCTTCAGTTTACTAAGTGCTTTAAGACTTTTTATTTTTCCTCTTTGTGTGTTTTTTCTTGCTGATTTGCCTCGATGGCGACATGTATTCTAACCTCAATGAGGGTCTCAGTGTTTTTATTTATTCTCACGGTTCATCACCACCGTCAGACTTCGGCCATCTTACCCGCCTCCGCTGACTTTCTGAATTCCTCGTCCATCGTTAGATCCTGTTCAGGGTCGCAGGGAGCTGGTATCCATCCTCAAACTGTTACTTTCTCTTCACAGTGGAAACGTTTAAATACTTTTTAAAAAATAAGCAGCTTTGTGTCATGTAACTATCGACCAATCAGACGTTTCCTTAAAGAGACAGTAACTTAAATTGACTGTTTTATCTTGGAAATCCTCCAGATATTGTTTTAACAGGCTTTCACTCTCCTTTTCATGTTGATCTCAGGCCTAATGTTTTCATTGAAATTATTTGTTTAGGCTCC
>SSNP01000068.1:58880-81380 GCA_006937955.1 Pachypanchax playfairii
CATTGTCCTGTTTGTATGTTGAAGCACATTTGATGGTTGCCTCCATACTGATGTGTGACGTAGAGGAGGAGAGGCACTTTGTGGGCGGGGCTGGAATTTGGGAATAAAAAAACTTTAGCTGTGATACTAACTGTTGCTCTCCTCGTATTGGACGATGATATATTCTAAGACCACTGTATGTATAACTGCTTGTTGTGAAGATGATCTACAATGTAATGATAATAAAGAATTACCACTATGATGAACTCCAGTCTGTTGGTTGGAGGTAAATATTTGAAGTTTAAGGCTATAATATGTTTATTTAAAGACTAAATATTTAATCTCATGTGGTATAAAAACCAAGATGTGTTTTTTTAACTACATGAAAACCTGATACAGAGTGAATCTGTCCTGCTTCATGATGCAGTTCTGTTTCATTTAAAGACTCTTTAAAAAAAACAAGGTGTGTCAGAGTAAATAAGATAAATGATTAAAACGTTCTGAGAAGTAAACTGTAGAAAGAGGTAAAAGCAGCAAACAACTTCCTCTTCTTACGCAATCATGTTGCTTTCAAAATAAATAAATAAAGTACAGTTTAAGTTATTTAAGCTATTACTTTGGAACATGAGATGAATTAGTCATGTTTGTACACACATTTAATAAACTTTGTTATTTCAGAAATAACAGCGTTGTAAATAAAAGTTTCAGGCCTTGAGAGACTTTTATTTTGTAGTATCATCCGGAAGTCTGATCCTAACTGTACCGTTCGATGCTGTTCGAGAAGAAATCCGTTTTTCTTTTACTTTCTTATTTCTCAGGACATAAAGACAAAGCAGGAGGACATGGACATGAGGCAGAAGGTCTGGTTGGAGCTGAGGAACCTGCGGCCTGGAGAGGTGGGTTCTCCTGGTGGGTTCTCAGGGTTCTTATCCGTCAACATGTTCATTTACTACTTCAACTTCAGTAAATGAAATGTAACTGAATATGACTCGAGTTAGTCCTTAAAGTTTAATAAAAAAACACAGTTAACGTTTTAAATGTTAAATAAATTGAGAACGTGAGGAACATCTGGATCTTAATCTCACTCATAAAGTTTGTTTCTGTTTGGGTTACAGATGTTAATATTTTAATATTTTGCAGGTTTTTGCGGCCTGATGGGTGAAAATGTAACCAGATAAATACAGTTTCCTCTGTTTGATATTTGACATCGTATTTATAATTCAGCTCAGTTTTATTAGTATAAAAATAATTTCAAGGCTCTTTTAGAAACATCAAGTCCAGTTTATATCAACTCCAGATTCAAAGTTCGTTATTTCAAAATGTTCTATTAATTATAAATAATAACATTCAGTAAGTTATTAAATACCAAGTAGTAAAAAGTTTATCTAAGGAACCAGCTGATTGGGTTGAATCATTATTATAATCCTCCATCCTGAGCAGGGAGAACCTCCAGCAGAACCAGAAAAGTAACAGAGGTTTGTGTTTATGTTTAATATCATCCATCCATCATCCATCCATCCATCATCCATCCATCCACCCATCATCCATCCATCCATCCATCCATCATGCATCCATCCATCATCCATCCATCCATCCATCCATCCATCCATCCATCCATCCATCCATCCATCATTCAACTTCTCAAAGCTGTATCTGTTATGTTTAAGTGCAGATATAAACACGAGACAGCTGTTAAACTTCTTCTTGTTTTACCATCCAGATGTTGTTCTGTCTTCCTACTCGAGAATCTGAGATGAAGCTGGATTGATAACACCAGCTTCATCTCACATTTCAAGAAGTTAAACAGATGTTACACGATCACTGATGACTTAACAGACTCCTAGATGTTTAACCTAAAATGGTCATGTGACTTCTGACATTATCCTCGTCCTTCAGAGACTTCTCTAGGAGATGAGGAGTGAAGATCTCAGAACACTCACTTTAAATTTGCTCAAGCAGCAGCCGGGACTCGTTTTTGATGTCCAGGTGATGAATCAGAGCAGACATGCTGCCCCCCCCCCCACCTGCTCAGGTGTTACATTGGTGTACCTGTGGAAATTGCAAGGACGTGCCGACAGACCTGGAAAGGAAGCGTTGCGGCCAAGATCCTGTTAACTGTCTGAGCCGTCTTCCTCACTTCACCCTGTACTACCTCGACGAAGGCTGTCTGAGAATCCACAGGCAGTACAGACGTGATGTCTTAGTGGTGGAACCTGGAGATGATCAGCGGGAGAACAGAGATGCAGCTTTCAGACACTTCTTATTATGTCAGGGTGGTTCTTTAAATCTGAAGAAAACAAGAGTGATTCCGAGTTATTGTGTGTGGAAAATCAGGGATACGTTTCCTGATCCACATGGACAATACTCAACCTACGAACCTCGTTTGTGATTGGTTGTCAGGTCACTTAGTCTTTTGATTTTTTTTACTCATTCTTCTACCAGTTCTTTTCATGTAAAAATAGTCTGTTACATTTAAAAAAAAACACCTATCTGTAAAACTTTTACTCTTTTGTTTTTCTGCATTTATTGTTTTTAGTACTAATATGAATATATAAATCTGCAGTTGTGACCGTGTTTGTACATTTAGAGTAATAATTTAGGTTACAGGCCCTTATATAGGATCAAAACTAACTGTAAAAATGTATAATATTTAATTAAAGAAACAATTAAAGCAGTTTTACACTGTGGAGCCTGGAATGATACATAATCCCTCCATTTCAGCAAGATTTTATTAAACACTTCTCAAAGATGGTGAAAAACTTGGATTCAGTTTTTGGAGGAAGTAAAAGAATGATATTGTTCAAATATCTGTTGAAAACTTTGGTCCGGCATACAGAATGAGCTTTATGTGAATATTCTGCAGTTATGAAATTAAAGTTGTTGAAATCCGTTTCATGCGTCACAGCTCTTGTCAAGTCAGTGATTCGCCGCTAGAGACGCGTTCCCGGACTCACCCGTTCTGCGGTTTCCCTCCTTTTATAATTCTGATGCTTTCAGGTGTTCCTTGGAATTTATCGAAGTATAGTGGAAAATTGCATAATATTTTGTAATTGATTTTTTAAAAACACGGAAGAGTTGTTAATGCAACAATAATCGGTTGATCCATATTTACATTTAGGCTAATCTATAGTATTGTGTGTAAAGTATAAACTGTATTTTTCTGTACTTATATTTTAATTTTCTTGAGTTCCACATTGCTTTTTACCGTGGGCACCTAAAAGCAACAAACGGTTTGACCCACTTTCACACACGCAACGTGAACGTTACGTTTCAGAGTCAACTCACAGGCAAAACGAGAGAAAATCTCCGGAAAACGGTCATGCTCCTTTCAAAATAAATGTATAAACGTACTAAATATTTAACACGTTCAAGTGTTTCCCTTCTGTATATATTCATTTAGCATGTGTGGATGTATAGTTAAATATTAGGAGGTGAAACTGTAAATAAAAGTAGAAAACAAATAGCAAAGCGCTTCCTCCAGGTTCTATGAGTTTTATTTGGTAAGGCACACCGGAAGTTCCACACCGTAATTATACCAAACTTCACATTAGTTCCGCGTGTTGATGTCGGAGAAGATCAAGCAAAATATATTTTGACTGCACAGAGAGTCGACCAGAAGCTGAAAGCAGAGAAAATGGACATGAAGAAGAGGGTCTCTTTAGAGCTGAGACACCGGTCTCCGGCGGAGGTGAGAGTCCCGGTTCGGTGGGAACTGGATCGGCTGAAGGAGGGTGTTGGAGCACATGGTGTCTGCAGCGCTTGAAACATGCGTCTTCGGATGTTTATCTGCTGCTCAGAACCAAACAACTAGATCCAAAACAGCGTTAAACACGCGTTTTAACGCCTCCGCTGGTTTCCGCTGCTCACTCCGGCGGTTCCGCGCTGCTCGTAAAAAATTGCGCACTTTTTTTATTACTGCGTTTTGTTTTCGTAGCAAACTAAAGACAAAGTGCAGATATTTAGTGAAACCTACAGATTACAGAGTGTCGGGAACAAACTGGGCTTGTTAGGAACTAACGTCCGTGTGTTCGGGGCCTAGCTAATATCTGGAGTTACTTTATCATAAATGTGGAATAATAATAATAAAACAGAGGGTTCTGGTGGTCTAATGTTCTGGTTCCTCTCAGTTCAACGTGTCTGTACTGTTTTTCCGTGAGACCATGTGGGTCTGAACTGCAGGAAGTGCGTCTGTTTAAGCACAAGAGCTCATAGCTGAATAGAAAAGTTTTTTATTGTTTAGTTTGTAGTGGACTAAGTTTATATTTTAACGCTTTAATTGTTCCTGTTAGAGTTGGAGTTGTGGTCAGACCCGCGTGCACGCAGCGTGCTAAGTGCGCGTGCTAGCGCTAGCTACATCAGCTCAGTCTAGTTTCCTGTGACCGCTTGACTCGTTGTAAACCGCCCGGTATCAGCTGGGAGTTGTTCGGGGTTTCCTCTCCCCAGTTCGGCCTGGAAGAAGCAGCAGAAAGCCGGTCAGCAGAGACGGAGACATCCGGGACGATGCTCCGGCAGCAGTAGAAACGGATCTGCCGCCGGTATTTCCGGTCCGGTGCACTCGAGGAGAGTCAGCGAGACGTTTATAATCTTTATCGTGTCTGTAGTTCCCCAGGCCGAAACATCTGTCCCGTTTCTGTGTGTGTTGAATAATTTGTGATTTAATTATTTAACCAAACACTTTAATCTTTAATGCTGATATTCAACCATCAGGATGTTCAAGCTGATAAATCTGAGCAACCTGAAAGGAGCAGTTTATAACGGAGAACATAATTTAACACAACACCAGGTCCCGAGTCTGTAGCAGCAGAATAACATCATGTGAATGTGTCAGGATCAATGTAAAACACCCCCCTCCTTATCACAGACACCCACAATCAGTTATTAACCACAAACATTTTGATAAAAACATTTCTTAAAGTTTATTATGATGTAATTTATTAGTTTGAAGCAGCTGGTTTATAGATTTAAACAGTAAATAGTCACGTGGTTCTTTTGGTTTTAATTTTTTTCCTGTTTGATTTAGAGAATTTTCATCCTGTTCTGTTGCTTCACTTGGTAGATTAATGTGAAAATGAGCAGGAATCTTTTATTATAACAAACTGAAGGTTTTATCTGTGTATTAAGTTCTTATGATGTTCCAACGCTCTTCTACAGTTAAAGAACTCTGTACAATCCATGATGATGTCATACATTTAAAGAGTTGGTAAAATAATAAAGTCAGTGTGTAAGTTCATTGGCGAAGCTGCAGGAAGCTGCAGATGTTGAAGCACAACTTGAAACATCAGGACTGGTTTCAGTTTGACTCAATAACTGTTTCATCATCAAATCAAAGAACACCGAGCGCCGTCGTTCCTCTGAGTCATCGCAGCTAAAGGTTAAAACTCTGGGTTCTTTAGGATTAACTCCTGCTGGTCTCTCCTCAGGTCCAAGAGCTGGTTCTGGACAACTGTCGCTCCATGGAGGGAAAGATTGAAGGAATCACAGAGGAGTTCTCTAACCTGGAGCTGCTCAGCCTCATCAACGTTGGTCTGACCAGTGTAGCAGATATCCCCAAACTGGACAAACTTAAAAAGGTAGGACAGAACCGGTTCTGACCCAGAATGCAGCTGGTGCAATAGGAACCACATTCCATTCAAGTCTGCCGCAAATGTTCTGGTTCTAACAACTAAAATGAGACGGTTCTCTGGTTCCCTGCAGCTGGAGCTGAGTGACAACAGGATATCAGGCGGGCTGGAGGTTCTGGCAGAGCGACTGGTCAACCTGACACACCTGAACCTGAGCGGCAACAAGTTTAAAGACATCAGCACGCTGGAGCCGCTGGTGGGTGGAGTTAAACTGTTTTAACCAATCACAAGGCCCGACACACCTGCAGAAGGTTGTAGGATCAGGATGATGATTCATCTTTATTTAAAAACTAAATAATAATAATTAAATATTATGTATTGATAAAAAGTTAATTTCATTTCTATTCATATGTTTTTACAAAGTAAAGAAGGTCCCGGGTTCTAAACCCGGCATGAAGTTAGCATGTTCTCCGTGTGCTGGTCTCCTCCAGCAGATACATGTTCTACTGATTTATATTCACCGTCTCGTGGTTCTTTGATGGAACCAGTGAGTGTTTACAGTTTAAACTCATGACATCATCACAGCTGATCAGTAGCTTGTTAACTGGCGCCACCTGCTGGACCTTTATCTTCTGGTGTTTGGTAACAGTTTGAAGTTCTAATGATCTGGTTTGGGTTTCAGAAAAAACTGCCTCAGCTGAAGAGTCTGGACCTGTTTAACTGTGAGGTGACCAACCTGGCAGACTACAGAGGCTCCATCTTTAATCTCCTCCCCCAGCTCACCTACCTGGACGGCTATGACATCAACGACTGTGAGGCGTCTGACTCTGATGGAGAGGGAGACGGTGTTGATGATGAGGATGAGGAAGGTTAGAACTCGAACTCACAGAAACCTGCGAAGGTGTGAATGTTTCTGTCTGATGAGTCTGAATGTTTCTCAGAAGGAGAGTCGGAGGACTTTGAGGAAGAGGAGGATGAAGAAGACGTGGTAGCTGTAGAAGATGATGATGATGATGATGACAGCGGTGATGATGAGGTGAGTTCTGATTGGATATAATCATCCATGTTAAAAATACCACAGGAAATAACAAAGATGCTGCTTAATGTCAGACGAGCTCGTTAAGGTCACCATGGTAACCGCCGGTGGCTCATGAAGGTCACCATGGTAACCGCACATCTGTCTCATCCAAACAGTTGCAGTGTGAAACATTATGTCATGTTGAAAAACATTTTCAGACCATGAGGGTCTGAAGGCTCTGGTGGTCCAAACGATGTTCCTGGTCCGGGTCCAGGTCCAGTTCTGAGAGTCTGAGACGCAGCAGGTGGAAGAAGAAGAAGAACATGGAGTCAAAGAGATTCAAAATATTTAAAAGTTAGTGAGACTGAAAAAACTAAAACTTCATCCGGGCGCCGCAGGTCTGAGACCCCGTAGGTCTGAGACCCCGCAGGTCTGAGACCCCGTAGGTCTGAGACCCCGCAGGTCTGAGACCCCGTAGGTCTGAGACCCCGCAGGTCTGAGACCGGGCGCCGCAGGTCTGAGGCCCGGCAGGTCTGAGGGTCACATGAGCGGTGAAAGTTAGGGTTTTGGGTCAGTGTGGACACGTGATGTCCAGCATCCTGAGACTGATTAGGGGCTCCTGGAAGAGGCGGAACATTATTTAACATTTCTCATCTTCGGTTCTCCTGGTTAAACATCTCTGCTTCTACGGTTCTTCAGAGTTTAAACATTCCAGAAACACGTGACGCTCTTTCTCACACCTGAACTGTTTCCTCAGGACGCCGAGGTGAACGGAGATGTGGACAGTGAGGAAGATGAAGATGAGGATGAAGACGAGGAAGATGATGGTGAGTTTGATCATTCAAGGTTTAGTAAAGAGGTTTTAGTTGGAATGATACAGACTGGAAATAGAGACACAAAGTGTCTCGGTTCTGTCTCAGTTCTGTCTCCAGCTCCTCCCACAGCTGGTTTTCACACTCAGAAACTGAACTGAGAAGAGTTAAAGACGAGTTTCAGACCTGCAACGATTCAGTAACTTGTTTATGAAAGTGAAGCTCCTGAAATGTGAACCTGGTTTAAGGTTCGCAGCGCAGTGAGATGCAGATTATCACCTTTTAAAAGCTGAAACTCACATTTGAATGTTTATTGAACTTTTCTGCAGCCTGATTCTCGTTTAATCATCAGTAACTCGTTCAGTGAGTCGGTTCTGATGCTGTGGTTCCTTCTGCAGACGAGGACTCGTCTCCAGTCAAAGGAGAGAAGAGGAAGAGAGACCCGGACGATGAGGATGATGAAGACGATGACTGAGCCTGTGGAAACCTCTAACCTTAACCCCTCCTCCTCCTCTCGGTCCGGTTCTGGGCTGCGTCCCGTTTCTAAACCTGGTCTCCCTCATCAGCTTCCCGCCACAAACCAAATTACATTTCATTCATATTTTTAGTTTCTTACATTTAAACTGCCATCAGATTTTTATTTACCTAAAATTCTCTGTTTATCCTCCTCATCATCAACTCTTCCTCATCTTGTTTCTTTAATCACATATTTTTATTAACTCAGGAATGAAAGTTTCTACATGATGTATTAAACCTGAAACGGATCAGCTGACGTCTTGTTCTTCCAAACGGCTCAGAAAACAAAACCCAAAAATCCAGAAGCTGCAAATAATCAGATGTTTGTTGATTTTCACCACGTAAATATAAACACGACCCAATACACGAGGAAAGATCTGGGTTTAGTTTTTACCTGGAAGAACATTCAGTGTTTATCTTTAATTCTGTCAGTCAGAAGAAGCTCCGCCCACCAGCGGCATCATGATCCAGTTAAATCTCCACCGATTCTATATCAAACATGACAACAAACCTTTTTAAGAAACGTTGAAAGTAAATGTGAAATAAATAAATTCAGGTTCGGTCTGTGGCTGCAGATGTTTGTTTTTTTTATTTTTTATTGTGAATCGGAGTTCTGATTTATTTAGTTTATTAGCTTGTTTTTGTCCACCCTTACGTCCCTGTCCTGTCCCCGTCCCCGTCCCGTGGCCGAGTGAGCTCAGGGCAAACTGTGTTGTTTTGTTTTGGGTTTTTTTGCCAGCAGAGCTTTTTAAAAGAAATATTTTTTCAGAGAATGTTTGTTTACTTTTGTATGTTTGCTGGAACTGTGGATCTCCCGGTCTCTCCGGATGTTCCGTCACGCTTACAGGGACTAGATGAGGTTCTTGCTTTTTTTTGTTTTTGTTTTTTTTGTTTTTTACTTTCTGTAAGTTAAATACAAAAACATGCAAAAATGACTTTGTAAATAAAATCTTAACATTTTCCATCTGGTGTTTTTGCAGTGATTTTTCAGATCATGTATGTTTCCGTGTGTCTCGGGGGTTTTTCCTGCTGGGTTTTAATTCAGCACCGTACGGTAAACTTTAAGATTCTTTGAACTGAAGAACAAAGTTTAAAGAATAAGAAACTGATTCAGGTCACTCAGCACAAGAAGTTTCAGTAATTCAAACTAAAAAATCATTTGAAACAGTTTTTACAAGCATTAATCATCACTTTGAATTTTTCTAACAAATTGTCTTTAAAAATCCAGTCCAATAAGAAGAACCGGTCCAGGTTTAACAGAATCCCCGTGAGGATCCATGCAGGTCTCAGGAAGTGGGAGAACAACCGTGTTTGACTCCATCTGGGACACAAACTGAAATCTGCTCATTTGTGTCTAAACTGAAACTGTCCGGGACATTTTGTCCACCAGAGGACAGCAAGTCTGTTTTTACAGGAAAATTATTCACGAGATTTTTTATAAGATTAAAACATTTTCTGCTCCGATTTACAGGAAAAAGAAACAGATTGTACATGCAGTTTTTATTCAGAACAGGATCAAATTAAATCTTGAATCTGTTTTCAGAATAATAAACATCTGCTGAGCTGATTTAACTAGTGATGAGATACTGAATTATTTACTGTAAACTGACTGACTGATGCTGAAGGTTTCTGTTTGGATGGTTTTCAACATCCGTCTGAGTTTATACATCATCTCATAAACGATGGATTAAAATCAGACCTGGAGTCAAATAGGAAAAACCATTTTTCACCTCCGAGACTCGGTCAGACTAAAGTGGACGTTTCCTGAGTCACAGACCGAATCAGGATGTGGATCAGAAGGTGGCCCTCATGGTGCTCCTGCTCTTTATCTCCAGCTCCAGCTCACAGATCCTCATCTGTAGAATGGAAACAAGCAGCATCAGTTCAGGTTCTGGAGCCTGATGAGGCGGATCTGTTAAATCAGAACGTGGAGTTTTAATCCAGACAGATTCAGTTCCACAAAGCAAAGCAGCAGGTAGTGAAATCGTCTCATATAGAATCATTATTAGAGTGAAAGTCCAGGTTGGAAACATCTTCACTGATAGAGGATTAACTGACGTCTTTCTGATGCAGCTCTTCTTTCAGGTCTCTGATCTGGTCTTGTTGTCTGTAAAAAGCCTCGAGGAGCTGCAACAGAGACACTTACAGTCAGTCAAAGTGTTCGGACTCGGACAGACCAGACCAGAAGATCCCTGACCTCACTGTCGGTTACAGGTGGTGGTCTCTCAGCAGGTTCACAGCAGTGTGGGGTGCAGCAGTACGTCCACAGTGGAAAGTCTGTCTCATCAGGATGCCACCCTGACAGGTCACTCACATGGCGGGGGTATTTGGCGTGCTGATAGGCCTGCTGCTCCTCCAGGAAATCCTCAAAATATTACAAACACAACACCTTGAGAAAATGGTCATGTGGCCTGATCTAACATCCCATTAGAGACGGGCCACACCAGACCAGGTCTGATTAAAGTCTACCTTCTCTATAAAGTTTAAAAAGTCCTGGTTGATCTTTGTGACTGGACCAGCAGGTGGGTCTTTCTGGAACCGGAGGGAGCTCAGCGGTTTATCTTCTGGGATTTCAGCGTACGGGTTTTCTACGTGGGCCTCGGGCTTCAGGGACATCAACACTGGACCTGAAGAAAGGACGAGACTTGAATGGGTTTATGGATCACTAACAAACTCCAGACGTGACTCAGTCCAGTTTGATAACAGACCTCTGTTGATCCCCTGCAGCCACTCCTCAGCTGTCAAAGCCGCCCGGTTTCCAGCTGTCATCGGATACAGATCCTCTTGGAAAATCCCAGACTGTAAAAGCAGATCAAACATTCAGGATTTACTCCTAAAACTGTTAGTAAGAACATCAAAGAGCATCAGAACCTCTTTACGTGGTACGATCATTGACAGAGGTTCCACCAGGTCTTTGACAGCAATCAGACGATAAAACCTGAAAACCTCACACACGCTAACATCCAGGCCCCGTTTCGGCATGACTCCTGAGAAGATCCCACAAATCAGTTTATTAATACACATTTTAATAAAGCTGCTTTATTCTTTAAAAACAGTTATAAATGATTTTAAATCATCATCAGAGTTGTGTTTTACTCTAAAGCATTAGCCTAGCTTAACTAAATGAACTTCAGTTTATTCAGTTGATGGATTTTTATAATGAGACTTGATTTATTTTGGGTTGTGATTCAGCCATCTGTTTGGGGGGGGGGGTTAGTCCTTTTTCAGAACAGTTATGGGAACAGAAATTTCCACTTTATTGACTAAATTGAGGCAAAAACAAGTCCAGCTATTACCGTTAGCACCAACTGTTTTTGTTAGCTTTGAGTCTGAAGTTGACTTTGGCTCAAACAAACTACTTTAATTTGATCTTTTTGTTTGAAAAACTATTTTTAAATACTAGATGTTATCTAATATGAGCGGTGGGTTTTGGACTTGTGTTTTCACGAGTTTGTTGATCTGACCAAGTCCTTTCTGTGGCAGCTGCGACCTGAACTCCATCAGGAAGTTGATGTAAGGTTTCTCAGAGCTCAACTCGTAGCACCGGATGTTTCCACTGCCCTGCAAACAGAAACACGGTGATGAGTCCCGTTCCTCAGAGAACATTTAGTTCAGTTTATTCAACTGATGAGTCAAAATATCTAAACTGATTGATCATTTTTAAAAACCTTTCCAGCCAAGTAGAGCATTTGGGTGTCTGGGTCATAGAACGGGAAGAGAACTCCTGCAGACCCATCCAGATCTTCTTCATACAGAGGTTCTGATAAGTCGTCCTGCAGAACAAGAAGGTCAGAAAGAAGAAAACATACAAAATAATATTCGTTAATGAAGAACACATGCAGGAGAGGGGCTAGAGAAACCATTAAAACAAGCAACGGAGACAGGTACAGGTACAGGTACAGGTACAGGTACAGGTACAGGTACAGGTGCAGGTACAGGTGCAGGTATATGTACACTACAGGTACAGGTGCAGGTATATGTACACTACAGGTACAGGTACAGGTACAGGTACAGGTACAGGTACAGGTACAGGTACAGGTACAGGTACAGGTACAGGTACAGGTACAGGTACAGGTACAGGTACAGGTACAGGTGCAGGTATATGTACACTACAGGTACAGGTGCAGGTATATGTACACTACAGGTACAGGTACAGGTACAGGTACAGGTACAGGTACAGGTACAGGTACAGGTACAGGTGCAGGTAAAGGTGCAGGTACAGGTACAGGTACAGGGTACAGGTACAGGTACAGGTACAGGTACAGGTACAGGTACAGGTACAGGTACAGGTACAGGTGCAGGTGCAGGTGCAGGTGCAGGTGCAGGTACAGGTACAGGTACAGGTACAGGTACACTACAGGTACAGGTACAGGTACAGGTACAGGTACAGGTACAGGTACAGGTACAGGTACAGGTACAGGTACAGGTACAGGTACAGGTACAGGTACAGGTACAGGTACAGGTACAGGTGCAGGTGCAGGTGCAGGTACAGGTACAGGTACAGGTACAGGGTACAGGTACAGGGTACAGGTACAGGTACAGGTACAGGTATATGTACACTACAGGTACAGGTACAGGTACAGGTACAGGTACAGGTGCAGGTACAGGTACAGGTACAGGTACAGGTACAGGTACAGGTACAGGTGCAGGTGCAGGTGCAAGTACAGGTACAGGTACAGTTACAGGTACAGGTACAGGTACAGGTACAGGTACAGGTGCAGGTGCAGGTGCTGGTACAGGTGCAGGTGCAGGTGCAGGTACAGGTACAGGTACAGGTACAGGTACAGGTACAGGGTACAGGTACAGGTACAGGTAGAGGTACAGGTACGGGTACAGGTACAGTTACAGGTACAGGTACAGGTACAGGTACAGGTACAGGTACACTACAGGTACAGGTACAGGTACAGGTACAGGTACAGGTACAGGTACAGGTACAGGTACAGGATATGTACACTACAGGTACAGGTGCAGGTATATGTACACTACAGGTACAGGTACAGGTACAGGTACAGGTCCAGGTACACTACAGGTACAGGTACAGGTGCAGGTACAGGTACAGGTACAGGTACAGGTATAGGTGCAGGTATATGTACACTACAGGTACAGGTGCAGGTATATGTACACTACAGGTACAGGTGCAGGTACAGGTACAGGTACAGGGTACAGGTACAGGTACAGGTGCAGGTGCAGGTGCAGGTGCAGGTGCAGGTGCAGGTGCAGGTGCAGGTGCAGGTGCAGGTGCAGGTGCAGGTACAGGTACAGGTACAGGTACAGGGTACAGGTACAGGGTACAGGTACAGGTACAGGTACAGGTGCAGGTGCAGGTGCAGGTGCTGGTACAGGTGCAGGTGCAGGTGCAGGTGCAGGTGCAGGTACAGGTACAGGTACAGGTACAGGTACAGGTACAGGTACAGGTACAGGTACAGGTACAGGTGCAGGTATATGTACACTACAGGTACAGGTACAGGTACAGGTACAGGTACAGGTACACTACAGGTACAGGTACACTACAGGTACAGGTACAGGTGCAGGTGCAGGTGCAGGTGCAGGTGCAGGTGCAGGTGCAGGTACAGGTACAGGTACAGGTACAGGTGCAGGTACAGGTACAGGTACAGGTACACGTACAGGTACAGGTACAGGTACAGGTGCAGGTATATGTACACTACAGGTACAGGTACAGGTACAGGTACAGGTACAGGTACAGGTACAGGTACAGGTACAGGTGCAGGTGCAGGTGCAGGTGCAGGTACAGGTACAGGTACAGGTACAGGTACAGGTACAGGTACAGGTACAGGTACAGGTACAGGTACAGGTACAGGTACAGGTACAGGTACAGGTACACTACAGGTACAGGTACAGGTACAGGTACAGGTACAGGTACAGGTACAGGTACAGGTGCAGGTATATGTACACTACAGGTACAGGTACAGGTACAGGTACAGGTACAGGTACAGGTACAGGTACACTACAGGTACAGGTACAGGTACAGGTGCAGGTGCAGGTGCAGGTACAGGTACAGGTACAGGTCCAGGTACAGGTACAGGTACAGGTACAGGTACAGTTACAGGTACACTACAGGTACAGGTACACTACAGGTACAGGTACAGGTACAGGTGCAGGTGCAGGTGCAGGTGCAGGTACAGGTACAGGTACAGGTACAGGTACAGGTACAGGGAGACTACAGGTACAGGTACAGGTACAGGTACAGGTACAGGTACAGGTACAGGTACACTACAGGTACAGGTACACTACAGGTACAGGTACAGGTGCAGGTGCAGGTGCAGGTGCCGGTGCTGGTACAGGTGCAGGTGCAGGTGCAGGTACAGGTACAGGTACACTACAGGTACAGGTACAGGTACAGGTGCAGGTGCAGGTGCAGGTGCAGGTGCAGGTGCAGGTACAGGTACAGGTACAGGTACAGGTACAGGTACAGGTACAGGTACAGTACAGGTACAGGTACAGGTACAGGTACAGGTACAGGTACAGGTACAGTTACAGGTACAGGTACAGGTACAGGTACAGGTACAGGTGCAGGTGCAGGTGCAGGTGCAGGTGCCGGTACAGGTACAGGTACAGGTACAGGTACAGGTACAGTTACAGGTACAGGTGCAGGTGCAGGTGCAGGTGCAGGTGCAGGTGCAGGTGCAGGTGCAGGTACAGGTACAGGTACAGGTACAGGTACAGGTACAGGTGCAGGTGCAGGTGCAGGTACAGGTACAGGTACAGGTACAGGAAGGTACAGGTACAGGTAACAGGTACAGGTCTACAGGTACAGGTACAGGTACAGGTACAGGTACAGGTACAGGTACAGGTACAGGTACAGGTACAGCAGGTATATCGGTACAGTACAGGTACAGGTACAGGTAGTACAGGTAAGGTACAGGTACAGGTACAGGTTACAGGTACAGTACAGGACAGTACGGACAGGTACAGGTACAGGTGCAGGTGAAGGTGCAGGTACAGGTACAGGTACAGGGTACAAGTACAGGTACAGGTACAGGTACAGGTACAGGTACAGGTACAGGTACAGGTACAGGTACAGGTACAGGTACAGGTGCAGGTATATGTACACTACAGGTACCAGGTAAGGTACAGGTACAGGTACAGGTACAGGTGCAGGTATATGTACACTACAGGTACAGGTACAGGTACAGGTACAGGTACAGGTACAGGTACAGGTAGGTACAGGTACAGGTGCAGGTATATGTACACTACAGGTACAGGTACAGGTACAGGTACAGGTACAGGTACAGGTACAGGTACAGGTACAGGTACAGGTCAGAAGGTACAGGTACAGGTACAGGTACAGGTACAGGTACAGGGTACAGGTGCAGGTATATGTACACTACAGGTACAGGTACAGGTACAGGTACAGGTACAGGTACAGGTACAGGTACACTACAGGTACAGGTACAGGTACAGGTACAGGTACAGGTACAGGTACAGGTACAGGTACAGGTGCAGGTATATGTACACTACAGGTACAGGTGCAGGTATATGTACACTACAGGTACAGGTACAGGTACAGGTACAGGTACAGGTACATCAGGTACAGGTACAGGTACAGGTACAGGTACAGGTACAGGTACAGGTACAGGTACAGGTACAGGTACAGGTACAGGTACAGGTACAGGTACAGGTACAGGTACAGGTACAGGTACAGGTGCAGGTATATGTACACTACAGGTACAGGTACAGGTACAGGTACAGGTACACTACAGGTAAGTACAGGTACAGGTACAGGTACAGGTACAGGTACAGGTACAGGTGCAGGTATATGTACAACAGGTACAGGGTACAGGTACAGGTACAGGTACAGGTACAGGTGCAGGTATATGTACACTACAGGTACAGGTACAGGTACAGGTACAGGTACACTACAGGTACAGGTACAGGTACAGGTACAGGTACAGGTACAGGTACAGGTACAGTAAGGTACAGGTACAGGTACAGGTACAGGTGCAGGTGCAGGTACAGGTGCAGGTATATGTACACTACAGGTACAGGTGCAGGTATATGTACAGGTACAGGTACAGGTACAGGTACAGGTACAGGTACAGGTACAGGTGCAGGTATATGTACACTACAGGTACAGGTACAGGTACAGGTACAGGTACAGGTACAGGTACACTACAGGTACAGGTACAGGTACAGGTACAGGTACAGGTACAGGTACAGGTACAGGTACAGGTACAGGTACAGGTGCAGGTATATGTACACTACAGGTACAGGTACAGGTACAGGTACACTACAGGTACAGGTACAGGTCAGGTGAGGTACAGGTACAGGTACAGGTACAGGTCAGTACAGGTACAGGTACAGGTACAGGTACAGGTACAGGTGCAGGTACAGGTACAGTTACAGGTACAGGTGCAGGTGCAGGTGCAGGTACACTACAGGTACAGGTACACTACAGGTACAGGTACAGGTACAGGTACAGGTACAGGTACAGGTACAGGTACACTACAGGTACAGGTACAGGTACAGGTAGGTGCAGGTGAAGGTACAGGTACAGGTACAGGGGGTACAGGTACAGGGTACAGGTACAGGTACAGGTACAGGTGCAGGTGCAGGTGCAGGTGCTGGTACAGGTGCAGGTGCAGGTGCAGGTACAGGTAAAGGTACGGTACAGGTACAGGTACAGGTACAGGTACAGGTACAGGTACAGGTACAGGTACAGGTACAGGTACAGGTACAGGTACAGGTGCAGGTGCAGGTGCAGGTGCAGGTGCAGGTACAGGTACAGGTACAGGGTACAGGTACAGGGTACAGGTACAGGTACAGGTACAGGTGCAGGTACAGGTACAGGTAAAGGTACAGGTACAGGTACAGGTACAGGTACAGGTACAGGTACAGGTGCAGGTGCAGGTGCAGTTACAGGTACAGGTACAGGTACAGGTACAGGTACAGGTACAGGTACAGGTACAGGTACAGGTACAGGTACACTACAGGTACAGGTACACTACAGGTACAGGTACAGGTGCAGGTACAGGTACAGGTACAGGTACAGGTGCAGGTGCAGGTGCAGGTGCAGGTACAGGTACAGGTACAGGTACAGGTACAGGTACAGGTACAGGTTACAGGTACAGGTACAGGTACAGGTACAGGTACACTACAGGTACAGGTACAGGTACAGGTACAGGTACAGGTACAGGTGCAGGTACACTACAGGTACAGGTACAGGTACAGGTACAGGTACAGGTACAGGTACAGGTGCAGGTGCAGGTGCAAGTACAGGTACAGGTACAGTTACAGGTACAGGTACAGGTACAGGTACAGGTACAGGTGCAGGTGCAGGTGCAGGTACAGGTACAGGTACAGGTACAGGTACAGGTACAGGTGCAGGTATATGTACACTACAGGTACAGGTACAGGTACAGGTACAGGTACAGGTACACTACAGGTACAGGTACAGGTACAGGTACAGGTACAGGTACAGGTACAGGTGCAGGTGCAGGTGCAAGTACAGGTACAGGTACAGTTACAGGTACAGGTACAGGTACAGGTACAGGTACAGGTGCAGGTGCAGGTGCAGGTGCAGGTGCAGGTACAGGTACAGGTACAGGTACAGGTACAGGTACAGGTGCAGGTGCAGGTGCAGGTACAGGTACAGGTACAGGTACAGGGTACAGGTACAGGTACAGGTGCAGGTATATGTACACTACAGGTACAGGTACAGGTACAGGTACAGGTACAGGTACAGTACAGGTACAGGTACAGGTACAGGTACAGGTACAGGTACAGGTACAGGTGCAGGTGCAGGTGAGGTACAAGTACAGGTACGGTACAGGTACAGGTACAGGTACAGGTACAGGTACAGGTACACTACAGGTACAGGTACAGGTACAGGTACAGGTACAGGTACAGGTACAGGTGCAGGTACAGGTACAGTTACAGGTACAGGTGCAGGTGCAGGTGCAGGTACAGGTACAGGTACAGGTACAGGTACAGGTACAGGTACAGGCACAGGTACAGGTACAGGTACAGGTTACAAGTACAGGTACAGGTACAGGTACAGGTACAGGTACAGGTACAGGTACAGGTACAGGTGCAGGTGAAGGTGCAGGTACAGGTACAGGTACAGGGTACAGGTACAGGTACAGGAAGTACAGGTACAGGTACAGGTACAGGTACAGGTACAGGTACAGGTACAGGTACAGGTACAGGTACAGGTACAGGTACAGGTACAGGTACAGGTACAGGTACAGGTACAGGTACACTACAGGTACAGGTACAGGTACAGGTACAGGTACAGGTACAGGTACAGGTACAGGTACAGGTACAGTTACAGTTACAGGTACAGGTACAGGTACAGGTACAGGTACACTACAGGTACAGGTACAGGTACAGGTACAGGTACAGGTACAGGTACAGGTACAGGTACAGGTGCAGGTGCAGGTGCAAGTACAGGTACAGGTACAGGTACAGGTACAGGTACAGGTACAGGTACAGGTACAGGTACACTACAGGTACAGGTACAGGTACAGGTACAGGTACAGGTACAGGTACAGGTACAGGTACAGGTACAGGTACACTACAGGTACAGGTACAGGTACAGGTACAGGTACAGGTACAGGTACAGGTACAGGTACAGGTACAGGTACAGGTAGGTACAGGTACAGGTACAGTTACAGGTACAGGTGCAGGTGCAGGTGCAGGTACAGGTACAGGTACAGGTACAGGTACAGGTACAGGTACAGGTACAGGTACAGGTGCAGGTGCAGGTGCAGGTGCAGGTGCAGGTGCAGGTGCAGGTGCAGGTGCAGGTGCAGGTACAGGTACAGGTACAGGTACAGGTACAGGTACAGGTACAGGTACAGGTACAGGTACAGGTACAGGTACAGTACAGGTACAGGTACAGGTACAGGTACAGGTACAGGTACAGGTACACTACAGGTACAGGTACAGGTACAGGTACAGGTACAGGTACAGGTACAGGTACAGGTACAGGTACAGGTACAGGTACAGGTACAGGTACAGGTACAGGTACAGGTACACTACAGGTACAGGTACAGGTACAGGTACAGGTACAGGTGCAGGTGCAGGTGCAGGTGCAGGTGCAGGTGCAGGTACAGGTACAGGTACAGGTACAGGTGCAGGTACAGGTACAGTTACAGGTACAGGTGCAGGTGCAGGTGCAGGTGCTGGTACAGGTGCAGGTGCAGGTGCAGGTCAGGTACAGGTACAGGTACAGGTACAGGTGCAGGTGCAGGTGCAGGTGCAGGTACAGGTACAGGTACAGGTACAGGGTACAGGTACAGGTACAGGTACAGGTACAGGTACAGGTACAGGTACAGGTACAGGTACAGGTACAGGTACAGGTACAGGTACAGGTACAGGTACAGGTGCAGGTGCAGGTGCAGGTACAGGTACAGGTACAGGTACAGGGTACAGGTACAGGGTACAGGTACAGGTACAGGTACAGGTGCAGGTGCAGGTGCAGGTGCTGGTACAGGTGCAGGTGCAAAAGTACAGGTACAGGTACAGGTACAGGTACAGGTACAGGTACAGGTAAAGGTACAGGTACAGGTACAGGTACAGGTAAGGAACAGGTACAGGTACAGGTACAGGTGCAGGCGTACAGGTACAGGTACAGGTACAGGTACAGGTACAGGTACAGGTACAGGTGCAGGTATATGTACACTACAGGTACAGGTACAGGTACAGGTACAGGTACAGGTACAGGTACAGGTACAGGTGCAGGTACAGGTACAGGTACAGGTACAGGTACAGGTACAGGTACAGGTACAGGTACAGGTACAGGTACAGGTACAGGTACAGGTACAGGTACAGGTACAGGTACAGGTACAGGTACAGGTACAGGTACAGGTACAGGTACAGGTGCAGGTGCAGGTGCAGGTGCAGGTGCAGGTACAGGTACAGGTACAGGGTACAGGTACAGGTACAGGTACAGGTACAGGTACAGGTACAGGTGCAGGTATATGTACACTACAGGTACAGGTACAGGTACAGGTACAGGTACAGGTGCAGGTATATGTACACTACAGGTACAGGTGCAGGTATATGTACACTACAGGTACAGGTACAGGTACAGGTACAGGTACAGGTACAGGTACAGGTACAGGTACAGGTACAGGTACAGGTACAGGTACAGGTACAGGTACAGGTACAGGTGCAGGTATATGTACACTACAGGTACAGGTGCAGGTATATGTACACTACAGGTACAGGTAAAGGTACAGGTACAGTAAAGGTACAGGTACAGGTACAGGTACAGGTACAGGTACAGGTACAGGTACAGGTACAGGTACAGGTACAGGTGCAGGTGCAGGTGCAAGTACAGGTACAGGTACAGGTACAGGTACAGGTACAGGTACAGGTACAGGTACAGTTACAGTTACAGGTACAGGTACAGGTACAGGTACAGTACAGGTACAGGTACAGGTGCAGGTGCAGGTGCAGGTGCAGGTGCAGGTGCAGGTGCAGGTGCAGGTGCAGGTGCAGGTACAGGTACAGGTACAGGTACAGGGTACAGGTACAGGGTACAGGTACAGGTACAGGTACAGGTGCAGGTGCAGGTGCAGGTGCTGGTACAGGTGCAGGTGCAGGTGCAGGTGCAGGTACAGGTACAGGTACAGGTACAGGTACAGGTACAGGTACACTACAGGTACAGGTACAGGTACAGGTACAGGTACAGGTACAGGTACAGGTACAGGTATGGTGTTGGAGGTTCCTGTCTGCTGTTGTTGGAACTGAAAATCTGCTGTAAGAATCTGCTGGTCATGAATAAAGTAAATTCACTTACCGGGTCCCACAGGACGACCTGTCTGTGGTTCCAGGGAGAACTTCCTGTGGACAGCAGCATCTTCAACCCTCTAATATATAACACCTTGTTGGCCCTGTGTGTCTTATTGCTGGATACCTGCAGAAACATGAGCTTCATGGTTCCAGGTTCTACCAGACAACAAGCACCTGGTAGATTAACTCTGTAACAGAACCTGTAAAATCTTTCCCTTCCGGGGGTCCAGGACTCGGACCCGTCTGTCTTTGGACGTGACCGCCAGCCTGCTGCCATCACTGCTGAAGCTGACAGAGAACAGCAGAGCTTCAGATGGATATCGGTGATGGATGGGCATCAGAACCACCTGGACAGGAAGTCTGATCACTGCACCGGCCTGGGACACGTCCCACAGAAGAACCTGGAGCAGGAACCCAGACAAAATCTAACCTGATCATTTCATCTACCTGAAACCTGTTTTTAACATCATTCAGTAAACGTTTAGATTCCATGAAGCAAATCAAATGTATGAAAAGAACCTGAGTCAAGAGAACGAGGTACCATCACTCTATCAGAACCAGAACTGTTCTTAATGTGCAACCAATCCAACTCTGTCTCGTGTCTCGTTACTAAAAAGGTCTGAACATCACAGAGACAGTAGCTGTGTCTCTTATTGTTTGAGAAACTATGTGACGGACCAATGAGGCGTCTGACCTTGTAGTCGTAGGCGGAGCTAAGCAGCAGATTTTCAGCAGTTGGATGCCATTCGATGATGGCCACCCTCCTGGAATGACCAATCAGAGTCTTCCTGGCCTTGGTGATGTTCTGATGGACACCACAGACTGGAATGTCCCAGATCTTCACCTGCACACATACAGCATGTCTTTACCTGAACATGAACCTCACACCAACTTCTACAGGAAGAGAGAAACACATGGCGAGCGTACGGTGCAGTCCTCCGAGCATGAGGCGATGCAGTAATCATCAAACGGGTTCCACTTGATGTCCAGAACGCTGCCCCTGTGACCACAGACCCTCGGGTGGTGCGGGTCCAACCGGCCGGTCTGGGGGGGGATTCACCATCATCAGATTAAATTCATGTTAATAAAACACAAACACTGGAAGGTGTTTCAGAGAAAAACATTATTTATCACACAAAACCACATCTTTGGACCCACATACATGATGGATTGGTAGGACTATGAAAGACCCACCCCCGGTGCATTCTGTCACCACGGCGATGAAGCAGGGATTGGTTGAGCAGTAGTGGTTGTCATGGACACTTCTTGTGATTGGCACGCCATCGTAGCTGTGTTCTCTGGTGGCGGTCTTTCCAAAGATGTGACGAAACTTAGAGCAGCGGAAGGACGAACGCCACGACATCTGGAGGACAGGAAGAGACAGAGGACAGTTTACCTTGATGCTTTATGGTCACTTATTCCTTTTTCATGTTTTATTACTTGTAATTAGTAATTTGATGTTCAGAAATCACCAGATTTGTTTGAAAGATTCTGGTTTATCACATGACCACACCTGTGCACAGGTGGCTTCATGTATAACCACAGAAGGAGGCGGAGTCACTGGGTTTATGTTTATACATGTGTTTGGTTGAGACAGTTTATTAAACATTCAGAGTAAGGACAATATTTAAAATGTTGGTATTTTTGATTTTTATATTTTACATTTTGGGGTTTTGACTTGATGCTTTCTCTCTCTCTCTCTCTCTCTCTCTCTCTCTCTCTCTCTCTCTCTCTCTCTCTCTCTCTGAGGTTTTATTCTCAGGTTTTGGTTGTTTTTCTTTGATCCTGTGAATCTGGTTCTGTTTTGAGGTTCTTCTCTGTTTCTCCTGTTGGTTTAAAGTTGAGCTCCTGTCTT
>SSNP01000068.1:83880-108399 GCA_006937955.1 Pachypanchax playfairii
ATTTTACAACATTTTATTCATTATAGATTTAATATTTCAGAGGAAAACTTGTTAAATTGTGAACCACATGCAGTAACATGTGAAGTACACGTTAGAGTCATGTGGATTTTCCATGAGACAGATTTCAGTACGTCAGTTTAATCAAACTTCACCTGAACAGGTTTTGTTAATAATGTTTCTTACGTTTGTCCCTTAAATTAAGATTCTGTTTTTAACATACGTGTTCTGTGGTATTCACGTGTTTAATCACATCCATTTTCAGATCCTGTCTGGTCTTGGTTCCACTCAGACTAACAAATCTGATCAGAATTAAACTCTATTTCTCCAAACCCAGGTTGTTCTTGGGGTCTTTGGGAAGGTGGGACACCTGGTCACCAGTCTGTCACAGGTACGTTCACGTGCACATTCAATTAGAGTCTGCTGGAGGGCATCCATGTCTAAAATATAGGAGGAAACAAGACTGGGTGTAACATCTCTCAGATTTACAGCCTCTGATCTGGACCACCTGTCCTGGTGGGTGTGGTCTCACATCCCAGGGACACCTGGGCCGTGTGTTTACCTGCAGGGTTACCTTGTAGTACGAGCAGATGCTGCCGAATAAAACTGCTCCAGCAGGTGGTGCTGATGAGAAGCTAAACAAGTTTCCAGATTCAATAAAACACCCGAGAAAAGCCTGGTGACGTCACGAGGAGTGAGAGGAGGTTGAGCTGCAGGGATTTTTCCACAGAACTGAAGGAGCAGGTCCACGTGGAAAGAGCGAGAGATCAGCTGATTTATCCCCAGGTAACATCGAGAGCAGTAAATACTACGTTATTGATATTATCTACCAAACTTAGAAACGATTGAGCAGTTTTAAGTGTTGCTTCGATTCCTATGTACCTTCAGAGTTTCTGTAGTTTTCAGCTTGTTTTTATCATAAACGTGAATCAAATCGTTCTTATTCATTCGAACTTTATCACATAGTTGTTAGTTTCATTTTGTTTATTTGTTTTTATTCATCTGTCTCTGTCCACTACGCGTGTCATGTTGTTTATGCCGTTCTGTTTATCTCCAAAAACTTTAAAACTCTTTTTCAGTTCAAATTTAAACTCTCTTCGCTCATTGGCTTGTTTTGTTTATCACGTGGTTCACGTTTACGCCAATGTACTGTGGAGTGGCCCCGCCCCCTCCTCGGGAAAATGGAACAGGGATAAAAGTTTGTTTATTCGACGCGTTTTACGTAACAAATGTTATAAATCAATAGTTAAAAGCATAATAATTACCACGCTTGTGTTTTTGTGCCCACAAAGAGGAACAGTAGAAGGTTTGATATATGATAGTGATGGAGATCAAAGTTCAGACCTACTGAGCTCGTTCTCCTGAGCAGCTCTGTAGAAAACTGCATCCTCTGATGTGGGAACTCTGAACCCATATGTACACAAATATAATTATATAAATAAAGTACGAAATATGTTTAAACTGTATCATGAGGAGAAAACAGGAAACAACCCGCCCTAAATAACATGAAACACAACAATAATGAGACGTGATTGTTGTCTGGATGAAGCCTCTGGTCTCATGTTTATCTGGTTATTTAAAATGATCCCCATTAGCTGAGGTCACGTGGACAGCTAGTCTTCCTGGGGTCCAGACCTGTTTTGCCTTTAGTTTAGTGAATCTCAACAGGAAGACTGTTCCAAAGAACAAGTGACCTAAAGAACACAGTCCTCTTCATAGAGTCAGACTTTGGGAGGGGTAGAGTTATCTGTTCGCCCCTCTAGTGTAATATGAATTAATCTTTGAGCGGTAAATTCTATTTTCAAAAATAAATTTGGGATTCTGAGTGTTAATAATTGTATGGAAGAATATTGACATGTTGCTTAACCATAGGCCAAGCAAGACGTTCATGCATCTCTGCAACACTAGTCCTTGATGAGCAACCAAGAACAAGTCTTGCAGCTTTATTTTGAGCCACTTGTAGCTTTTTAAACAGAAAGTTGGATGCAGCTGACCATACAACAGAACAGTAATCTAAATGACATGAAACCAATGCACATACAATACGATGTCTCATGTAGCAGAACCAGGTTGAAGCAGCAGAATCGTCTTCGATCCAGACATGTAGAAGTTCTCTTCATAACGCTGCTGAACTCGAATCCCAACACTGTAACTGTTCTTTAATACTGGGGTCATGCAAGAAGAACAAATCTGTATGTTTTCTGGGTGAGAACACCATGTTTGTTCTGACACTGCTGAAATCACAAGGAACATTTTCCTGTGGAGGACAACATCATGCAGGTGTCCGTCCTCTGTCCTCTGGTCCCTCCTGGTTGTTTTGGAGGTTTTATTTGGATTAAGCAGAAACATTTCCAGGAAACGGCCAAATGAATTATTTTTCTACTACTTGAAAATGTTTCACTTTCCATCATGTGTGAAGTTACAATCACATGTCTTACAGCTTGGTTCGATGTGTAAATACCTGGACAGAAGCATCAATGCAGCTTTATGAAACATGTCATATGTAACAACCTGAAGACTCTCAGGAGGGACGGGGGTGGTTAACGACTTGGCTTAAGCTTTTGTCCCCAAAACTCTGAGCTGAATAAACCTTTAGGATGGAGTCATACAACTTTTTTCTGTTTTAACACTAGGAAGACTGAAATGTTATTGACCCTTTGCACGTATGTCACCTGATCACGTGTCGTCGCCATGATGGACGGTGGAAGTGGACATACGCTAGTGACAAAATATGAGTAAACAAGCAGTAAAATCGAAACAGAAGACGGACTGTGGTTAGCTTTAGTTTTTCTATCTTTAGTTATGACGACTTCTTGAGGTCAGTCACCTTGTACGTTTACACAAAAGCGGTATTTGGAGAAGCTGAAGATAGCGAGGTTACATACTGACCAGTACCTTTTTCCTCCTGGTGTATTCACAGGCTTAACTAAATCATCAAGCCTGCCTGACGTCACTCCACACGACCTGTACCACCCACTATGTTATTAACTGAGTATCTCCATACACCTGTGCTTACAGTATCTTAAGGTTAAAAAAGTCTAGATGCTTACCAGTTTTTTGTTTTTGGACTGGGTGACTGGGACATGATGCTACGCTCACGAAGGGGAAAGGTACTCCTAATGGCAAGGGGACTCTTTTGCCCTGTTAATAAATGTCAAACATTAGTAACTCAGTCAAACAGCATAACTGAGATGAGGTAGTCCTCATCTACCATCAGTGTTTAACTAGGCCAGTCTACAGATGGTAGTAAACCTCATGTTAGTTATGTCAGCTTAATGAATGTGTCACAAATAACTGTAGATGTTCTAAAATATTTATAATAACTAATAAAACAATAATTGTACCTGAGTAAATCTCTGAGTACTTGGAGTCCTTCTGATTGATAGCTGCTAGCCATAGCTGTTTTCTATTTTCATCAGCAGGCGTACGGTAAAATGCTACATTATCTTTAAACCCGCCTGTTAGTGCAACCCACCGCACAGCAAGAGATGAACATTTTTCATCATAAAAACCAAGCAAATAACAAGACAATGTTCTCCAACATGCTGTTTGCTACACACTAGTTGTTTATGTTCTGTACTTCCTCCACCCATCATGATACAGGCCAAAAAGTGCAACATCACATGCAAAGGGTCGATACTGTAATCTTTGGAAGAGGGCAAGGGGTTGTCAGGGTTGCTGGGCTTTGGTGTTTGGTTTTAGTTTTCAGCAAAGGTTTTCCTGTAATCTTTATTTTGGAAGAGTTTAATTTCCTGTTTTATTTTGTAGGTCTTTCCTGTTTCCTGTGTTTTGTTCACTTATATTTAGTCAGAGGGTTTTCTGTATTACTTCTGGTGAGTTTTATTTTTAGCTTCAGTCCCCCCCAACCTCATGTTACCTTCTCATTTCAAGCCCCAGCAAATGTTTTTTAGTGTTATTAACAGTGTCTTATTTACTTGAACCTACTGGAAAGAATATGGAATACAATTATTGATCTATTATACTGACATGCTGACTCCGCCCTGGTGCTGCTGGGAGATGCGCAGCTGTCTGACTGAAAAAAGATATTTACTTTTCTATTACTACAACTACACTGTGGTGTAATATAAAATATTTACTTTACCCATCGTGACCATCTGCTAAATGCAGAAAAACACTGAGTTTATGGGAAAATGGGCATTTTTGTGACTTTGATCCGTCACACTGACGAACTGATACAGCGACTCACAGCAACAGACGGGTCAGATCAGCTGTGAGCTGGAAAAGCTGCAGTCAGACTGAGAAACACAGTCCAGAATCACCAGAAATAAACAAACAGTAAACAGACTAACGGGTGATCTGCCTTATGTTTATATCTGTGGCGCACTGCTCTGAAACTATCTCTGTTCTCAGTTCAGATCTGAAAGAACTCACAAGCTCCTTCACATCATCCACCGCTGTGATCAGTGTCAGAGGAAAATGGCAGCCAAGATACTGAAGCTTGATCAGGATGCCATCTCATGTGTTATCTGTTTGGATCTGCTGACCGACCCGGTGACGATTCCCTGTGGACACAGTTACTGTATGGACTGTATTAAAACCCACTGGGATGGAGAAGATCAGAGAAGAATCCACAGCTGTCCTCAGTGCAGAAAGAACTTCATGCCAAAGCCCGTTCTAATGAAAAACATCATGCTAGCAGAGTTAGTGGAGCAGCTGAAGAAGACTGGACTCCAGGATGGTCCAGCTGATCTCTGCTACTCTGGACCTGAAGACGTGTCCTGTGATGTCTGCACTGAGAGGAAACTGAAAGCTGTCAAGTCCTGTCTGGTCTGTTTGGTTTCATACTGTCAGAAACATCTTCAGCCTCATTATGATGTTGCACCTTTACAGAAACACATGCTGGTTGACCCTTCTAAGAATCTCCAGGAGAACATCTGCTCTCGTCAAGATGAGGTGATGAAGATGTTGATGGATAAACTTACTGACGAAGAGACGGTTGCAGCTGCAGAAGAAAGAGCAGAGAAGCAGAAAGAACTTGAGGCAAGTCTCCAACAAATCCATCAGAGAATCCAGGACAGAGAGAACGAAGTGAAGCTGCTTGAACAAGAAGTGGAGAACATCAACACTTCTGCTGATAAAACTGTGAAGGACAATGAGAAGATCTTCACTGGGCTGATACGTTTCATCCAGAAAAGAAGCTCTGAAGTGAAGCAGCAGGTCAGATCCCAGCAGGAAACTGAAGTGAGTCGAGTCAAAGAGCTTCAGGAGAAGCTGGAGCAGGAGATCACTGAGCTGAAGAGGAAAGACTGGGAGCTGCAGCAGCTCTCACACACAGAGGATCACAACCAGTTTCTCCACAACTACCCCTCAGTGTCAGCACTCAGTGAGTCTCCACACTCATCCAGCATCAAGACACGTCCTCTCAGGTACTTTGAGGACGTGACAGCAGCTGTGTCAGAGCTCAGAGACAAGATGATCGATGTTGTCACAGATAAATGTGCAAATGTCTCTCTGATGGTCTCGGATGTGGAGGTTTTACTGCCACGGCTGGAACCTGAGACCAGAGCTGACTTCTTGATGTACTCGCAAGATCTGACTTTTGATCCGAACTCTGCAAACCGAGAGTTGAGGCTTTCGCACGCAAACAAGAAGGTGACATTCCTGAAACAAGTAAAATCTTGTCCTTCCCATCCAGACAGATTCACCTTCTACTGTCAGGTCCTCAGCAAGGAGAGTCTGGTGGGACGTTCTTACTGGGAGGTGGAGTGGAAAGGTGATGGAGTCACCATGGGACTGGCATACAGGACCATCAGGAGAGCCGGCAGTCTGCAGGCCTGTCTGTTAGGGCTCAACGACAACTCCTGGGGATTCTGTCTCGCAAAAAAATATTTCAAATATTTCCACAAAGGCGATGAAGTGAAAGTCCGACACGCTCCTCCCTCCAGAATCGGAGTGTATCTGGATCACCGTGCAGGCGTCGTGTGCTTCTACGGCATCTCCGATACCATGATTCTGCTCCACAGAGTCCAGACCACGTTCACGCAGCCGCTCCATGTTGGGTTCCGGTTCTACAACACCAAAGGAGACACTGTTGAGTTCGTCCCACTGAAATGAGCTGAAGCTTCTGCCTCGTCCATCTGCAGCTGAACCCTGAGCTGATGGATCGACACTACAACATGGAGCTTGTGTTCAAAACGTGTTCACGCGCAAAAACAAAAGTTTGTTCCAGCTTTCACAAATGTTTTTGTTTTTTATGTGGATTCTGTTATTGTTGAAATCTGATGGAGAAAATGTGAAACTGATTAACTGATACAGGTTCTTCAGAATCTGTACAATTCTGTTTTTAAGGCTCGTTTATGTTTATTGATTCAAACAAGAGGTTGTCACATGTTTGACTGTAACTGATCAATATGATTGTTGATTAGATTTCTATAATAAAGTTCATTTCTAACAGTGTTTTCAGACTGGACTGGATTCTTCTGGGTTTTTAAAGGAAATAAATTCCAGCTGTAAAACGTCTCATTTATCAGTTTAAAGATCAAATAAATAAAACTATCACACACGTTTTCATAATGCAGTTTATTCTATACACTTTCATCTTGTAAGGATTATTGAAATTTCCCATTTTGGAGTTAAAGATAAAACATAATCCAGGAGCTTCATTTTAAACTACATGTCTGTTTGTTGCATTAATATTAAACTTCCTGGACTGAGAAACATATATATATATATATATATATATATATATATATATATATATATGTTTGTTTTGGGACCTAAGACAAGAACTAAAGAAAAGCCATTTATATTCTTTAAAGTTTTCCCATCATTTTAGCTCAAGATCGTTCAGTTTGAGTCACCTTGTATTTTCCAGTGTCAGTCAGCTGTAAACAAACATCCAGTGATTTGAGTTTTATTAAAACACCTTGTGGTTCATGAGATATTTTACTAACACAGAAGACGAGCGACCTCAGAAATTTGGAAGCCTATTCCTGCAACTCTAAAGAAGACATGACTCATCATTTTGAGATGCTAAGTCATAATTGCAATCATAACATTTTTCCTTTTTTCCCTCTTGGGGAAATTTAGCTCTGAATTTAACCCATCTTCATCATGACGGGAGGAGCAGACGGCAGCTATTTAGTACAACTCGGGGGGGTGAATGTGTTTCTGTTGTCATAACAAAGCTCGCATTCGATAACTTCCTTCTGCACAGTCGTTACAGTAGATGAAACACTAACCTCTGCCATCTGACATTTTGCTGACTCTGTTGGAACCAGGTCATTAAACTGCCAACTTTCACCACCATCATCCCTGTACAGAGCGACAGCATGTGGAACAAGCTGGGGGAGGGAAGGTACCAACATGTGATGGAACAATCAGGGTTCCCTCTTCTGTTTGGAGAGCAGAGCAGTGTTCAGGTAGACGAGGTCAGATCTGTCACTTCACTTCACTGGCGATGTAGCAGAGGCGGGTCTTGTTACAGCCAGTGTATGTCTGCCACTCCAAAGTACAGTAGTTGTTCTTCAATGCAGATGAAGAACAAGAAGAGTTTCTTTCTGTTATGATACACCGGGCAGGGGTTCATCATGCAGTGTCCAGGAATCTCCACTTGTTTTATTATGATGTTGCTCCTAATTCATGTATGTTCCAGTTGAATTCATTCCAGTTATGAGATTCTAAGTCATGATTATGAGATACTACTACTACTATTACTATACTGCTTCATTTAATACATATAAGTGTAAAAAGAGACGGACAAAGTCACAAGGAACACCAGGTTCTACCTGCAGGTTACCAAAGACCGGTGTTGTGTAAAATTCTATTCCCCTGAAACATTCTGTTCCCCCCGTGTCAGGAGCGTGCACAGCAGCAAGGGAGGTGGATCCCTCAGTTCACACAATGTTTCTGCTTGACTGCTTGATGAAATATAATTAATACTGTGCCAAAATTAGTAGTTTTTTCTATGAATCTCCCATTTCTTTAAAGAGAATACAAATAAAATATATCATATTTATTCAATAAATTTCTGTGGAGTTTTTCCTGGTTCACGGTGGATCTGAACATGTCTTGTTTACTTTATACTGAAAGATAACTGATGTCATCTGTGTCCCATATTTGTGTCAGTTGTTTCTGTATTAAAGTTTAATTACAAACTTTGTAAGTTTAAAGGTTTTATGGACAGTTATATCGTGTTCATACAAAGAGTTGATATGTTTGAAATGTTGGCACTTCTTTTTTAAGACCTCTGCAACTCACCCTGCTGTCAAACAACTTCTGGTCCAAATCCTGACTGATGCAACTCGTTCTTTCATAATTAAAGTTGGGGTTTGTCAGAATTACTGGGTTCTTGTTTGTCCACCAGCCTCTTGAGGTTGTCTCTGATGGTTAGAGCTGTGGACAGATTTCTACATAGTTTCAGGTTTGGTCATTTAAATGTCAAACCACTGGATCTATAGCATCTTCTCCAGATCTTTATCCTTCTGATTCAGTCCCTCTAGTTCCTGGTCTCCATCGGGTTCCTGGTTTCCATCATGATACTGGTCTCATCGTTTTCCTGGTCTCCATCAGGTTCTTGGTTTCCATCATGATACTGGTCTCATCGTTTTCCTGGTCTCCATCTGGTACCTGGTCTCCATTTAGTTCTTGGTTTCCATCTAAAAAAACAAAATCAGTTATTTTGTGTAGAACATCAGATTTCTGTATTTTCTGATTAAAACAAGAGAAAAACATTCAGTTGATGAACTGATAGATTTAATAGTGAAACAGAAAAACAATCAGACTGAAGCTGAGAGACGATTTTCTGTCTTTTAGTAGAAACAAAGAGACGGATCGGGTTTACAAGGTTTAAACTTAAAACGGTTTAAAGGGTGGGGTGGGCAAACGTTTTGATTCGTGGGCCACAATGGGTTTTAAAATTTGACAGGGTCCGGACCAGGAGCAGAAGGATGGAGTGTTTTGGTAACCCCAACTCATTGGAGAAAAAAATACATATAGTGCAAACATATGCTTTAATTTTAAGAACAAAAGCATTACAACATAATATCTGTCTTTGATGCCCCAGAATATTTAGATATTTATTGAAATGAGTCTTAAAACACTGAAAATTTAATGAATAAAATACAACTATTTTGTTACTAACAATTTCTATTTTAAAGCAGGGAAAGTTCTGTTATCCTTCAGGATATCATCATCACTCTCCTCCTGTCTTTATTTCAAAAACAGTAGGAGATGCAGATGTACTTGTCCAGCTGCTTCATTGAGTGAAGCATAAAAGTCATTCAGAGAGTTGAACTTCTCTTTTAAGACAGGGTTGGACTGAAGGTCGATCAGTTCGAGCTGCAGCTCCTCTGGGACTGTTTCGACAGGGGACAGGCCACCAACTGAAGTGACTTGTCAATTTTTTGAAGTCAGAAAACCGACGGTAGAATTCTCCGTGCAGCGCATCCAGTGACTTGCTGTATTTATTCCATTTTGCTCCGGCCTCTTTCAGTGTGGCTAGCGTGGGAAAATGAGTGAATTACTTATTTAAAACTTATTTAAAATTTGCCTGGAGAATAAAGTCAGCTTGGATTTGAATGCTTTCACTGTCGTGTACATGTCGTAGTCTACACAAACTGATCCTACAATCAAACAATCTAGAGTCCGCCTCCTAGTGGGGACACATCAGAATTACAGGGGAAATAAAAATTTAACAAGGTTTATTCATTTAATTTTTTTCAAGTTCGGTGGGCCAGATTAAAACGTTTAACGGGCCGCATGTGGCCCCCGGGCCGTAGTTTGCCCATACACTAGATTCTAGTGTAATCTGTGAGCTGTCTTATCAGGTGTAGCTGGTGCAGGCAACTACCTGTTCAAACTCCAACTCACAGCGTAGTTGTGGCCAAACTTATTACTCCACAGCCATAGAATCCTGACATCACAAATAGAGAAAATAAGGTCTCAGCCAATAGTAATGTCTCCTTTAAATTCAAGTGCAGTGTAATATTTTAACCTGAAGAGGGCGCGCCACCAATGGTTTTTGATATGAGTAGTTGTATAAAAATGTTCTAAAATCCCAAAAATAATACCTAGAAATGTAGACAGGACTATTAGAAACTCATTTATAGAGTTTATCAGCAAAAAATGTTGATTTGGTGGTGAGTTGCATTTTTTAGACAAGTGAGGACTCAAAGATCCTTCCAGTCCGGTAGGAGGCAGCAAAGCACCTTAACAATCACCTGCTGGAGCAAGAAGAAGAAAGAAGACAATAATACGTGACTTCATCCAGATTTCAGCAGAGAAGTTTTAAACTTTTAGGAGCGAGTTGATGCATGACTACGATTTACAGTCTGCTAGTTCAGGTAACACCGAGAGCTACAACGGTCTTATTGTTAGATTAACAAACATTTCTAACAGTTTATTTTAGATGCGTAAAGAGAAACTTTAGGACTCTGTTGTTGTTTGTTTGATAATCCGGTTATTTTTGTTTTTAAAATTCCTACAGTTTCGTTAGTTCCAACGTTTTTAATGAAAATGTGTGTTTTTTTGTAACTTTTGGACCGTTAGTCGTTTGTTTTGAATTTTGAACTTTTCAGTGTCACGTGCTTGAATTTCAAATCAAATCAAATCAAATCAAAAGCCTTTATTGTCATTATATGGCGGTGCATACAATGAAATTAGGAGCGCTGCTCCACCTGGTGCTCAGACACATAAGTAAAAAGAAATAAACTAAACAGAAATAAGTATAAAGACATAAATAAGTATGAAGACTAAAATAGTAGCATTGTATAGATAAATAAAATATGATGTACATTTTAACGGTAGACATTTAAATATTTACAGTGGTCTGGGTTAATAAAAGTTATTGCACTAGAAAATGTTGTAACAGTTATTGCACTATCTGGAGTAACAGTATTGCACGTTGTGTTTCACATTTATATATTGCACCTTATATTATTGTGTACTGAGTCAGCGTTGTTTGGTGTTCAGGGCACTGATGGCTCTGGGGAAAAAACTGTTCCTCAGTCTATTTGTCCGTGTTTTGTGGGACCTGTACCTCCTGCCCGAGGGCAGGAGGTTGAACAGGTGATGGCCGGGGTGGGAGGAGTCCTTAATGATGTTACCAGCTCTGCTGAGGTAGCGAGAGCTGGCTAGGTCCTCCAGTGAGAGCAGAGAGCAGCCAGTGATCTTTTGGGCTGTGTTGATCACTCTCTGCAGGGCTTTCCTGTCTGCTGCTGTACACCCGGCGTACCACACTGTGATGCAGTACGCCATGATGCTTTCCACGGTGGCTCTGTAGAAGGTCACCAGCAGCTTTGTGTCCAGGTGGTTTCTCCTGAGCACCCTCAGGAAGTGGAGTCGCTGCTGGGCCTTCTTCACCACCGCCGTGGTGTGAACAGTCCAGGAGAGGTTGCTGGTGATGTGGACTCCCAGGAACTTAAAGGAGTGGACCCTCTCCACACATTCTCCATTGATGAGGAGTGGGGCAGGGTCCCTGCTGCGTTTCCTGAAGTCCAGGATGAGTTCTTTCGTTTTTGTGGTGTTCAGTGTGAGGTTGTTTACTGAACACCACGCCGAGAGTTTTTCCACCTCCTCTCTGTAGGCCAGCTCATCTCCGCCTGAGATGAGCCCGACCACGGTGGTATCATCAGCATATTTAATGATGGCGTTGGAGAGATGAGATGGTGTGCAGTCATGTGTGTACAGTGAGTACAGGAGAGGACTCAGTACACAACCCTGGGGGGAGCCAGTATTAAGAGTGATGGAGGAGGAGAGGTGGGGACCCAGTCTGACAGTCTGTGGACGGTTTGTCAGGAAGTCTGTAATCCAGCAGCAGATGGAAGGGGACAGTCCAAGGAGGGAGAGTTTCTCAGCCAAGATACCAGGGATGATGGTATTAAAGGCAGAGCTGTAATCGATGAAGAGCATCCTCACATAGTTGTCCTGATGTTCCAGGTGGCTCAGTGCAGTGTGAAGAGCGATGGATATGGCGTCATCAGTGGACCGGTTTGCTCTGTAGGCAAACTGGTGCGGGTCGACCGAGGGGGGAAGTGAGTCCCTGATGTGGAGAGCAACCAACCTTTCGAAGCACTTCATGATCACAGGCGTAAGTGCAACAGGCCTGTAATCATTCAGACTGTCTGTGGTTGGCTTTTTTGGGTTGGCTTTTTTTTTTGAATCTCTTAGCTGCGTGTCACGTGACTTAGAGCCATTAAAACCTAAATTATCGTACTGCTGCTATTTGGTTTAGTATTAAATACAGGAATCCAAATTAAAGAAGTGTAAACTTTTACATCTCGTGAGTCTCCTTCCATCAGTTCATCTTGTGTCCACTTGGTGACGCTGTTTCACTCTGAGTGAAATGAGCTCCGACTCTCTAAATTAGAATCATGTTTTTAATGGATAACGCGATCTTGTACAAAAGTATAAGTAGTAGAAAAAATAACTAATGTTTTGTGTTATGTTCTTTCCTCTGATCATCAGCTGAAGTGCAGCTCACAGCAAAAACAAACTGGTTGCAGACAAAATGACACCAAAAAAATTTAAGCTTGATCAGGAGACCATTTCCTGTTCGATCTGTTTGGATCTGCTGACCGACCCGGTGACGATTCCCTGTGGACACAGTTACTGTATGAACTGTATTAGAAGCTACTGGGATGCAGAAGATCAGAGGACAATCCACAGCTGTCCTCAGTGCAGACAGACCTTCACACTGAGACCTGTTCTGGTGAAAAACGTCATGCTAGCAGAGTTGGTGGAGCAGCTGAAGAAGACTGGACTCCAGGATGGTCCAGCTGATCACCACTATGCTGGACCTGAAGACGTGTCCTGTGATGTCTGCACTGAGAGGAAACTGAAAGCTGTCAAGTCCTGTCTGGTCTGTTTGGTTTCATACTGTCAGAAACATCTTCAGCCTCATTATGATGTCACACAATTACAGAAACACAAACTGGTGGAACCCTCCAAGAACCTCCAGGAGAACATCTGCTCTAATCACGATGAGGTGATGAAGATCTTCTGTCGTACTGATCAGACGTGTATCTGTTATCTCTGTTTGATGGATGAACATCAAGGACATGAAACCGTCTCAGCAGCAGCAGAAAGAGCCGAGAAGCAGAAGAACCTGGAGGTGATTCAACAACAAATCCATCAGAGAATTCGGGACCAAGAGGACAAAGTGAAGCTGCTTCAGCAGGAGGTGAAGAACATTAATGTCTCTGCTGATAAAACAGTGGAGGACAGTGAGAAGATCTTCACTCAGCTGATCCATCTGATCCAGAAAAGAAGGTCTGAAGTGAAGCAGCAGGTCAGATCCCAGCAGGAAACTGAAGTGAGTCGAGTCAAAGAGCTTCAGGAGAAGCTGGAGCAGGAGATCACTGAGCTGAAGAGGAAAGACTGGGAGCTGCAGCAGCTCTCACACACAGAGGATCACAACCAGTTTCTCCACAACTACCCCTCAGTGTCAGCACTCAGTGAGTCTCCACACTCATCCAGCATCAAGACACGTCCTCTCAGGTACTTTGAGGACGTGACAGCAGCTGTGTCAGAGCTCAGAGACAAACTACAGGACATTCTGAGGGACATGAAGACAAACATCTCAGAGACGGTTACTGAGGTGGAGGTTTTACTGCCAAAACCAGAACCAGAACCAAAGACCAGAGCAGAGTTCTTGAACTTTTCGTGTGAACTCACTCTGGATCCAAACACAGCTCACAGATATCTGGTCTTGTCTGAGGGGAACAGGAACGTGATGGTAAAATGTGCCACATCAGTCTGTTCTGATCCTCCAGGCAGTTTTAGTTTATGTTTACAGGTTCTGAGCAGAGAGAGTCTGACTGGACGGTGTTACTGGGAGGTGAAGTGGAGCGGGGAGGGGGTCGATGTATCCGTCGCGTACAACAACATCAGCAGATCAAAGAGTTTGTTTGAATCTGCATTTGGTTTCAATTATATAGATCCTGGGCTTTACGTTGTAACACAGACAGTTACAAGTTTTACCACAACCAAGTCCAAACTCCGGTCTCAGGTCCTGGTTCCTCCAGAGTCGGAGTGTATCTGGATCATGGAGCAGGTGTTCTGTCCTTCTACAGCGTCTCCAGAACCATGAGTCTCCTCCACAGAGTCCAGACCACGTTCACTCAACCGCTACACGCTGGAGTTCGACTCTATTACAATAATGGAGACGCTGCTGAGTTCTGTATGCTGCTGTAACAAGAAGGAAACGTCTCAGAATGTTCTGGAAATCTGTTTTTCTTTCTTTTGGTTTTATTCTGGGTTGAAGATCCATCAGAACTGGTTCTGATGGATCGATGGATCCGTTTCTTGTTGTTTTTGATGTCTTCAGGTTTGTTTGAGCCTTGTGTTCTGATCTTGTTCCAGTCGGCTCATTGATCTGGACCTTTTACCTGATGTGAGTTCTGTAGAACACTAACAGACCAGCTGATAAAATGTGATGTAGAAGGAATAAAAGATGTCGGTTCTTTCAGTTCTAACATGTTTATAAAACAACCAGATTGACTCTCGTACATTTTTATTTGGTGTTTTTAGAGCAGGTTTATTGAACCAGATTATAAAACAATTTAAACTAAAAACTGATAAATATGTATTTATTAGTACATGAGTCTCACATTAAATAACTACATACATGTACATAAACAAACTCAAGACACGCTGACTGTTTCAGTCTGAGGTTAAAGAACATCATCTATTTTCTATAATTCCACTTTAATCTAATTTACAGGCATGAATTAAACAATGATTCTCACCATCTGCTGGATCAGAACCAGATTATTCTAAAGCTGGACTCTGAGCTTTAACTACTTTCTGATCATCATGAGATCTGTAATCTGAAAGTTCATCAGTAGATGTCGCCAAACTTCACTGAGCACGTGTGTGTTAGCATGTCACGTGTTAGCATGTCATGTGTTAGCATGTCACATGTTAGCATGTGCTGGATAAACTTAATATTTATGCCACATGAAATCAGCTGCAGTCCAGATCAAGACCTTCATGTCTGCAGTGATTCTGGTTCTGAATTAACTCAAACATCTAAACCCAGAGTTCCTCCCAGGACCACCATCTGTTACAGACCTGCAGTCCACTAGGGTCCAAACCATATCCTCCACAGACCTGGACATGTCAGGTTAGGGGGGTTCTATAAGAACTGGTCAGAACAGAAGCAGCACCAGGAGGAACCTTAAACTGTTTTTAGCATTAGCGGTCACCATCTAATTCCTGCAGCTCAAAACTTCCTGTCTGTTGTTTTATTGGTGCCACATGGTGTTAATCCCTGTCCATCCCTGTCCACACCTGTCCACACCTGTCTCACTCTGCTGGACTCAGTGGTTCAGTTCTGGGTGGGTTTCAGATGAGCTGGTTGATGCTAATGCTAAGTTCTGTGTTAATGTCTCTGAACGCGACACTACAAGCACTTACGGTGTAAAGAACGAACGGCAGCCATCATGATGTCATTGTGATGTCATGGCGAGTGTTCTGCATCCTGCATGTTTACTGACCAGAACATCATGAAGCTTTTTAACCTGAAGAATCTGGTTAGTGTTTCACACTGAAAAGAGTTCATGTTTCTTGGATTGCTCATGTTTGTTTGTTTGTTTGTTTGTTTGTTTGTTTAGCTCTCGGGACTCGACCCTTTGACCCTCGTTTCAGCTCCTGAATCAGAGCCGTGAGTCATGGACCACACCAGGACTTGGTGTTTCAGGTGTTATCTCCAGCTGGGCCTGGTGGTCCTGCTGACACCATCATCCTGTTTACTGGGAGTCACTGATGGAGCAGATCTGCTGCTCTGAGACCTCCTCAGCGGGGAGGAAGACCTTGAGGAGGCAGCGACCTTCGCTGACCCTGTATGGGAAGGTGTTGGTGGGAGGGGCTTTAATAGAGCAGAGGATGGAGAGGAGGTGTTGGGTGAAACAGAAGTACTGAGGGGGGTTTTGGTCCATCTGAAAGAAGATGAGGCGGTGTTTCTGGTAAAACCTGGATGAGCTGATGGAGCTTTGGTTTTGTGTAAAGGTGTGACAGGTGCGCTGACACTCCCCCCTCCCTGAGTGAGCGCTCGCAGCTTGGACAGACACATTTTCTCCTCTGCTTGGGTTTTGGGTTTCAGTAAGGCTTTACGGATGGAGGGCCTCCTTGGTGAGTCCTGGTTCTGCTCTCTGGCAGATGAAGGAAGGCCTAAAGGTTCTTTGGACTCTGACGTCTTGTTGGCGTTGGATCGTTGGGATGAAGAAACGGTTGCAGGTTTTTCTCCTCGTCGGTTTGAAGCACTGCTGAGACCGGAGCTCGGCAGACTGGAGGGCGCCGGGGTTCTGGAGGAGTTCTGGTGATGAGTTGTAGACCTTTCAGGATGTCTGGCCACAGACGAAGCCCCTCGGCGGGTTCTGGTGATGGAGACGATCCGCCTCATGCTCTGGTTGTCAGCGCCGGCGGGCGTGCGGCTGGATCGGCTGCTTGTTGATGTCGTGTTTGATGGTTTTGTCCCGGAGTTTTCAGGTTTAGAATTCTGGAAGTTCTTGTTAGATTGTTTGGATGAAGTTCCTGGTTTCACCTTTCCATCAGTGGGTGGAGCTTCATCCGTCGTCTTATTTTTGATCCTGTAATGAGGCGCCATCTTGGTCCCGTCCTTCTCAGGTTTCCCTGGTCCGTCCTCCAGAGTGACTGATCCTTTATCCTCCTCAGCAGCTGCGGTCAGACCAGGTTCTAGTCTGGTGGATGCAGGTCCTGTAGAATGTGACACGAGGAGCGACGCGTCGCTGCAACGAGACACCGGTTGGCTGCTGATGGGTACTGACTTGTCCTGGTCCAGCTGATGGTCTGAAGGGGTTGGACTGGTTGAGGATGATTGAGGGTTTTCTTCATGATTTTCATCTCCATCCTGATGGTTCTCCATCTGAGTGTGTGTGTCGTCACCTGCAGCCTCACACACACCTGTCACACACCACACCATCACCTTGTCTGGTACCTCGGTGTCTCCACCTGGGGACGAAGGTTGTGTCACCTGGGACTTCTTCTGTAGAGTCATGTCTTCATCCAGGTCTGTGATCACCGTCTCGTGGACTCCATGATGACCCGTCTTGGTGGTGGTTTTATCAAACCCTCTGAGTTCAGGAACCAGAGTACACGTCTGTAAAACCACCGACATGCTGCTTGTAGAACCGCTGTTCACCTCACCGTCCTGATCAGCTGATCTCCCGCTCCATGTCTGATGATGTGGGAGGTTCACCTGGCGGCTCGTCCCACCCTGATGGTTCTCGTTGTTGTTGTGGTCAGGTTGCTGGTTCGAGTACGAGGTAGATTTAACTGGAACATCATCTGAGGGGGTTTTAGAAGGTACTGATGGGGTTTGTGAGTCCACCTGGCTGAAAGTTGAACCCTTCTGGGGGGAGAGTCCTGTCCCCCTTAACGAAGGGAAACCTGTCCTTGAGTCGTCCTTCCCTCTCTGCCGAGGGACTTTGTGGTCACTGGTCATTTCAAGGAACGTATTCAGTTCACGCTCAGCCGTGAGAAACGGCGAGCTCGATGGAGCGCTACGGGTTCGATGTGCATTCATCGAGCGTCCCCGATGGCTGCTGTTCAGGGACGAGCGGGACTGTGACTTTGGGGTAAGGAGCGCCACCAGAAGTCTGGTCTCATCTCTTGACACAGCGGTTGACATGTCTGTCTCACTGCTGCAGCGTGACTCGAAGGCGCCGCGTACCTACAACACAGTGACAAGCTGTCAGGACTTCATGTACAGCTGCTGCTCAGTATGAATCAGAGTGTCCACGTACCTCCTCGCCTCCCGCCCACGAGTGTCTCTTTAGCTCCTCCTCTTGTACTCGCTGACGACGAGCCGCCTCCTTCGCCTCCCTCTCCGTGTTTTCCTTTAAGAACCAGGAAGTGATGTTAACACCATGTTATGTTCGTTTGGAGACAAACAGCTGATGTAACCTGATCCCCTCAGGTCATCCAAATGATACAGAGAAAAAAACAAACATTTTACACAATGAATAAGTTATAAATCAGCTGACTGTTACATCAAACGTGCACATCATCTTTAAAACAAACACCAGCCACTAAATCAGGATGAAACAACATCTGATCCTCCTTAAAAGAACCTGGGACACTGGGTCTGTTCAGGGTTTAACAGCAACGTGTGAGCGTGCACGTACCTGCACGGCCCTGGTGAACCTGGTGCAGTAACGTGAGCGTGCACGTACCTGCACGGCCCTGGTGAACCTGGTGCAGTAACGTGTGAGCGTGCACGTACCTGCACGGCCCTGGTGAACCTGGTGCAGTAACGTGTGAGCGTGCACGTACCTGCACGGCCCATGTGAACCTGGTGCAGTAACGTGTGAGCGTGCACGTACCTGCACGGCCCTGGTGAACCTGGTGCAGAAACTGTGGAAGATGCTGAAACAGTCGTCCAGTCTGAACGTCTCTCTGTCCTCACAGAAGAAGTCGATGAGCTCGCGTCCTTCCTGCTTCAGTTGCTGCTGGCTGCCGCGCAGCGAGCTCAGAGAAGCTGCGGCGTCCTGACAGAAGAGACATCTCTGATGTCATCATGCTTATCATGACCACACCATGTATATTATTACACGTATGTAAAAGGTTTGTGTTACCTGCAGGAAGCCGTCCAGCTGCTGCAGCAGCTCCGTGTCTTTCTGGATGTTTTCCTCCACTGAGCGTGTGCGAGAGGTCAGTAACTGGAGTTCAGCTTCTAGCGTTTCCACGGAGATCCTGCAGAAAGGATAGTTTAGTACAACACCTGTCACCGGAGGAGGCGGAGCTAACAGCAGTTAAAAGAAAGATCTAATCCACTAAAGAGACGTCTCACCTGGACGCTGCCTGGACTTTACTCAACTTAAGAGGAAACTCCAGCAGCTTCTCATCTTGTTTTTGAGCTTCCTGTAAAAACAGATTCAAACTTTTATCAGCGTTGAGCTGCAACAAATAATAAAAACATTAAACAATCAATTAAACATTAAAAGAACATTCTGGTGAATTACATGATGGATAAAGATGTTAAACAGAAGCAAAACACTTGAAACTTTATAACACACAATATAAACTCTACAATCACACAGAAAACAGCTCGATATGTTACAACAACTCAAAGAAATTTAATTCTAAAGACGTAAAAACAACTGATAATGAGTCTTCATCATGTAGAGATCAAACCTGCACCAGGTGAGAAACAACAAGGTCACAACCTGCAGAAAAACCTCCAACCTGCAGCTCTAAACCAAACACAGTGAAGAACCCGAGTCACTGACCAGAGCCACGAAGTGCAGCAGGTTCATGCCCGGCTTGTTGGACCTGGTGTCTGCCAGGGACAGGAGGGACGACAGCTTGAAGCCCACAGCGTTTCCTGCATGTCCTCCCTGGAAACACAGACACATCAGCACTCAACTACATCTCCCATGATTCATTGCTGTAGCTGTAGAAGAAGAGATTTAGAACCTGTAATGTTCCTGTTTATGTGAGTCAGGTTCTGTTTGTGTTCTGCTCGTATCGTTAACGTGATGTTCCTGCTGGTGTTCCAACAGAGAATAACTAACGTCTGAAACATGTTCTTTATAAAAACTGTCAGCTGATCAGCTGTTATACGAGCAGAATCCAGATGTTTCTGTCTTCTCTGTAAAAAAGGACTTTTATTTTGGCGATCTGGATGATAAAGTTGATGCTCACTCCAACCCTTCAAACTAATCTGTTTGAATCAGATGAACATGTTGTGCATGTCTTCCACCCAGCAGGCTGCAGGAAGCTCCAGGTCCAGACTCTGTTCTCCCGACCAGAGACGCAGAGTTCCACATTAATATGAGATCATGCAGCTTGAAATAAAACCATCATTAAACGTGTATTTAAAGAACGGGCCTGCTGTTAGCGCTCATGCGTACGTCCTGGTGTCATTATTCATGATGTTTCTGCACTCACAGCGTTCAGGATGTTTCCAGCCTGCAGCACCAAGTGAAGAACAGCATGCAGCTCCGTACAGAACATTAACTCTGGAAGAGAAGAAGAAGAAGTGAGAACGTCTTCTCACTCACACTGGAAGCATATGGAGGGTTAGTTAACAGCTCAGAACCGATTCTCACACACGCTGCTAAAAATAAACCAGGTGTTAGTTAGTGGTGTGTGAAGCTGCATCATGATGAAGATGAGGATGAGGAGGATGAAGCTCTGCATCTGCAGACTAACAGGAATGTTCCACAGATCCAACAGACTGAATGTTTCATCATCCCTGTTCCTGCTGAGACCAGGACCTGGAACCCTTCAGCTGAGACCAGGACCTGGAACCCTTCAGCTGAGACCAGGACCTGGAACCCTTCAGCTGAGACCAGGACCTGGAACCGTTCTACTGAGACCAGGACCTGAGGGACTCACAGAGTCCAGGTAAAGACGGAGACAAACAGCAGCGTGTGATTTAAATCTCCTGTCAGAGGGAAACAGATGTTTGTACCTTTGGTGGCGGAGCGAAGGATCTGGAAGTCCTGTTTCATGGCCTGGCAGACTCCAGGAAACTCGTCCTTCAGCAGCATGGACTCGATACGAACCTGGTAACTACAGACAGATGACAAGTTTCAGGTCTGATGTCCTGCATGATGGACAATCTACACTGAAAGTCTCTGATGCTGTAACACAATGGACCTGAGGACAGGTTGTCTCTGTAAACATGTTGGACCTGAGGACAGTCTGTCTCTGTAAACATGTCGGACCTGAGGACAGTCTGTCTCTGTAAACATGTCGGACCTGAGGACAGTCTGTCTCTGTAAACATGTTGTACCTGAGGACAGGTTGTCTCTGTAAACATGTCGGACCTGAGGACAGGTTGTCTCTGTAAACATGTTGGACTTGAGGACAGTCTGTCTCTGTAAACATGTCGGACCTGAGGACAGTCTGTCTCTGTAAACATGTTGGACCTGAGGACAGGTAGTCTCTGTAAACATGTTGGACCTGAGGACAGTCTGTTTCTGTAAACATGTCGGACCTGAGGACAGTCTGTCTCTGTAAACATGTCGGACCTGAGGACAGTCTGTCTCTGTAAACATGTTGGACCTGAGGACAGGTATAATGATCTAAACTCTAACAGTAAGAGTGTGACAGCTCACCTGGGCACCTGAATCAGCAGGTACACAAAGTAATCAGCCAATGGGAGCTTTGCAGCATCACCTCTGAATGTCCTCAGCTTCTTGACCTGGAGGACAAACCAGCGTTACATAAACACGAGTGTTTACCTGACTGTCAGTTTAGTTTCAGAGGATTATTAATGTTTCACCTCGTCTTTCTCTGGAAGCAGCTTCAGCAGTTCTCTCAGAGGCTCCGCCCCAAACGATGCACTGTTGCCATGACGAATGTCCTCTACTAACACCTGATTGGACCTGCAGGAGACGAGATGAACTCATTTAATTAACCAGGTGAAAAAACTCTAAACATGCTGAAGGACACCTCAGACAGTCAAAGTCATTGTTCATAAATACATCAACGGTTAAGGAGCAGCTCCTGGTCGGGGTCCAGCTGGAACCCTCATGCCGGGTCGGGGTCCAGCTGGGACCCTCATGCCGGGTCGGGGTCCAGCTGGGACCCTCATGCCGGGTCGAGGTCCAGCTGGGACCCTCATGCCGGGTCGGGGTCCAGCTGGAACCCTCATGCCGGGTCGGGGTCCAGCTGGGACCCTCATGCCGGGTCGGGGTCCAGCTGGGACCCTCATGCCGGGTCGGGGTCCAGCTGGGACCCTCATGCCGGGTCGAGGTCCAGCTGGGACCCTCATGCCGGGTCGAGGTCCAGCTGGAACCCTCATGCCGGGTCGGGGTCCAGCTGTATTTACTCATCAGAAACATGTTGCGCTGCTTTCACCGTGTCTCCGCTCATCCTCTCACTTTCTGCTCAGTTTGTGTCCGAGTGTCTTTGTGTCTCCGTCTTCGTCTGGAGACATTTTGATTCTTATTATCTGTGAGATTTTGTTGCACTTCTTCCAGTTTTGTCTCATTTTAACTGGTTTCTGGTTTCATGCAGGTTCTACTTTATTTGTGGTCATATTGTTTGTTTGTTGTCATTGTTTTGTTTGTCCTTCGTGTTTTTTACAGTTCTGTGTGTTTCTATAATCATGTTAGTGCTGTTAGTAGTTAAATAATTGAATGTTCATTATATAAAATGTCTTTCAGTGTCTCTGAGTGTCTCAGATTCTGTCTCCTTGTTAAAAATCTCAGTTTAATCTTTATTACATTTTAATTATTTATATGATGTAAACATCATTTAGTCTCTTGCAGTGAGACATTTAGCTGCAGCTCTGACTCGTTAACATGTTGTAAACAACATCCTGTTGCTTCTGTTTTTACCCACAACACCTCAGAATGAGGGCCAGGTGACATCACACCTGACAGGTAAAGAGTCCAGTCATCAGGACAGAGAGGGACAGGTTAGACATGTACAGTATGACTCAGCAGGTTTGGTCCATCTGAGACTCAAAGTTCATGTGAAACAGAGCGAGTGTGTAAAAAACAAAAACACCTGCAGGTCTGCAGAAGACCTGAGAACAGGTACGTGTCGTTGGTCTGAGTCCATAACTCACCTCTTAAACTGTTTGAGGAAAATAGCGATATTTAAGCTCCTCTTTGAGTCCAGGATGGAGATCTGGTTGAGAGACAGAGGAGTGAGTGAGTTGGTTGTTTACCTGTACATCACCTTCAACAAACACAACAAACCTCCTGTTTGGTTTCTCTAAACGAGACTCGGGTCTTTGCTCCTCTGGTGGGCGGAGCCTTGGAGTCTGACTGACAGTCGTTCTGACCAAACAGCTTCTCAATCTCTTGGACGTCGATCTGGAAATGCTGCTGAACTTGACCTTGAGTCCAGAGATTGTCTCGTCCTTTCACCTGCAGGACACATTTTACTGTTTGTCCTCGTGAGATATTTAATAAATATTTGTGTTTGTCGTCATGTTTCATTGTAAATAAAGTTTCAGATATTTATGGACATGAATGCAGGTCTACCTGTTCCTCTGGGATCGTTTTCCAGAAGAAGTTCCTCACCCTCCTCCTCTTCTTCTGGTCCAGTGTGCTGTCTCCCAGACCCGGATTGAGGGGCAACAGAGGGGGGGGAGGAGGAGGAGGGGGAGGAGGAGGAGGAGGGGGAGGAGGAATAGGAGAAGATTCCAGTAATCTCATTTCATTTTCTCTGATGTGAGGAAGTCTTGTAGAAGAAGGAGGTGACACGGCCTCTGCAGTAGCTACGTCCTCCTTCTGGAAGGACAAACCCTCATCAGTGGCTGGAGACACGCTGCCCATGACATGCATCGCCACTGCTGATTGGACGTGAGCAGAGAGGAGGAGCAGGAGGTTCGGCAGGTTAAAAGGTCACCAGGACGAAGATGAAGATGAGTCATTGCATTAAAACATGTGGACTGAAGACGGATCAACAGCTGGGTGAAGAAGTAAAGAGATCCTGAAAAGAGAAACATCTGTAAGAACATCTGACAGGATTAGAACCAACAACCACAGAACCAGGTTTGGATCTCAAACCATTTAGTAAATAATAAAAACAACAAATACACAAATACTTCTGTACTGATCATATTACAGTCTGAATGGTAAATGACATGTACTTGTACTTGTGTAGCGCCTTTCAGGTCAAAGTTCTTAACATTACACTTTAACCACAGTTTGACCATCACCAAACAGCCACCGGACCCTCCAACAACCACCGCCAAACAGCCACCGGACCCTCCAACAACCACCACCAAACAGCCACCGGACCCTCCAACAACCACCACCAAACAGCCACCGGACCCTCCAACAACCACCACCAAACAACCACCGGACCCTCCAACCACCACCGCCAAACAGTCACTGGACCCTCCAACAACCACCACCAAACAGCCACCGGACCCTCCAACCACCACCGCCAAACAGCCACCGGACCCTCCAACCACCACCGCCAAACAGCCACCGGACCCTCCAACCACCCCCAAAGAGCCACCGGACCCTCAGACCACCACCACCAAACAGACACCGGACCCTCCGACCACCACTAAACAGCCACCGGACCCTCCGACCACCACCAAACAGTCACCGGACCCTCCGACCACCACCAAACAGCCACCGAACCCTCCAACCACCACCGCCAAACAGCCACCGGACCCTCCGACCACCACCACTAAACAGCCACCGGACCCTCCGACCACCACCAAACAGCCACTGGACCCTCCGACCACCACCACCAAACAGACACCGGACCCTCCGACCACCACCAAACAGTCACCGGACCCTCCACCACCACCACCAAACAACCACCGGACCCTCCAACCACCACCGCCAAACAGTCACTGGACCCTCCAACCACCCCCAAAGAGCCACCGGACCCTCAGACCACCACCACCAAACAGACACCGGACCCTCCGACCACCACTAAACAGCCACCGGACCCTCCGACCACCACCACTAAACAGCCACCGGACCCTCCGACCACCACCAAACAGCCACTGGACCCTCCGAACACCACCACCAAACAGACACCGGACCCTCCGACCACCACCAAACAGCCACCGGACCCTCCGACCACCACCACACAGCCACCGGCCCCTCCGAC
>SSNP01000068.1:112879-137331 GCA_006937955.1 Pachypanchax playfairii
TGTGTATTCTGGTGAGAGAGAGTGTGTGTGTGTATTCTGGTGAGAGAGAGTGTGTGTGTGTGTGTATTCTGGTGAGAGAGAGTGTGTGTGTGTGTGTATTCTGGTGAGAGAGAGTGTGTGTGTGTGTGTATTCTGGTGAGAGAGAGTGTGTGTGTGTGTATTCTGGTGAGAGAGAGTGTGTGTGTGTGTATTCTGGTGAGAGAGAGTGTGTGTGTGTATTCTGGTGAGAGAGAGTGTGTGTGTGTATTCTGGTGAGAGAGAGTGTGTGTGTGTATTCTGGTGAGAGAGAGTGTGTGTGTGTGTGTGTATTCTGGTGAGAGAGAGTGTGTGTGTGTGTATTCTGGTGAGAGAGAGTGTGTGTGTGTATTCTGGTGAGAGAGAGTGTGTGTGTGTGTGTGTATTCTGGTGAGAGAGAGTGTGTGTGTGTGTGTATTCTGGTGAGAGAGAGTGTGTGTGTGTATTCTGGTGAGAGAGAGTGTGTGTGTGTATTCTGGTGAGAGAGAGTGTGTGTGTGTATTCTGGTGAGAGAGAGTGTGTGTGTGTGTATTCTGGTGAGAGAGAGTGTGTGTGTGTGTATTCTGGTGAGAGAGAGTGTGTGTGTGTATTCTGGTGAGAGAGAGTGTGTGTGTGTATTCTGGTGAGAGAGAGTGTGTGTGTGTGCGTGTATTATTATGTGTGATTGATTGATTGATACTTTATTGATCCTCCTTGAGGAAGGTATTTCTCTATATTTAACTATGTTTCCTGAGGAGCAGACGGCTGCTGTCTGAGGCAGTTCTGGGGTTCAGTATCTTGCCCAAGGACACTTCGTCACACAGGCTGCTGGGACTTGAACCACTCACCCCCTGATCAGAGGACGACCTCCTCCCCCTTATGCTACAGCTGTGTAGGTGTGTGGTCAGTTTTCTTCTGAAAACTTTTGCACAAAATGAAGCTGTTTCAGTTTCTATGAGGAGAGTTTAACTCGTTCTAATTATCACACCATCACTTTTACTGATTCATTATTTAAATTACTTCATAGTATTTGTTTGTGTGTTTCCACAGTGCAGATGTGTGTGTGTGTGTGTGTGTGTGTGTGGGTGTGTGTGTGCTTGTTTTGGATGCCAGGGATGAGGGAAGCCTCGTGCTGCCGTGGCAACCAGTCAGAGAGCAGCTGATTGTCGTGGTAACAGACCGAACAACAAACAATGTTTGTTTACATGATGGACAACAGAATAGGGTCACAGTTAGTGTGTGTGTTTGTGTCGTTTCCTCTTTCATCCCTCCATCTTTAAAAGACTCACACAGAAAGTTTACTGTGACCCGTGCGACCGGATCAGGGTCCAACTCTGGTCCACGGGACCGTAGAACCGAACGGTTTGGAGTTTTCATGAATCCAGTGATGATGATTAGAAGGATGAAGGACAGTAAGATGATGAAAGTTGTCGGGGGTCTGCGCTCGGCGGCGTGTTTATCTGTGTGTTTTAATGTTACGGTATCTTGTTGTTGTTGTTGTTGTTTACAGCATCTCTGAGCTTCATTCTGAGGGATTAAAGACGTTTTACTGGACATGACGTTTGATGAGACAGTTTAACATCCTGGTTCGAGTCATTTTGTGAACTTGTACCTGACTGATCGTCCAGGATATAAAGAATCTGTCTGAAGAAGCTGCTGACTGTTAGATGTAAAACTGTTAGAACGTATCAGGAATCAGATCCGTTCTACGAGTGTATCAGCGTCGAACATCCAGACCCTGCGTTTTATCTGCTTGTTCTTCACAGTGAGAAGCAGAAGATCCTGGTCAGCAGGAAGTATCTGAACATGCAGGTGGGCTCAGCTTCAGATGCATGCTGGGAAATCTGCAGTGACGGTCTCTCATTCAGATCATCACAGCCGACCCAGTTATGATCCACCCGCTGCTCCACATTCCTGCAGCATCGACTCTGACCTCCATACTGAAGGAGGTTCAATCAGTAACCCAGACTCTGGTCCTGAAGAAGTCCACGTCCCAGTTCAGTCTGAACTGCTTCCAGTCAAAGTCTCAAAGTCTGAGAATAAAAATTAACTTTACAGTTTAAATGTTAAAGTCCACCAGGCTGTTGGGACCAGATCCTCCTACAAACTGAGAGAAGTTCTGCTCAGCTGACGGAGAATCTGTCAAACATTTGTAATTAATAAAATTACTGCAGCTTGAAAAGCAGGAAGCAACGTTGGAAAAAAACATAAATCTATGATGAACAACGTACAAGCTGATGTTTGTTTGTTTGTTTGTTTGTTTGTTCCATTTGATGTTGAGTTTCTACATTTCTACTCTGACAGCTTGATGATGTTCTCGGTTTGCTGTAGGAACCTGTTGAGAACATCTCCTTTCATTAGTCCAGTACATGAACATCATGTTTGCAGGGGCGTGTCTAGTGGGGGGCCCCAGGGGGCCACGAGTCACACTTCCAATTAGACTTGCCACCCCAGATGCCCCCCAAGCTGAGATAATCCAATATAATCAATATATTTTTTTATTAATCAAAGAAAATTATTAATGTGTGGTGCCACTTAAATTATGATAAACAGCACCACGCCACTCCGTTCCAAACCTGGGTCAAAGGTTTTCTCCCTGAATTTTTCACCGTCGAAAAGCATCTGCAACATCTGGAATTCTTCTAAATTCAGTTTAATCTTCTGTATCAAGTAGTGCAACATGCCATCACAGCCCAGCCCGCCACCCCCCCGACATGTGCACTGGTCCTCCAGGCACCGCCTCCTTTTCAGGCATTTTTTAAAACAGAAATTGAGGGCGGGGACGTGATGAGTTAATATTTAAATGATTTGAATTTTGTTTTTGTGTCGAAATCCAACCTGTAAAATTGTTATAATAAAATCCAGATAACTGCATGTGGTTACTGAGCTGAACTGAGAACACACACGCACGCACGCACGCACACACGCTCACACACACACACACACACACGTCTCTAGAAACCTGTTTGAGAAACAAAACACAGACAAATATTGACAGTATAAATTGATCTGACTTCTCCGTCACACAAAGAAAAACACAGACCTGATCAAACAGCTGAGTCATGACGAGTCATGACGAGTCACCGGCTGGACAGTATTAACAAGTACACCCGACGAGTCCCTTTCTGTTAAACAGCAGTTTGACACGTTGTCCTGTCTAACCAGAGACACAGGTCTCAGGTCAGGGACTCGTGTCTACAGGTAGAGATCAGCAGCCAATCAGATGACTGGCATCAGAGAGGAGCCACGCGGGGAACACGTCACTTTATATTTAGATTTTTACTTGAACTGAATCAGATTCGTTGGATTTAAAATTAATTTCTACATGAAATAAAACCGTAAAACAAACATGTGATTTAAGACTCGGCAGCTTTATGGGACGTGTTGGACAATCTAACACGCTGCAGTTAAAACTAGATCCAAACAGAACAACATGAAGCAGAACCACAGTCAGAGAGAGACAAACGTCCCTTTTAACATGTACTAGATGTTTCTGAGCGGGTCCGGCCTGTCAGCCTCGTTCTGGTTCTGAAGACTCCATCAGGCAGAACAAAGGACAGACAGTGAGTCATCGCATGTTGTTTCCTTTCTCTTGTTGTTCAGCAGTCTGACAGATCCGAGCTCCCACTCGTCCTCCAGCAGTGACGGCGGTCCAAACTCCTCGGTTTGAGGATTACAGCAGGACACAGAGACACGATGAGGCTGATGGACAGACGAGGACAACCAGAGTCCACAGGAACCACAGTGGTCCACCTGACTCTGGTGACACAGGTGCAGACACTAGTCCTCCACACCAGGGTAAATATTTACTTCCTTTTGTTGTTTCTCACGAGTCTGTTGTTTGACCCAAACCCAGAACACGACCTGCTCCGAGTCCTCAGGACATAAACCACCTCTAAAGTCTAAAACTACCCGACGTCACAGGAGAGTATCAGAGACCTGATGAATCCAGAACATACAAACAACATGTTCTAACACAGAGCGGGAGGAGGAGGAGGAGGAAGAGGAAGAGGAGGAGAAGGAAGAGGAGGAGGAGAAGGAAGAGGAAGAGGAGGATGAGGAAGAGGATGAAGAGGAAGAAGAGGAAGAAGAGGAGGAGAAGGAGGAGGAGGAGAAGGAGAAGGAGGAAGAGGAGGAGGAAGAGGAAGAGGAGGAGAAGGAAGAGGAGGAGAAGGAAGAGGAGGAGGAGAAGGAAGAGGAAGAGGAGGATGAGGAGGAGGAGGAAGAGGAAGAAGAAGAGGAGGAAGAGGAGGAGGAGGAGAAGGAGGAGGAGGAGAAGGAGGAAGAGGAGGACTAGGAGGAGGAGGATGAAGAGGAAGAGGAGGAAGAGGATGAGGAGGAAGAGGAAGAGGAGGAGGAAGAGGATGAGGATGAGGAAGAGGAGGAAGAGGAGGATGAGGAGGAAGAGGAAGAGGAGGGGGAGGAGGAGAAGGAAGAGGAAGAGGAGGATGAGGAAGAGGATGAAGAGGAAGAAGAGGAAGAAGAGGAGGAGAAGGAGGAGGAGGAGAAGGAGAAGGAGGAAGAGGATGAGGAAGAGGAAGAGGAGGAGAAGGAAGAGGAGGAGGAGGAAGAGGAGGAGGAGGAGGAAGAGGAAGAGGAGGATGAGGAGGAGGAGGAAGAGGAAGAAGAAGAGGAGGAGGAGGAGAAGGAGGAGGAGGAGAAGGAGGAAGAGGAGGACTAGGAGGAGGAGGATGAAGAGGAAGAGGAGGAAGAGGATGAGGAGGAAGAGGAAGAGGAGGAGGAAGAGGATGAGGATGAGGAAGAGGAGGAAGAGGAGGATGAGGAGGAAGAGGAAGAGGAGGGGGAGGAGGAGAAGGAAGAGGAAGAGGAGGATGAGGAGGAGGATGAAGAGGAGGAAGAGGAAGAAGAGGAGGAGGAGGAGGAGGAGGAGGAGGAGGAGGAGGAAGAGGAAGAGGAAGAGGAGGAGGAGGAGAAGGAAGAGGAGGAGAAGGAAGAGGAGGAGGAGGAGGAGGAGGAAGAGGAGGAGGAGGAGGAGGAGGAAGAGGAAGAAGAAGAGGAGGAAGAGGATGAGGAGGAGAAGGAGGAGGAGGAGGAAGCATACACAACGATGATATAACTTAGACAAACATCTGACCTGGATCTGAGTCCAGGATTCTGGATCTGCTGCTCCACAGAGTTACAAGAAAGAAGCGCCCGTTAGACCCGACCCAGGTTCTGTTCTTCAACAGAGGGAGAACACTGCTTAGTTTGACAGGCTCATGCAATGCAAAGGAGGCTGGCTGAGCATCTTCAGGTTACCATGACGACAGGGCCAGACAACCCCAAACAGCGTCCTGTTTCTTAAATGTCACCCTGCTGCGTGGTGATTGTAGCTCCAGACAGATCAGGAGGTCAGAAGGACTCGTGGTCTGCTGGGAGGCCCAGAGAGACAGAACAACCACAGACTGCTCCCTGTCTGTCTGAAAAACCGGATCCTAAACAGGTTCTCCAAGAACTACAGAGTCCAGGGACTCAAGTGCCAAAAGTTTAACACTACAGGAACATTCAGTCAATCATTAATTCACCATTCAGTCACTTAATGTTTGAAAACAACTTCCACAAACTCTGAAAGTCAAGAAAGACTATCTACAGGTCTAANTACAGGTCCATCCGTTCACCTACAGGTCCCTCCGTTCACTTACAGGTCCCTCCGTTCACCTCCAGGTCCCTCCGTTCACCTCCAGGTCCCTCCGTTCACCTACAGGTCCCTCCGTTCACCTCCAGGTCCCTCCATTCACCTCCAGGTCCCTCCCTTCACCTCCAGGTCCCTCCCTTCACCTACAGGTCCCTCCGTTCACCTCCAGGTCCCTCCCTTCACCTCCAGGTCCCTCCGTTTACTTCCAGGTCCCTCCGTTCACCTACAGGTCCCTCCGTTCACTTACAGGTCCCTCCGTTCACCTACAGGTCCCTAGGTTCACCTACAGGTCCCTCCGTTCACCTACAGGTCCCTCCGTTCACCTACAGGTCCCTCCATTTACTTCCAGGTCCCTCCGTTCACCTACAGGTCCCTCCGTTCACTTACAGGTCCCTCCGTTCACCTACAGGTCCCTAAGTTCACCTACAGGTCCCTCCGTTCACCTACAGGTCCCTCCGTTCACCTCCAGGTCCCTCCGTTCACCTACAGGTCCCTCCGTTCACTTACAGGTCCCTCCGTTCACCTACAGGTCCCTAGGTTCACCTCCAGGTCCCTCCGTTCACCTCCAGGTCCCTCCGTTCACCTACAGGTCCCTCCATTCATCTACAGGTCACTCCATTGATCTCCAGGTCATGTGACATGGACATGATTTTGTCATATTAAGGAGGATTAATTAAATCTGAATGATCTGATTTGTTTCAGGTTTTTAGTTGAACTTTACTATATATTAATTTTAACTAATCAATAATCTTCTTTATTTTAACAGATTGGACCTGATGATTTTTATTTAACTAGCTGTTCACATATTTAATACAAATAAAAGTATTTATTTTTCCTGTTTCACACCAAACTTTGTACTTATTAACATGAAGATTTTTAAAAAGTAGATGGGAAATAAATAATCTTTAAAAATTAATATTGTAAATAACTAAATGTATTTAGCAGGTAATGAAAGCACATGAAGCCCTTTAGTAAAACTTACTAATGATACATCAGTGGAAAAGTACTGATGAAAAACAATAATACTATATGAAAGGTGGTTATAGAGATAATATAAAATTATACATAAAGTCGTTATATACATATTTAAGTTGTATTATTTTACTTTATCCAACCGAATCAGCTTTAAATGTGTTAGAAAAACTGAAAATATTAACAAACCTGTTCTACAGGACAATAATCACAAACTTTTCTGTAAACTACAAAACAAACAAGAGTTTTCTAAAATGATGCAATATAAATATAAACCCTGATAAAACATTAAAAACTGACAGTGAAAAATCTAATAAAAAGAACTGAACGCAGTTTAAACACCCGCAACAGATTCAATGAGTCTAAAGAAAAACGTTAATAAAACATTAACACGTACCGTGTTGAACGGGTCACCGAATCCTCCGCTGAGTTTCCAGAACCGAGTCAAACACGGTGAAACGGTGGATCTGATGAACCCGCATCCATGAGCTGCGCGTGCAGCTCGCTGACGCTGTGACACTAACTGACAGCGCGTGCGACACAAAACACAGAGAGCTGGGAGGACACCCGCTCTGCGCATGCGCATTGCGTGTGTCAGCACAGGGGACACGCCCACCTGTTAGAGCGTGTGTGCAGTACAGATAAGAGCAGTTAGAGAAAACACACAAACCCTGTAACTCAGATCATACATGTAACTCTGAACATACATGTAACTTTAATCAGCATATTAAGTCAAACATCTGGCATATTAAACACAAATAATAAATAACAATAATAACATGAGTGTAACAGTGTTGTGAGTAAATTCCATGAGTTTCAGTTTTGATGATTAATTCACTGGAATCCCCTTAAATTCCAACCTCCATGAGGTCGAAGTGAAAACGACTTCCAGGATTCTTTACTCACGGTAAACATGGTCTGAATTTCACTTATTATGGTAAATATAGATATATAGATAAATATATATATAGAATAATATTTATTGAACCATTCAGGTGCGATGAGGGGAGATCATGTTAGTTACTGTCATCAGGTACAACGTTACGTCTCACTGAGTGTCAGTCTCTCTGCAGGTGTCCAGAAGGAAACTGTCCACAGTGTCTCCACTAACTGCTGTTTGTTGCAGGTTTATAACATCATTTGTTATCACAGTAAGAAAAAATAAGAAGGTTCACTATTTTTGTTTTTTCTGGATCAAAGTATCTGGAATTTTGTAATGAACCAGATCAATCTTTGATCCAGATCAGTCCTTGATCCAGATCAGTTCTTGATCTAGATCAGTTTTTGGTATCACGTAGAACCTGTTGGAACTCACTCTGTATTTTTGTATCATTTATTATAGAGTTCCGTGCAGATATTCTAAAAAAAACAGCTTCTATCTCACAATGATGAAGAATCCTTAAAAACATTCCTGGATCCAGATGTGATCCAGNATCCCCCTTAAACCTACTCACTTCTTCCTGAAAATGAATGGACGGGATCAGGAACTAGTCCCTCAGAGGGACGAGGGTGGACGGGATCAGGAACTAGTCCCTCAGAGGGACGAGGGTGGACGGGATCAGGAACTAGTCCCTCAGAGGGACGAGGGTGGACGGGATCAGGAACTAGTCCCTCAGAGGGACGCCAAGAGACGTGACATCACTTGATTTACATCATGAATCAAATTATTGATCAAACATAAAAAATAAACCAAAAACTTTGTGGTTTAAAACAAAAGAACATCTCAGCTGATTATTTATTATTTAATATTATTCAGATTCCAGTTTGAGACTTTTAGAATCTGTAGTTTTAAACCGATTGTGTAACTGTGAGTAAAACACTGGAACTAAAGCTGATGAGGAGAAGAAGGTAAAAACCAGACAGAAGGTGGAAATCACCTAAAAACAGCTGATTTAAGACTCCGCCCACATCAAGCTGGTAACTTTATAGTCTGAGTTAATCAGCTCAGGCTGACTCGTGATTCATAAAGCTTCATTCTTTCTTATAAAGTCATTAATCTGGCAGGATTACGTACAGATTAAATCATTTCTGTACATTTTAGAGCAAAATGTTTGTATTTTTAATTTCTGTGATCATGTTTGTTGAAACGAAGCCGATGTCTCTGAACCTGATAAACAACTCAAACGTTCCTTCATTTAGTGAATCAGTTAACGGATCGTTCTGTTAAAACACAAGAAATATTCACAAATATTAAAAGTTCAGCAGCTTGTAAAATACTGTTTCTGTAAGACGCAGTCGTCTCATGAAACGTTTCAACCCACAGAGGATTAATAATCTGATCAGATTATTTCTAGTTTCCACAAACTCACACTGTTTCCAAAAAGTTTATTCTAATTTAAAAAGATGATAAAGGCACCAAGAAATCTGGATATAATCTGAATTAAAACATCTAATAGTTTCAAGAATTAACAGGTTTTTTTTCAGACTGTAAAGTTTAAAACATTTTAAAATTTATTAACATTTCATTTTAAAATCAGATTTAAATGAAAACAAGCCGAATATTTGTTTGGATTTTATTGAACACAAGCAGTTTTTACATATTTAGTATTAATTTCAAGACAAACAAAAATACATTCGTACACGTACGGAACCGAAGAACAACAAGAACCTTTGAGAACATTCAATGTGAAAAATAAAACAGTAAATTATAAAACCCTCACCGATAGTTTAAAATGTTACTGCTGGAAAGACTTTGATCAATATTTGGTCTCAATTAAATAATAAAAACATTTTCAAACAAACTAAATATATTTAACATGTTTTTATGGTCTAATAATAATAATAATAATAAAGTGTTGCTTGTTCCCTCTGGTTCTGCTGGTTCCTCCTTCTGGTGATGATGTAAATGTTAAAGTGCAGGAAGTCGGTTATCAGCTGGAGGACATGGATTCTGTCTCGGTTCTGGTTTTTTGTAAATCGCTGGTCAAGTTTAAAACCGATGAGAAAACGACAGATCAGCTGAAAATAACTTCTTTACAGCATCATCGACAGACGGTCTTACTTTTTAATTACTGTTTGTGGCAAAATATTTATTTTAATCAACATCTTTAATGAAACCAGATGATGAAAATAAACATGAATCCTCCAAACGGAGCGAGTGGAACTTTAAACGTGTTATAGAGGTAAAAACCTTCCTGAGGCTGAAAACCTGGATTCATAATAAAATGTTAAAATATAACAACATGTTTGGTTGAAGGTTAAACACCTTCATGTCTGTAGCTACAGAACTCAAAAGTGTTTTAAACTAAATATTTGGTTGGAACGTCCGTTAACGTACACATCAGTTCTGTCAGAGGTCTCAACACGAAAAGTAGCAAGTTTTAAATAAACCTTTAATTATCATACAAAGTAAAACACGTCTGAAACACGACTAAACATGGCTGAAACACGTCTGAACACGGCTGAAACACGGCTAAACACGTCTGAACATGGCTGAAACACGACTAAACATGGCTGAAACACGTCTGAACACGGCTGAAACACGGCTAAACACGTCTGAACATGGCTGAAACACGTCTGAACATGGCTAAACATGGCTGAAATATGGCTGAAACACGACTAAACATGGCTGAAACACGTCTGAAACACGACTAAACATGGCTGAAACACGTCTGAACATGGCTGAAACACGACTAAACATGGCTGAAACACGTCTGAACACGGCTGAAACACGGCTAAACACGTCTGAACATGGCTGAAACACGACTAAACACGTCTGAACATGGCTGAAACACGACGAAACACGTCTGAACATGGCTGAAACACGACTAAACATGGCTGAAACACGTCTGAACACGGCTGAAACACGACTAAACATGGCTGAAACACGTCTGAAACACGACTAAACATGGCTGAAACACGTCTGAAACACGACTAAACATGGCTGAAACACGACTAAACATGGCTGAAACACGACTAAACATGGCTGAAACACGACTAAACATGGCTGAAACACATCTGAAATATGACTAAACATGGCTGAAACACGTCTGAAATATGACTAAACATGGCTGAAATATGGCTGAAACACGACTAAACATGGCTGAAATATGGCTGAAACACGACTAAACATGGCTGAAACACGACTAAACATGGCTGAAACACGTCTGAACACGGCTGAAACACGTCTGAAATATGACTAAACACGTCTGAACATGGCTGAAACACGTCTGAAACAACAGGTTTGAAGTGAAATTAAAAATCTGCATTAAAATCTAAAACTGAAAGGATTTTCATATTTTTTGCTGAAGTTTGGAGTGAAAATGAAAAAATCTGGTAAATTCTGACAAACAGCGTCTGAAACGTTCTGAGTGTTGAATTAGATGCTAAAATACAAACACAGAGATTCCAGCAGCTTCTCTCGTGTCTGCTGTGTGTCGAGTCACCTGAAGACTTGCAGGTTCTGAAGTTCAAAGAGAGGCTTAATGCCTCACAGAGGATTAGATAGATTTACTCCCCGACACACAGAGACCGAGGCCGGGACTCAACGAGACCTGAACTTTTACATTTCTGTGTTTTCCTGATAAATTTGTATAAAAAAAAAAGAAACTCTAACAATAAAAGTCACTTAGGGAAGAGTTTTTATGCAGTTTAACAACATCTCAGACCTGTGTGGGACCTGTGACAGACCTGCGTGAGACCTGTGTGGGACCTGCGTGAGACCTGTGACAGACCTGTGTGAGACCTGTGACAGACCTGTGTGAGACCTGTGACAGACCTGTGTGGGACCTGCGTGAGACCTGTGTGAGACCTGTGACAGACCTGTGTGAGACCTGTGACAGACCTGTGTGAGACCTGTGACAGACCTGTGTGGGACCTGTGTGAGACCTGTGACAGACCTGTGTGAGACCTGTGACAGACCTGTGTGAGACCTGTGACAGACCTGTGTGGGACCTGCGTGAGACCTGTGTGGGACCTGAGTGGGACCCGCGTGGGACCTGCGTGAGACCTGCGTGAGACCTGTGACAGACCTGTGTGAGACCTGTGTGAGACCTGTGTGAGACCTGTGTGGGACCTGCGTGAGACCTGTGTGAGACCTGTGACAGACCTGTGTGAGACCTGTGTGGGACCTGCGTGAGACCTGTGTGGGACCTGTGTGGGACCTGCGTGAGACCTGCGTGAGACCTGTGTGGGACCTGCGTGAGACCTGTGTGGGACCTGCGTGAGACCTGTGACAGACCTGTGTGAGACCTGTGACAGACCTGTGTGAGACCTGTGTGAGACCTGTGACAGACCTGTGTGAGACCTGTGACAGACCTGTGTGGGACCTGTGTGGGACCTGTGTGAGACCTGTGTGAGACCTGTGACAGACCTGTGACAGACCTGTGTGGGACCTGCGTGAGACCTGTGTGGGACCTGAGTGGGACCCGCGTGGGACCCGCGTGAGACCTGCGTGGGACCTGTGTGGGACCTGTGTGGGACCTGCGTGAGACCTGCGTGAGACCTGCGTGGGACCTGTGTGGGATCTGCGTGAGACCTGCGTGGGACCTGTGACGGACCTGCGTGGGACCTGCGACGGACCTGCGTGAGACCTGCGTGGGACCTGCGTGGGACCTGTGTGGGACCTGCGTGAGACCTGCGTGGGACTTGCGTGGGACCTGCGTGGGACCTGTGTGGGACCTGCGTGAGACCTGTGTGGGACCTGTGTGGGACCTACGTGAGACCTGCGTGGGACCTGCGTGGGACCTGCGACGGACCTACGTGAGACCTGCGTGGGACCTGCGTGGGACCTGCGTGGGACCTGTGTGGGACCTGTGTGGGACCTACGTGAGACCTGCGTGAGACCTGTGACAGCCTGTGTGAGACCTGTGTGAGACCTGTGTGAGACCTGTGACAGACCTGTGACAGACCTGTGTGGGACCTGCGTGAGACCTGTGTGGGACCTGAGTGGGACCTGTGTGAGACCTGTGTGAGACCTGTGTGGGACCTGCGTGAGACCTGCGTGAGACCTGTGACAGACCTGTGTGGGACCTGTGTGGGACCTGTGACAGACCTGTGTGAGACCTGTGACAGACCTGTGACAGACCTGTGTGGGACCTGTGTGGGACCTGTGTGAGACCTGCGTGGGACCTGCGTGGGACCTGCGTGGGACCTGCGTGGGACCTGCGTGGGACCTGCGTGGGACCTGCGTGAGACCTGCGTGGGACCTGCGTGGGACCTGCGTGAGACCTGTGACAGACCTGTGTGAGACCTGTGACAGACCTGTGTGAGACCTGTGTGAGACCTGTGTGAGACCTGTGTGAGACCTGCGACAGACCTGTGACAGACCTGTGTGAGACCTGTGTGAGACCTGTGACAGACCTGTGACAGACCTGTGTGGGACCTGCGTGAGACCTGTGTGGGACCTGAGTGGGACCTGCATGAGACCTGCGTGGGACCTGCGTGGGACCTGCGACGGACCTACGTGAGACCTGCGTGGGACCTGCGTGGGACCTGCGTGGGACCTGCGTGGGACCTGTGTGGGACCTGCGTGAGACCTGTGTGGGACCTGAGTGGGACCCGCGTGGGACCTGCGTGAGACCTGCGTGAGACCTGTGACAGACCTGTGTGAGACCTGTGTGAGACCTGTGTGAGACCTGTGTGGGACCTGCGTGAGACCTGTGACAGACCTGTGTGAGACCTGTGTGGGACCTGTGACAGACCTGTGTGAGACCTGTGTGGGACCTGTGTGGGACCTGCGTGAGACCTGCATGAGACCTGCGTGGGACCTGCGTGGGACCTGTGACGGACCTACGTGAGACCTGCGTGGGACCTGCGTGAGACCTGCGTGAGACCTGTGACAGACCTGTGTGAGACCTGTGACAGACCTGTGACAGACCTGTGACAGACCTGTGTGGGACCTGTGTGAGACCTGTGTGGGACCTGTGTGAGACCTGTGACAGACCTGTGTGAGACCTGTGACAGACCTGTGTGAGACCTGTGACAGACCTGTGTGGGACCTGCGTGAGACCTGCGTGAGACCTGCGTGGGACCTGCGTGGGACCTGTGTGGGACCTGCGTGAGACCTGCGTGGGACCTGTGTGGGACCTGCGTGAGACCTGTGTGGGACCTGCGTGAGACCTGTGACAGACCTGTGTGGGACCTGTGTGGGACCTGCGTGAGACCTGTGAGAGACCTGTGTGAGACCTGTGCGAGACCTGTGTGAGACCTGTGTGAGACCTGTGGGAGACCTGTGTGAGACCTGTGTGGGACCTGCGTGAGACCTGTGTGAGACCTGTGACAGACCTGTGTGAGACCTGTGACAGACCTGCGTGAGACCTGTGACAGACCTGTGTGAGACCTGTGACAGACCTGTGACAGACCTGTGTGAGACCTGTGTGGGACCTGTGTCAGACCTGTGTGAGACCTGTGTGGGACCTGTGTGAGACCTGCGTGAGACCTGCGTGGGACCTGTGTGGGACCTGCGTGGGACCTGCGTGAGACCTGCGTGGGACCTGCGTGGGACCTGCGTGGGACCTGCGTGGGACCTGCGTGGGACCTGTGTGGGACCTGCGTGAGACCTGTGTGGGACCTGCGTGAGACCTGCATGAGACCTGCGTGGGACCTGCGTGGGACCTGTGTGAGACCTGTGTGAGACCTGTGACAGACCTGTGTGAGACCTGTGTGAGACCTGTGACAGACCTGTGTGAGACCTGTGACAGACCTGTGACAGACCTGTGTGGGACCTGTGTGGGACCTGTGTGAGACCTGTGTGAGACCTGTGACAGACCTGTGTGAGACCTGTGACAGACCTGTGTGGGACCTGCGTGAGACCTGCGTGAGACCTGCGTGAGACCTGTGTGGGACCTGCGTGAGACCTGCGTGGGACCTGTGTGAGACCTGTGTGAGACCTGTGACAGACCTGTGTGAGACCTGTGTGGGACCTGTGTGAGACCTGTGTGAGACCTGTGTGAGACCTGTGTGAGACCTGTGACAGACCTGTGTGGACCTGTGACAGACCTGTGTGAGACCTGTGACAGACCTGTGTGAGACCTGCGTGAGACCTGCGTGGGACCTGCGTGAGACCTGTGTGAGACCTGTGTGGGACCTGCGTGAGACCTGTGTGGGACCTGTGTGAGACCTGCGTGAGACCTGTGTGAGACCTGTGACAGACCTGTGTGAGACCTGTGTGAGACCTGGGTGAGACCTGTGTGGGACCTGTGACAGACCTGTGACAGACCTGTGACAGACCTGTGTGGGACCTGTGTGGGACCTGTGTGAGACCTGTGTGAGACCTGTGACAGACCTGTGTGAGACCTGTGACAGACCTGTGTGAGACCTGTGTGAGACCTGTGTGAGACCTGTGACAGACCTGTGTGAGACCTGCGACAGACCTGTGTGGGACCTGTGTGAGACCTGTGTGAGACCTGTGTGAGACCTGTGTGGGACCTGCGTGAGACCTGTGACAGACCTGTGTGAGACCTGTGACAGACCTGTGTGAGACCTGTGTGAGACCTGTGACAGACCTGTGTGAGACCTGTGTGAGACCTGTGACAGACCTGTGTGAGACCTGTGACAGACCTGTGTGAGACCTGTGACAGACCTGTGTGGGACCTGCGTGAGACCTGCGTGAGACCTGCGTGGGACCTGTGTGGGACCTGCGTGAGACCTGTGTGGGACCTGCGTGAGACCTGCATGAGACCTGCGTGGGACCTGCGTGGGACCTGTGACGGACCTGCGTGAGACCTGCGTGGGACCTGCGTGGGACCTGCGTGGGACCTGTGTGGGACCTGTGTGGGACCTACGTGAGACCTGCGTGGGACCTGCGTGGGACCTGCGTGGGACCTGTGTGGGACCTGTGTGGGACCTACGTGAGACCTGCGTGGGACCTGCGTGGGACCTGCGTGGGACCTGCGTGAGACTTGTGTGGGACCTGCGTGGGACTCTGATCCCATGAATCATGCTGCATAAATGATTTTTCCACTGACTCTTGGTTCTGTAGCGTTTCGTACCGTCACACAGGCAGGAAACCATTTTTATTTCCAACACAGATATCAAGACTTTCCACTCCGTCTGACCTTTCCTCACTCAGGTCAGCTCTCCTCCAACCAGGAGGGCGAGTCCACGCTGGGCATGTCCAACTTTTCAGCTGCCGCTTGCATGTTTTGTTCCAGAAATGTGTGACAGGACAGACAGTGAGCAGCGATGGCGCCGTGCAGCAGAAACAGCTGATTGTGGAGGAATTTCACCTGCAGAGACGAACAAAGTTCCATTTTATTTACTGAACTGCATGAAGTTAGAGGAGAACTGGAAGATCAGCTGATCAGTGACACTTCCAGCTGGAACACAACTGTTCTGTTCAAACATCTGGTTGATCAAACATCTGGAGATCAGACATCTGGTTGATCAAACATCTGGAGAGCAAACATCTGGTGATCAAACATCTGGTTGATCAAACATCTGGAGAGCAAACATCTGGAGAGCAAACATCTGGTTGATCAAACATCTGGAGATCAAATATCTGGAGAGCAAACATCTAGAGATCAAACATCTGGTTGATCAAACATCTGGAGAGCAAACATCTGGTTGATCAAACATCTGGAGAGCAAACATCTGGTTGATCAAACATCTGGAGAGCAAACATCTGGTTGATCAAACATCTGGAGATCAAACATCTGGAGAGCAAACATCTGGAGATCAAACATCTGGAGAGCAAACATCTGGAGATCAAACATCTGGAGAGCAAACATCTGTCACTTCTCACCCTGTTTTCCTCCAGCAGCTTGACTTTGATGGACAGATCATCTCGGACCTTCTGGTACCGCTCCCTCTGACCCTGGAAGGTTTTCTGGGCCTGTTCTAGTTTAGGGACGGTGGTGGCGTCCCGCGGGCCCATGTTCAGCTCCTCCAGGTCGACCCGGTACGCGTCATACTCGATCCTGAGGTCAGACAATCAGCCAATAGTTAATATAATAGATATTTATATTTGTTTACTGTTTATAGTTGTCCTTGTTGCCATGGTAACCTGTATCCTGACTCGGGTTTGACGTATGCTCCACCCACCTGGCAGCCTCGTACTGTTTGACCTTCATCATGGTGTCCTCGATGGTCTTGTTGACCAGCGTGTTCATGTCGGACGTGAAGGAGTTGATTGCCGCCGTCAGAGTCTCGCCGCTCTTTGACAGAAACTTCTGAGCTTCAGCGTTCAGATCGAACTCCACCTGATGTTTGAGTGACAGACGGGACTGTAAACAGCTGGAACTAGAGGGGTTCTAATTCAACTACCTGGTTTAAACTGGAATATATGTACTGTGGATTAAACAGGATTAGGATTAAATGGGATTAGATGTAGTTAATTAAACTGAACTGGATTAATGAACAGAAGATGTTTCTTATATGAAAGTGATGGTGTTCTCGGGACTTACATGAAGACTCTGTGATTTGACGCTGAGCTCCGTAAAGGCGTCTCCCAGACTCTTCTGGGTGACCGTGAGCTGAGACAGCTGATTGGCCAGCGTCTGAGCCAGCTTGGTCATGTGATCGTAACGCTGCCGGTCGTCTTTCAGCAGCTCGAGTCTGGGCTCCAGCTCCAGATCCACCGTTCGAGACCCGCGACCCATTTTCTCTGCCAGAGCCTGTCGGGTACACTGCAGGAGACGATACAGCTGATCAGACGATTATTGATCATCTGGTATTGATACGCACGGCTCCGTTTGACTCCTCCCACCTTGTATTTACTGATGCTCCACTTGCGGACTCTCTCCAGCTTCTCGCTGGCCGGGTTCTTGTTGCTGCCTTCAACAACGATGGGTCCACCTTTTAGCTTCTGCGGCGTCACTGTAAGGTCTGTAGGTCAAAGGTCACAAGTCTAATTTATTGATCACAGTAAAACTGGATATTCTGGCGTGATGGGATTAAACGAGGACGTGCTTTTATTACTGAAGCAGGTGAATCAGGTGTCTGGAAACATCAGCTTGTTCTACTGTTTCACCTGATAAATAAGGAGGTTCGAGGCTCCTCGTTAACATTTACTGGAGATAAAGGTCCTGCAGGACTGAAGTGATGTGTTTCCTGTTCCAACTCTACCTTTGCTCTGGTCTGTTTCCATGGTAACGGGTGACGTGGTCTCAGCACAACAGGGTGCAGCGTCTGTGTCAGTGTGGTTGGTCTCGCCACTCGTTTCCTGTACAGAGAATTGTTGTGAGTAAACACGAGGTTTTCACGGTCCCTGAAGTCCCGGAATGAAACCAGAGTCTGTCTCGCCTCACGAAGGGACGACAGGTGAGAAGGTGAGACGAGATTCAACCGGTAACACAGCTGAGACTTTTCACTCCAGCAGACAGAGCAGCGAAGGTTCTGAACCAGTTCTTGTTAAATCCACCTTCAATCAGCCAAACTGTAACCTTTAAACTGACCCGATCAGGATCAGGTCTTTCACTGGTTCTGGTTCTTGTACCCGATCGTTTCCAGAGGAACGTGTTTCTGTTTTAAACATCATTCAAGCTCCCAAACTCAAGAGATGAACCAGAGTTGTATCGACATGAACGGCTCAGTACAGAACCTGGTTTAGGGTCTCTGTAATGAAACCACAACGTGTTCAGATTTCTGTGAAAAAGGATGAAAGAAAACCCAGTTGGACCAACAGAAACTGAGTTTTCAGCACCAACAAGGTGAAAGACAGACAGAGCTGATGGTTGTGAACGCACCACGAGCCCGGTCGTAAAAAGGTCATAAGTCACAGGGATGTGTGGACGGATCACCGTGGGAACCGGAGCTCATTACAGACATCAGGAGCTGATGCTGGATAAGACAATACAGGTTGCCATGGTAAAGACCAGAGAGGTCAGAGGTCACAGGAACAGCTGACATGAACAACACACATACTTCCATCTCTGTAAATCTCTTTAAACTGATCCTGAACGTCCTGTTAAAAAAACAGATATATTCACGTGAACCGGACGTCTGTAGTGATGCAGAGAAATACTCAGCATGTCCGTGCTTCAGGTTTGAGTTTCATTAATTAATAAACCTAATCCCAGTCTCACTTCTTTTATAAACCTAATCCCAGTCTCTCTTAAACCTAATCCCAGTCTCTCTTCTCTCCTAAACCTAATCCCAGTCTCTCCTAAACCTAATCCCAGTCTCTCTTAAACCTAATCCCAGTCTCTCTTAAACCTAATCCCAGTCTCTCTTCTCTCCTAAACCCAATCCCAGTCTCTCCTAAACCTAATCCCAGTCTCTCCTAAACCCAATCCCAGTCTCTCCTAAACCCAATCCCAGTCTCTCCTAAACCTAATCCCAGTCTCTCCTAAACCTAATCCCAGTCTCTCCTAAACCTAATCCCAGTCTCTCCTAAACCTAATCCCAGTCTCTCTGCTCTCCTAAACCCAATCCCAGTCTCACTTCTTTTATAAACCCAATCCCAGTCTCTCCTAAACCCAATCCCAGTCTCTCCTAAACCTAATCCCAGTCTCTCCTAAACCTAATCCCAGTCTCTCCTAAACCCAATCCCAGTCTCTCCTAAACCTAATCCCAGTCTCTCCTAAACCCAATCCCAGTCTCTCCTAAACCCAATCCCAGTCTCTCCTCTTCTCAACATGAAGGACTCAGTTTGAAGCTGCAGATGTTTAACATCATCCTGTTTTCTTTAGTTCTGACAGCTGAAGATGTTTCCAGAATTCAGTTCTAAATGATCAGCCGGGTACAGAAACCAGGTCTTACCGTAGGAGGCGTGTCTTCCTCTGTGATGTTGGACGCTACACTGTCTTCTTTCTGCTGCGACTCCTCCATCTTTTTCTTTAACGTCTGCAAAAATAAAAACAACCAGCTGACATCAGTTTTAATGAAGATCATTTCCACAGCGACGGTGTTAAAGCAGGTACAAAATAAAAGCTTATTTTATAAAAACCATAATGTTTAACAGCTGAGTGAGGTTCAATAACTGAGGTCAGTAATGTTATAACATCTCTTCTCAGGTCTGGAACAGTTCCTAATAAAACTAAAGCAGATGAGAGACTGGACGTTCCTCTGATCATATTAAAACACATGCAGGAGTCACTTCCTGTCAGGTGACTCTCCAGGTGATCTGAAGTTCACTCATATGTCTGTAAACATCAGGGAGTGTGAAGCTTCTGTGTTGTTAAAGACCACATGAAGTCACTGCGCAGGGATCAGGGCTGGTTCTGTGGACCAAAAGGTTCTGTGGACCAAAAGGTTCTGAAAGTGGAGCTAAGGCTTCATGTAAAGACAAATAACCTCCATCAAAAGCAAAAGCAGCATCAAATCCACAGCTAACAGCAGAACATGCAACAAATTTGATTTCAGAATGACTCAGCATTTTTTAATCTAAATGTATATTTATCTAAAATGACTAAATAACTAGATTTTAAACAAAATAAGAGGCGGTAACAGTTTGTGTCTGTCTGAGTCACTTCACTCATCTTACAGTCACATGTCTCCATCTAGTGGTCTACAGAGGACATAGCACCTGGTTTAGAGGGAGTCTACAGCCCATAAACCACCTGTAACCCTGACCCAGACCCTGTAACCCTGATCCAGACCCAGACCCTGTAACCCTGATCCAGACCCTGATCCTGATCCAGACCCTGATCCTGATCCAGACCCTGTAACCCTGATCCAGACCCAGACCCTGTAACCCTGATCCAGACCCTGACCCAGACCCTGTAACCCTGATCCAGACCCTGATCCTGACCCTGTAACCCTGATCCAGACCCTGATCCAGACCCTGTAACCCTGTAACCCTGTAACCCTGATGCAGACCCTGTAACCCTGATCCAGACCCTGTAACCCTGATCCAGACCCTGTAACCCTGATCCAGACCCTGACCCAGACCCTGTAACCCTGATCCAGACCCTGATCCTGACCCTGTAACCCTGATCCAGACCCTGACCCAGACCCTGTAACCCTGATCCAGACCCTGATCCTGATCCAGACCCTGACCTCAGACTGAGTAAACACTGTAAACACAGTCAGGTGTTTATGAACCTGTGAGTCAGACGTAGAAACAACCTGTTATGTTTTATTAAAACATGTTTTTATGACGTGACGTAACGTTTTTCCTTCATCGCTCCAGAGATTTTCTTCACTCTAAGTACAAAGTGCAGACACCTCATCTTAAAGATAAGACCATGCTACGGTAAACTTTGACCTCTCGCAAGAAACTTTATAATCCAGAGACGGTCTAACAAGCTTCAGTATAAAACACATTATACAGCATAAACTGCAATAAAATATGAAGAAGTCCATGTCTGCAGCAGGAAGTTCGTGTCTGCAGCAGGAAGTTTGTGTCTGCAGCAGGAAGTAGTAAAGGACAGCATTGAACTTTCTCATTTGAATAACTGCAGCTGAGTTTGGAAACATTCAGCATGAAGTCACACAGACCAGATTCAGTTAGAGACAAACTGACACATACGAGATGGACAAGTTTCTACTGAGGACACAGAAAAACTACGTGTGGACTCAGACAAACCATGGACAGGGTTAAAAGGAGATCAGGGTCAAACGGAAGACTCGGTCAAACTGTGGACAGGGTCAAACGGTGGACTTGGTCAGGTGGTGGACTAGCGTAAATGTGGACTCAGTCAAATGAAGGACTCGTTCAAGCGGTGGACACAGTTAAATGTAGGACTTGGTCCAACAAGGACTCTATTGGTTAAACATGGCCTCAATAACACAGTGGACTCGGTTATGCGATGGACTCGGTCGCACAGTGGACTTGGTTATTAGTTACATTTTTCCATCGCGTAACCAAGTCCATGTCCGTGCGTAACCGAGTCCATGGCGTAACCGAGTCCATGGCGTAACCGAGTCCATGCGTAACCAAGTCCAAAACCAAGTCCATGCATAACCGAGTCCAAAACCAAGTCCATGCGTAACCAAGTCCATGCGTAACCAAGTCCAAAACCAAGTCCATGCATAACCGAGTCCAAAACCAAGTCCATGCATAACCGAGTCCAAAACCAAGTCCATGCGTAACCGAGTCCGTGCGTAACCGAGTCCAAAACCAAGTCCGTGCGTAACCAAGTCCAAAACCAAGTCCATGCGTAACCAAGTCCAAAACCAAGTCCGTGCGTAACCGAGTCCATGGCGTAACCAAGTCCATGCGTAACCAAGTCCAAAACCAAGTCCATGCATAACCGAGTCCAAAACCAAGTCCATGCGTAACCAAGTCCGTGCATAACCGAGTCCATGGCGTAACCGAGTCCATGGCGTAACCGAGTCCAAAACCAAGTCCATGCGTAACCGAGTCCAAAACCAAGTCCGTGCGTAACAGAGTCCATGGCGTAACCAAGTCCATGCGTAACCAAGTCCAAAACCAAGTCCATGCATAACCGAGTCCAAAACCAAGTCCATGCGTAACCGAGTCCGTGCGTAACCGAGTCCATGGCGTAACCGAGTCCATGGCGTAACCGAGTCCAAAACCAAGTCCATGCGTAACCGAGTCCGTGCATAACCGAGTCCATGGAGTAACCGAGTCCAAAACCAAGTCCATGTGTAACCGAGTCCAAAACCAAGTCCAGCATTGTGTATAAAATATAAATGTAAAATACTTTTACTGACTCACAGCATTGTGCAAAAGTCTTAATGCAGCTTTATATTTTCCTTCCAAACTTTGTTTAATGTTTTAAAAACATAGTGTGGTCCAGACCTTCTGAAGATCCTTCAGTTTCTTACAGGAAGTGATAAAACAGGGTTTAAACTCGGACCTGGACCATGAACCACAACTACACCCCAAATAACCAGGAAACACAAATATTTCGTTCCCTTTTATTTACCTGAATCAGTAAAATATATGAAATACCACAACTGGACAGACAGCAGCTGCATTTTAACATTAGATACTTTATAAATGAAACTTATAACTACCAGCTTGTATCTTCTCAGTGACACTTTAAATCCAGCAGTTGAAGAAAAAACAACGAGTGAAGCGTCAGTTTTTACCTGCCAGTCGCTGAATTAAATCCTCCTTTTTCCTTCTTCTTCTGTGTTTCTTTCTCCTCCGTCAACTTCTCATAATTAAACGTTTCAACCTGACGGATTTAAAAAGTTTTATAGACAGAAGTAAAGTCGGACACACCCGGAAGAGTTGTCTGGACGGTTGATTTCATGAAGTGGACGCTTGATGTTTCCTCCTGGTCGCTCCGGAGGGGCGGTGACATGCACAGGTGAAGTCCCGGATCAATAAAAACTGTTACACTCATTTTTGATGATCAACTCACAACTACAGATGTTTTCAAAATGAAACATCCTAAAACATATTTTCTAACGGAATGTGATTCTTTTTTATTGTATTATAAACAAATTAGGATCAAAGCTCAAATTTATTAAACAAATTCTTAAAATCATTTTTATAAAAACGTATAAAATACAAGACGACTGACTATGCAGAATTACAAATATAAAAGTTTTAATTAAAAAAAAAACTTGTGAATTTATACNAAACACATTTAGTGTTTAAATTAAAAGTTTGTTCACACTATAATGTGCAAAACAGTGATTTTAGATCTGGATTTAAAACATTTAATACAATGAAAGTTTATTGAAAACAAATGGGTTTTATTACTGAAGAAAAGAAACAGTAAGATCAGTCTCAGGTGAGGAAAGTATTTATTTATTTAAGTAGCTTTTCTAACATCTGGCCAAAACCTTTATTACAATAAACCAACCCAACAAACTCCTTCAAATTAAAATTTATTTTTTTCTTCAGTTGTTGCTGATAAATAAAATGTAATATTATAGTTTTAGATCAAAACTGAAAATGACTCATAGAAATGTTATGATCTTTTTATGTAGTAGGTAAAAGGTCGTTCACTTTCAAAGAGCATTCAAGGTGCGCAGAAGAAGAGCAGGTTTAACACTAACCAGGTTTCCTGCCAAACAGGAAGCGGATTTCAGAGTAAAACTTCAGGCTGCTGTCTGAAGGAGAAGAAACCGAGTCCAGCTGCCTGCTTTACATCACACATGTTCAGATAAACACAGCCACGTGTGTTGGTCTCCTTCAGGTGAGACACTGCAAAGATGTTGCATTCACATGTTGACGGCTTCAAATATTCTCACGCTTCCTGTGTCCCTTCTACTCAGACAGAAAGTCTGTTCAATCAGATACACGAGTCAACAACTTTAAAACAACTGAGATCAACGCTGCTTCAAATGTAACCTGAAAACAACAACAAAACCACCTGAAAGAGAAATGCTCCTGCTTTATATGATCTAATGCAGGAGTGTCCAACTCCAGGCCTCGAGAGCCACAATCCTGCTGCAACACACCTGATTCAAATCTGCAGATTCAGATCCTTCCAGTCCACAGCTAGAACCCTCTACAGGAGATACTTCCTGTCCACAGCTAGACCCTCTACAGGAGATACTTCCTGTCCACACCTAAAACCCTCTACAGGAGATCCTTCCTGTCCACACCTAGAACCCTCTACAGGAGATACTTCCTGTCCACACCTAGAACCCTCTACAGGAGATACTTCCTGTCCACACCTAGAACCCTCTACAGGAGATACTTCCTGTCCACAGCTAGAACCCTCTACAGGAGATACTTCCTGTCCACAGCTAGAACCCTCTACAGGAGATACTTCCTGTCCACAGCTAGAACCCTCTACAGGAGATACTTCCTGTCCACACCTAGAACCCTCTACAGGAGATACTTCCTGTCCACACCTAGAACCCTCTACAGGAGATCCTTCCTGTCCACAGCTAGAACTCTCTACAGGAGATCCTTCCTGTCCACACCTAGAACCCTCTACAGGAGATACTTCCTGTCCACACCTAGAACCCTCTACAGGAGATCCTTCCTGTCCACACCTAGCACCCACTACAGGAGATCCTTCCTGTCCACAACCCTCTACAGGAGATCCTTCCTGTCCACACCTAGAACCCTCTACAGGAGATCCTTACTGTCTACAGC
>SSNP01000068.1:156634-194194 GCA_006937955.1 Pachypanchax playfairii
TCTGTCTGTCTGTCCTCTCCTCTAACGTCTGTCTGTCCTCTCCTCTAACGTCTGTCTATCTGTCTGTCCTCTCCTCTAACGTCTGTCTGTCTGTCTGTCCTCTCCTCTAACGTCTGTCTGTCCTCTCCTCTACCGTCTGTCTGTCCTCTCCTCTAACGTCTGTCTATCTGTCTGTCCTCTCCTCTATCGTCTGTCTATCTGTCTGTCCTCTCCTCTAACGTCCATCTATCTGTCCTCTCCTCTAACGTCTATCTGTCTGTCCTCTCCTCTCACGTCTGTCTATCTGTCTGTCCTCTCCTCTAACGTCTGTCTGTCCTCTCCTCTAACGTCTGTCTGTCCTCTCCTCTAACGTCTGTCTGTCCTCTCCTCTAACGTCCATCTATCTGTCTGTCCTCTCCTCTAACGTCTGTCTGTCCTCCCTCTAACGTCTGTCTATCTGTCTGTCCTCTCCTCTAACGTCTGTCTGTCCTCTCCTCTAACGTCTGTCTGTCCTCTCCTCTAACGTCCATCTGTCTGTCCTCTCCTCTAACGTCTGTCTGTCCTCTCCTCTAACGTCTGTCTGTCTGTCTGTCCTCTCCTCTAACGTCTGTCTGTCTGTCTGTCCTCTCCTCTAACGTCTGTCTGTCCTCTCCTCTAACGTCTGTCTGTCCTCTCCTCTAACATCTGTCTGTCTGTCCTCTCCTCTAACGTCTGTCTGTCCTCTCCTCTAACGTCTGTCTATCTGTCTGTCCTCTCCTCTAACGTCTGTCTGTCTGTCTGTCCTCTCCTCTAACGTCTGTCTGTCCTCTCCTCTAACGTCTGTCTATCTGTCTGTCCTCTCCTCTACCGTCTGTCTGTCCTCTCCTCTAACGTCTGTCTGTCCTCTCCTCTAACGTCTGTCCATCTGTCTGTCCTCTCCTCTAACGTCTGTCTTTCCTCTCCTCTAACGTCTGTCTGTCCTCTCCTCTAACGTCTGTCTGTCTGTCTGTCCTCTCCTCTAACGTCTGTCTGTCCTCTCCTCTAACGTCTGTCTATCTGTCTGTCCTCTCCTCTAACGTCTGTCTGTCCTCTCCTCTAACGTCTGTCTGTCCTCTCCTCTAACGTCTGTCTGTCCTCTCCTCTAACGTCCATCTATCTGTCCTCTCCTCTAACGTCTGTCTGTCCTCTCCTCTAACGTCTGTCTGTCCGTCTGTCCTCTCCTCTAACGTCTGTCTGTCCTCTCCTCTAACGTCTGTCTATCTGTCTGTCCTCTCCTCTACCGTCTGTCTGTCTGTCTGTCCTCTCCTCTAACGTCTGTCTGTCTGTCCTCTCCTCTAACGTCTGTCTGTCCTCTCCTCTAACGTCTGTCTGTCCTCTCCTCTAACGTCCATCTATCTGTCCTCTCCTCTAACGTCTGTCTGTCCTCTCCTCTAACGTCTGTCTATCTGTCTGTCCTCTCCTCTAACATCTGTCTGTCTGTCCTCTCCTCTAACGTCTGTCTGTCTGTCTGTCCTCTCCTCTAACGTCTGTCTGTCCTCTCCTCTAACGTCCATCTATCTGTCCTCTCCTCTAACGTCTGTCTGTCCTCTCCTCTAACGTCTGTCTATCTGTCTGTCCTCTCCTCTAACGTCCATCTATCTGTCCTCTCCTCTAACGTCTATCTGTCTGTCCTCTCCTCTAACGTCTGTCTATCTGTCTGTCCTCTCCTCTAACGTCTGTCTGTCCTCTCCTCTAACGTCTGTCTATCAGTCTGTCCTCTCCTCTAACGTCTGTCTGTCCTCTCTTCTAACGTCTGTCTATCAGTCTGTCCTCTCCTCTAACGTCTGTCTGTCCTCTCCTCTAACGTCTGTCTATCTGTCTGTCCTCTCCTCTAACGTCTGTCTGTCTGTCTGTCCTCTCCTCTAACATCTATCTGTCTGTCCTCTCCTCTAACCTCTGTCTGTCCTCTCCTCTAACGTCTGTCTGTCCGCTCCTCTAACGTCCATCTATCTGTCCTCTCCTCTAACGTCTGTCTGTCCTCTCCTCTAACGTCTGTCTATCTGTCTGTCCTCTCCTCTAACGTCTGTCTGTCTGTCTGTCCTCTCCTCTAACGTCTGTCTGTCCTCTCCTCTAACGTCCATCTATCTGTCCTCTCCTCTAACGTCTGTCCATCTGTCTGTCCTCTCCTCTAACGTCCATCTATCTGTCCTCTCCTCTAACGTCTGTCTATCTGTCTGTCCTCTCCTCTAACGTCTGTCTGTCCTCTCCTCTAACGTCTGTCTGTCCCCTCCTCTAACGTCTGTCTATCTGTCTGTCCTCTCCTCTAACGTCTATCTGTCCTCTCCTCTAACGTCTATCTGTCTGTCCTCTCCTCTAACGTCTGTCTATCTGTCTGTCCTCTCCTCTAACGTCTGTCTGTCCTCTCCTCTAACGTCTGTCTGTCCTCTCCTCTAACGTCTGTCTATCTGTCTGTCCTCTCCTCTAACGTCTGTCTATCTGTCTGTCCTCTCCTCTAACGTCTGTCTGTCCTCTCCTCTAACGTCTGTCTGTCCTCTCCTCTAACATCTGTCTGTCTGTCCTCTCCTCTAACGTCTGTCTGTCCTCTCCTCTAACGTCTGTCTATCTGTCTGTCCTCTCCTCTAACGTCTGTCTGTCTGTCTGTCCTCTCCTCTAACATCTGTCTGTCTGTCCTCTCCTCTAACGTCTGTCTATCTGTCTGTCCTCTCCTCTAACGTCTGTCTGTCCTCTCCTCTAACGTCTGTCTGTCCTCTCCTCTAACGTCCATCTATCTGTCCTCCCCTCTAACGTCTGTCTATCTGTCTGTCCTCTCCTCTAACGTCTGTCTGTCCTCTCCTCTAACGTCTGTCTATCTGTCTGTCCTCTCCTCTAACGTCTGTCTGTCTGTCTGTCCTCTCCTCTAACGTCTGTCTGTCCTCTCCTCTAACGTCTGTCTATCTGTCTGTCCTCTCCTCTAACGTCTGTCTGTCCTCTCCTCTAACGTCTGTCTGTCCGTCTGTCCTCTCCTCTTCCGTCTGTCTGTCCTCTCCTCTAACGTCCATCTATCTGTCCTCTCCTCTAACGTCTGTCTGTCTGTCTGTCCTCTCCTCTAACGTCTGTCTGTCTGTCTGTCCTCTCCTCTAACGTCTGTCTGTCCTCTCCTCTAACGTCCGTCTATCTGTCTGTCCTCTCCTCTAACGTCCATCTATCTGTCCTCTCCTCTAACGTCTGTCTGTCCTCTCCTCTAACGTCTGTCTGTCTGTCCTCTCCTCTAACGTCTGTCTGTCTGTCCTCTCCTCTAACGTCCATCTATCTGTCCTCTCCTCTAACGTCTGTCTGTCCTCTCCTCTAACATCTGTCTGTCTGTCCTCTCCTCTAACGTCTGTCTGTCCTCTCCTCTAACGTCTGTCCATCTGTCTGTCCTCTCCTCTAACGTCCATCTATCTGTCCTCTCCTCTAACGTCTGTCTATCTGTCTGTCCTCTCCTCTAACGTCTGTCTGTCTGTCTGTCCTCTCCTCTAACGTCTGTCTGTCCTCTCCTCTAACGTCCGTCTATCTGTCTGTCCTCTCCTCTAACATCTGTCTGTCCTCTCCTCTAACGTCCATCTATCTGTCCTCTCCTCTAACGTCTATCTGTCTGTCCTCTCCTCTAACGTCTGTCTATCTGTCTGTCCTCTCCTCTAACGTCTGTCTGTCCTCTCCTCTAACGTCTGTCTATCTGTCTGTCCTCTCCTCTAACGTCTGTCTATCTGTCTGTCCTCTCCTCTAACGTCTGTCTGTCCTCTCCTCTAACGTCTGTCTATCTGTCTGTCCTCTCCTCTAACGTCTGTCTGTCCTCTCCTCTAACCTCTGTCTATCTGTCTGTCCTCTCCTCTAACGTCTGTCTCTCCTCTCCTCTAACGTCTGTCTGTCCTCTCCTCTAACGTCTGTCTATCTGTCTGTCCTCTCCTCTAACGTCTGTCTATCTGTCTGTCCTCTCCTCTACCGTCTGTCTGTCCTCTCCTCTAACGTCTGTCTCTCCTCTCCTCTAACGTCTGTCTGTCTGTCCTCTCCTCTAACGTCTGTCTGTCCTCTCCTCTAACGTCTGTCTATCTGTCTGTCCTCTCCTCTAACGTCTGTCTGTCTGTCTGTCCTCTCCTCTAACGTCTGTCTGTCCTCCCCTCTAACGTCTGTCTATCTGTCTGTCCTCTCCTCTAACGTCCATCTATCTGTCCTCTCCTCTAACGTCTATCTGTCCTCTCCTCTAACGTCTGTCTATCTGTCTGTCCTCTCCTCTAACGTCTGTCTGTCTGTCTGTCCTCTCCTCTAACATCTGTCTATCTGTCCTCTCCTCTAACGTCTGTCTATCTGTCTGTCCTCTCCTCTAACGTCTGTCTGTCCTCTCCTCTAACGTCTGTCTATCTGTCTGTCCTCTCCTCTAACGTCTGTCTGTCCTCTCCTCTAACGTCTGTCTGTCCTCTCCTCTAACGTCTGTCTGTCCTCTCCTCTAACGTCCATCTATCTGTCCTCTCCTCTAACTCTGTCTGTCCTCTCCTCTAACGTCTGTCTATCTGTCTGTCCTCTCCTCTAACGTCTGTCTGTCTGTCTGTCCTCTCCTCTAACGTCTGTCTGTCCTCTCCTCTAACGTCTGTCTGTCCTCTCCTCTAACGTCTGTCTGTCCTCTCCTCTAACGTCCATCTATCTGTCCTCTCCTCTAACGTCTGTCTGTCCTCTCCTCTAACGTCTGTCTATCTGTCTGTCCTCTCCTCTAACGTCTGTCTGTCCTCTCCTCTAACGTCTGTCTGTCCTCTCCTCTAACGTCCATCTATCTGTCCTCTCCTCTAACGTCTGTCTGTCCTCTCCTCTAACGTCTGTCTATCTGTCTGTCCTCTCCTCTAACGTCTGTCTGTCCTCTCCTCTAACGTCTGTCTGTCCTCTCCTCTAACGTCTGTCTGTCCTCTCCTCTAACGTCTGTCTATCAGTCTGTCCTCTCCTCTAACGTCTGTCTGTCCTCTCCTCTAACGTCTGTCTATCTGTCTGTCCTCTCCTCTAACGTCTGTCTATCTGTCTGTCCTCTCCTCTAACGTCTGTCTGTCCTCTCCTCTAACGTCTGTCTGTCCTCTCCTCTAACGTCTGTCTGTCCTCTCCTCTAACGTCCATCTATCTGTCCTCTCCTCTAACGTCTGTCCATCTGTCTGTCCTCTCCTCTAACGTCCATCTATCTGTCCTCTCCTCTAACGTCTATCTGTCTGTCCTCTCCTCTAACGTCTGTCTATCTGTCTGTCCTCTCCTCTAACGTCTGTCTGTCTGTCTCTCCTCTAACGTCTGTCTGTCTGTCCTCTCCTCTAACGTCTGTCTGTCTGTCCTCTCCTCTAACGTCTGTCTGTCCTCTCCTCTAACGTCTGTCTATCTGTCTGTCCTCTCCTCTAACGTCTGTCTGTCCTCTCCTCTAACGTCTGTCTATCTGTCTGTCCTCTCCTCTAACGTCCATCTATCTGTCCTCTCCTCTAACGTCTGTCTGTCCTCTCCTCTAACGTCTGTCTATCTGTCTGTCCTCTCCTCTAACGTCGTCTGTCTGTCTGTCCTCTCCTCTAACGTCTGTCTGTCTGTCCTCTCCTCTAACGTCTGTCTGTCTGTCCTCTCCTCTAACATCTGTCTGTCTGTCCTCTCCTCTAACGTCTGTCTGTCCTCTCCTCTAACGTCTGTCTATCTGTCTGTCCTCTCCTCTAACGTCTGTCTGTCTGTCTTTCCTCTCCTCTAACGTCTGTCTGTCCTCTCCTCTAACGTCCATCTATCTGTCCTCTCCTCTAACGTCTGTCTGTCCTCTCCTCTAACGTCTGTCTATCTGTCTGTCCTCTCCTCTAACGTCTGTCTGTCTGTCTGTCCTCTCCTCTAACATCTGTCTGTCTGTCCTCTCCTCTAACGTCTGTCTGTCTGTCTGTCCTCTCCTCTAACGTCTGTCTGTCCTCTCCTCTAACGTCCATCTATCTGTCCTCTCCTCTAACGTCTGTCTGTCCTCTCCTCTAACGTCTGTCTGTCTGTCTGTCCCCTCCTCTAACGTCTGTCTGTCTGTCTGTCCTCTCCTCTTACGTCTGTCTGTCCTCTCCTCTAACGTCTGTCTATCTGTCTGTCCTCTCCTCTAACATCTGTCTGTCTGTCCTCTCCTCTAACATCTGTCTGTCTGTCCTCTCCTCTAACGTCTGTCTATCAGTCTGTCCTCTCCTCTAACGTCTGTCTGTCCTCTCCTCTAACGTCTGTCCATCTGTCTGTCCTCTCCTCTAACGTCCATCTATCTGTCCTCTCCTCTAACGTCTATCTGTCTGTCCTCTCCTCTAACGTCTGTCTATCTGTCTTTCCTCTCCTCTAACGTCTGTCTGTCTGTCCTCTCCTCTAACGTCTGTCTGTCCTCTCCTCTAACGTCTGTCCATCTGTCTGTCCTCTCCTCTAACGTCCATCTATCTGTCCTCTCCTCTAACGTCTATCTGTCTGTCCTCTCCTCTAACGTCTGTCTGTCTGTCCTCTCCTCTAACGTCTGTCTGTCTGTCCCCTCCTCTAACGTCTGTCTGTCTGTCCTCTCCTCTAACGTCTGTCTGTCCTCTCCTCTAACGTCCATCTATCTGTCTCTCCTCTCCTCTAACGTCTGTCCATCTGTCTGTCCTCTCCTCTAACGTCCATCTATCTGTCCTCTCCTCTAACATCTGTCTGTCTGTCCTCTCCTCTAACGTCTGTCTGTCCTCTCCTCTAACGTCTGTCTATCTGTCTGTCCTCTCCTCTAACGTCTGTCTGTCTGTCTTTCCTCTCCTCTAACGTCTGTCTGTCTGTCCTCTCCTCTAACGTCTGTCTGTCTGTCCTCTCCTCTAACATCTGTCTGTCTGTCCTCTCCTCTAACGTCCATCTATCTGTCCTCTCCTCTAACATCTGTCTGTCCTCTCCTCTAACGTCTGTCTATCTGTCTGTCCTCTCCTCTAACGTCTGTCTGTCCTCTCCTCTACCGTCCGTCTGTCTGTCCTCTCCTCTTCCGTCTGTCTGTCCTCTCCTCTAACGTCTATCTGTCTGTCTGTCCTCTCCTCTAACGTCCATCTATCTGTCCTCTCCTCTAACGTCTATCTGTCTGTCCTCTCCTCTAACGTCTGTCTATCTGTCTGTCCTCTCCTCTAACGTCTATCTGTCCTCTCCTCTAACGTCTATCTGTCTGTCTGTCCTCTCCTCTAACGTCTGTCTGTCCTCTCCTCTAACGTCTGTCTGTCTGTCCTCTCCTCTAACGTCTATCTGTCTGTCCTCTCCTCTAACGTCTGTCTATCTGTCTGTCCTCTCCTCTAACGTCTGTCTGTCCTCCCCTCTAACGTCTGTCTGTCTGTCTGTCCTTCCTCTCCTCTAACGTCTGTCTGTCCTCTCCTCTAACGTCCATCTATCTGTCCTCTCCTCTAACGTCTGTCTGTCCTCTCCTCTAACGTCTTCTGTCTGTCTGTCCTCTCCTCTACGTCTGTCTGTCCTCTCCTCTAACGTCTGTCTGTCTGTCCTCTCCTCTAACGTCTGTCTGTCTGTCCTCTCCTCTAACGTCTGTCTGTCCTCTCCTCTAACGTCCATCTATCTGTCCTCTCCTCTAACGTCTGTCTGTCCTCTCCTCTAACGTCTATCTGTCTGTCTGTCCTCTCCTCTAACGTCTGTCTGTCCTCTCCTCTAACGTCTGTCTGTCCTCTCCTCTAACATCTGTCTGTCTGTCCTCTCCTCTAACGTCTGTCTGTCCTCTCCTCTAACGTCTGTCTATCAGTCTGTCCTCTCCTCTAACGTCTGTCTGTCCTCTCCTCTAACGTCTGTCTATCAGTCTGTCCTCTCCTCTAACGTCCATCTATCTTTCCTCTCCTCTACCGTCTGTCTGTCCTCTCCTCTAACGTCTATCTGTCTGTCTGTCCTCTCCTCTAACGTCTGTCTGTCCTCTCCTCTAACGTCTGTCTGTCTGTCCTCTCCTCTAACGTCTGTCTGTCTGTCCTCTCCTCTAACGTCTGTCTGTCTGTCTTTCCTCTCCTCTAACGTCTGTCTGTCCTCTCCTCTAACGTCCATCTATCTGTCCTCTCCTCTAACGTCTATCTGTCTGTCCTCTCCTCTAACGTCTGTCTATCTGTCTGTCCTCTCCTCTAACGTCTGTCTGTCCTCTCCTCTAACGTCTGTCTATCAGTCTGTCCTCTCCTCTAACGTCTGTCTGTCCTCTCTTCTAACGTCTGTCTATCAGTCTGTCCTCTCCTCTAACGTCTGTCTGTCCTCTCCTCTAACGTCTGTCTGTCTGTCCTCTCCTCTAACGTCTGTCTGTCTGTCCTCTCCTCTAACGTCTGTCTGTCTGTCCTCTCCTCTAACGTCTGTCTGTCCTCTCCTCTAACGTCTGTCTGTCTGTCTGTCCTCTCCTCTAACGTCTGTCTGTCTGTCTGTCCTCTCCTCTATCGTCTGTCTGTCCTCTCCTCTAACGTCTGTCTGTCTGTCCTCTCCTCTAACGTCTGTCTGTCTGTCCTCTCCTCTAACGTCTGTCTGTCTGTCCTCTCCTCTAACGTCTGTCTGTCTGTCTGTCCTCTCCTCTAACGTCTGTCTGTCCTCTCCTCTAACGTCCATCTATCTGTCCTCTCCTCTAACGTCTGTCTGTCCTCTCCTCTAACGTCTGTCTATCTGTCTGTCCTCTCCTCTAACGTCTGTCTGTCTGTCTTTCCTCTCCTCTAACGTCTGTCTGTCTGTCCTCTCCTCTAACGTCTGTCTGTCTGTCCTCTCCTCTAACGTCTGTCTGTCTGTCCTCTCCTCTAACATCTGTCTGTCTGTCCTCTCCTCTAACGTCTGTCTATCTGTCTGTCCTCTCCTCTAACGTCTGTCTGTCCTCTCCTCTAACGTCTGTCTATCTGTCTGTCCTCTCCTCTAACGTCTGTCTGTCTGTCTGTCCTCTCCTCTAACGTCTGTCTGTCCTCTCCTCTAACGTCTGTCTGTCTGTCCTCTCCTCTAACGTCTGTCTGTCTGTCTGTCCTCTCCTCTAACGTCCATCTGTCTGTCCTCTCCTCTAACGTCTGTCTGTCCTCTCCTCTAACGTCTATCAGTCTGTCCTCTCCTCTAACGTCTGTCTGTCCTCTCCTCTAACGTCTGTCTATCAGTCTGTCCTCTCCTCTATCGTCTGTCTGTCCTCTCCTCTAACGTCTGTCTGTCTGTCTGTCCTCTCCTCTAACATCTGTCTGTCTGTCCTCTCCTCTAACATCTGTCTGTCTGTCCTCTCCTCTAACGTCTATCTGTCTGTCTGTCCTCTCCTCTAACGTCTGTCTGTCCTCTCCTCTAACATCTGTCTGTCTGTCCTCTCCTCTAACGTCTGTCTATCTGTCTGTCCTCTCCTCTAACGTCTGTCTGTCTGTCTTTCCTCTCCTCTAACGTCTGTCTGTCTGTCCTCTCCTCTAACGTCTGTCTGTCTGTCTTTCCTCTCACGTCTGTCTGTCTGTCCTCTCCTCTAACGTCTGTCTGTCCTCTCCTCTAACGTCTGTCTGTCCTCTCCTCTAACGTCCATCTATCTGTCCTCTCCTCTAACGTCTGTCTGTCCTCTCCTCTAACGTCTGTCTATCTGTCTGTCCTCTCCTCTAACGTCTGTCTGTCTGTCTGTCCTCTCCTCTAACATCTGTCTGTCTGTCCTCTCCTCTAACGTCTGTCTGTCTGTCCTCTCCTCTAACATCTGTCTGTCTGTCCTCTCCTCTATCGTCTGTCTATCTGTCTGTCCTCTCCTCTAACGTCTGTCTGTCTGTCTGTCCTCTCCTCTAACATCTGTCTGTCTGTCCTCTCCTCTAACATCTGTCTGTCCTCTCCTCTAACGTCTGTCTATCTGTCCTCTCCTCTAACGTCTGTCTGTCTCTCCTCTCCTCTAACGTCTGTCTGTCTGTCCTCTCCTCTAACGTCTGTCTGTCCTCTCCTCTAACGTCTGTCTATCTGTCTGTCCTCTCCTCTAACGTCTGTCTGTCTGTCTTTCCTCTCCTCTAACGTCTGTCTGTCTGTCCTCTCCTCTAACGTCTGTCTGTCCTCTCCTCTAACGTCCATCTATCTGTCCTCTCCTCTAACGTCTGTCCATCTGTCTGTCCTCTCCTCTAACGTCCATCTATCTGTCCTCTCCTCTAACGTCTATCTATCTGTCCTCTCCTCTAACGTCTATCTGTCCTCTCCTCTAACGTCTATCTGTCTGTCTGTCCTCTCCTCTAACGTCTGTCTGTCCTCTCCTCTAACGTCTGTCTGTCTGTCCTCTCCTCTAACGTCTGTCTGTCCTCTCCTCTAACGTCTGTCTATCTGTCTGTCCTCTCCTCTAACGTCTGTCTGTCCTCTCCTCTAACGTCTGTCTGTCCTCTCCTCTAACGTCTGTCTATCTGTCTGTCCTCTCCTCTAACGTCTGTCTGTCTGTCTGTCCTCTCCTCTAACGTCTGTCTGTCTGTCCTCTCCTCTAACATCTGTCTGTCTGTCCTCTCCTCTACCGTCTGTCTATCTGTCTGTCCTCTCCTCTAACGTCCATCTGTCTGTCCTCTCCTCTAACGTCTGTCTGTCCTCTCCTCTAACGTCTGTCTATCTATCTGTCCTCTCCTCTAACGTCTGTCTGTCCTCTCCTCTCCGTCTGTCTGTCCTCCCCTCTAACGTCCGTCCATCTGTCTGTCCTCTCCTCTAACGTCCGTCTGTCTGTCTGTCCTCTCCTCTAACGTCTGTCTATCTGTCTGTCCTCTCCTCTAACGTCCATCTATCTGTCCTCTCCTCTAACGTCTGTCTGTCCTCTCCTCTAACGTCTGTCTGTCTGTCCTCTCCTCTAACGTCTGTCTGTCCTCTCCTCTAACGTCCATCTATCTGTCCTCTCCTCTAACGTCTGTCTGTCCTCTCCTCTAACGTCTATCTGTCTGTCTGTCCTCTCCTCTAACGTCTGTCTGTCCTCTCCTCTAACGTCTGTCTGTCTGTCCTCTCCTCTAACGTCTGTCTGTCTGTCCTCTCCTCTAACGTCTGTCTGTCTCTCCTCTAACGTCTGTCTATCTGTCTGTCCTCTCCTCTAACGTCTGTCTGTCCTCTCCTCTAACGTCTGTCTGTCCTCTCCTCTAACGTCTGTCTATCTGTCTGTCCTCTCCTCTAACGTCTGTCTGTCCTCTCCTCTAACGTCTGTCCATCTGTCTGTCCTCTCCTCTAACGTCTGTCTCCCTCCAGCTTGGTGTCGTATTCTCAGGAGGAGAGCTCCAGAGGCAGGGAGCTGCTGGCCAGCGTCGCCCAGCTGCAGCCTCTGATCTTCGGACTGGCTGAGGAGCTGCTCGCCGTCTCCCTGGAGCTGAACGCCACCCGGCTGCAGGAGGTGGTGGACAGTCTGATGCAGGAGGTGAGAGGAGATCAAACTACGGCGTACTGGAGACGTGAACGTGATGCAGCTCTTTAATTCCTGTCATGACAGACCAAACACTTCATACACGCCCTGAAAGACGAGCTGGTTAGAACCGCCCTGCTGGACATCCACAACCAGAGCGCCGCTAGCAACGGTGTCCACCTGCACAGCAACGGGCTGCTATGTGAGAACGCACACGCCAACCAGGAGGACCAGCGTGACGCCGAGTACGTCGAGGAGGAGTGGGCAAGTTAGAGTGTGTGGGACCATCACTTAACTGAGTGTTTTTATGCTGTAACAGGTTTAATAAGTGTGTGTGTGTGTGTGTGTGTGTGTGTGTGTGTGTGCATGTGCATGTGTGTAGGACAGAACGTGGGCGAACGTTGCCAAGAGTCTGGACTGCATCATAATCATGTCTGACCGGCTACGAGGACGAGAGCGCCACCTTGAGGAGCAGCCGTCTCCAGAGCCGCAGGACACCAGAGAAGACACTACATTTCACAACACCGGTGGGACAGAGGAAAATGTTCCCCAGCTGTTTGTCATTTTATCTTTGTTTCCTCACTGAAAGAAGATAATCCAGCACTGACCTCCCCTCTCCTCCTGTCACTCCAGCCTCTCCTTCCTCCTCCTCCTCCTCCTCCTCCTCCTGTGTTCAGTCCTGGCAGGAGCAGCTGCTCCCCCTGGTGGTCACTCTCAGGGACTGTGTGCGCGAGGCGGTGACGAAGGCTCGAGCCGCCATGACCTTTGTTGTCCTGCAGAGAGCGGTGACTGCGACTGTCTCACGGGGTCCTGAACCGATGGTCCAGAGACGCCACGCGGTTTTCAGTCAGGCAGTGAGAATAAAATCTGTTTCAGAGACGAAAAGCTGTTGGATTAAAGATCAATTTATAAAAGAGAAAGTCTTAAAACAGAAGAAGAAGAACTAAAAGCTCCATAGAAACAGATGAATTAGATAGAGAGGTTATTTTATAACATGTCTCTCTATGTCTGTCCCTCTCCGTGTCTCTGTCTCCGTGTCTCAGCTGTCTGCGGTTGTTTGTGGTTTCATGCTGAAACTGTATGGAGGTCTGGAGGATCCTGAGTTCCTGCAGCAGCTTCAGTCTGTAGGGATCCTGGTCCAGTTTGAGAGTCTACTGAGCACCTACGGTACGACGTCTCTTCATCCAAAGACCAGATGGACATTTCATCCTGGTTTAATGTCTAAAGTACCGAAACGTTTCTGTCAGAAACATGAAATATTTCTATTATTTTCAGTTTATTTATCAGTAAAATGATCCGTTTTGTTCCTTCGTGTTATTTCGTGTGTTTGGAGGATTTGGACCTTCGTTGTCTCTCTGTATGTGTTTGTGTGTCTCAGGTGAGGAGGTGGGGATGCTGGAGGACATGGAGGTGGGCGTGGCCGACCTGAGGGAGGTGGCGTTCACCATCACTGAAGCCAAATCTGAACAACCAGCCGACTTCCTGCCAACGATCAGTGGAACATGGTGAGAACACTCACCCTCCCTCCCTCCCTCCCTCCCACCCTGACGTCCTGGTCTGAGTGTGTTCCTCTCCATCCAGGAACCGGTTCGTGGTCCAGGTCCCGTTGGCTCCAGAAACCTTCAGTTTGCTGCCGCAGGAGCTGAAAGACGGGCGTCTGATCCGGGTCGAACCCGTTCTGTTCAACATCGGAATCAACCAGCAGCAGAGTCTGGCTGAGAGGTACAAACACACGCAGAACCAGAACCAGAACCAGATCACGTAGCGGTCCTGAAATCCACCTGATGGGACAGAACTGTGCAAAAGTTTTCAACATGTCCTTCATCAAATGTTTCATCTCTGAGGTTTCTCTGTTAGCAGATGTTCTGGTTCTGGTTCTGTTCCCCCTCTAATTTTAGCTGCTTTTACACTCGGTGTCAGGTCATGACCTGAATATTTTCAGAAACAAAGGAAGTGGGCGGGGTTAATCCTGTGATGAGGTTAGGGTGGAACTGCTCAGCCTGGATGTGGGATACCGATGGAAGGCTGGATGAAGACTTTTGCACAGTCTAATGGGAGTTACCTGATGCAGGTTTGGAGACAGTTCCCTGCAGGAGAGACTGAATCAGCAGAGCTGCGAGCGTCTCCGAGCGTATTGCACCTCACTGAGAGACAAGCACCCACACACAGGTGAGACTAACACACCTGTTCTGGTTCTGAGCTCGTTCAGGTGGTTCTGAAGGACCAGGGATTAACCTCAGGTCCTGTTTCCCTCCCAGCTCGCTTCCAGACGCTGTCAGAGTCATTATCCTCTCTGGATCGCAGTCTGGAGTCCAGGAAGAGGAAGAACGTGGCGGTTCTTTGGATCGCAGCTGCAGTAAGTTCTCTATGAGGTTCTCACCTGCTGCAGGTGTTCCACCTGAGAACCCTGCAGTAATGTTTTAGTAACAGATTAAACGAGTTTGTTTAGAGTCTGAAGTACAAGCTGAAGGATCCTGTACCTGTGTTTTCATGCAGGTGTGTCGTCAAGTAAACGGCGTTCGTCTAACGAGCTGTAAAAGTGCGAAGGACCGCACGGCGATGTCGGTGACGCTGGAGCAGTGTGTGATACTACGAGATCAGCACGCGCTCAGCCAGCAGCACTTCAGCACCGCACTGGACTGCATGAGGAGGTGTGTGTCGGGGGGGGGGGGTCTTCATCCTCACCATCCTCTTCATCACGTCTTCTCACCTCCTGGTGTCGCTCGTCTGATGTTCACCTGAAGCTTCCAGATGTTTCTTTATGAGTTACTTTAATTCTCTTCTTCATCCTCTCTGTTCACTCATACACGCGAATCCTCTTCTGCCGCCTCCTCCTTCTTCCTCCTTCTCCACCTCTTCTTCTCCTCCTCCTCCTCCTCCTCCTCCTCCTCCCCTCCTCTCCTTCTCCCTCCTCCTCCTCTTCCTCCTCCTCTTCTGCCGCCTCCTCCTTCTTCCTCCTTCTCCACCTCTTCTCCTCCTCCTCCCCTCCTCTCCTTCTCCCTCCTCCTCCTCTTCCTCCTCCTCCTCCTCTTCTGCCGCCTCCTCCTTCTTCCTCCTTCTCCACCTCTTCTCCTCCTCCTCCCCTCCTCTCCTTCTCCCTCCTCCTCCTCTTCCTCTTCCTCCTCCTCCTCCTCCCTCCTCCACCTTTTCCTTCTCCTCCTCTTCCTCCTCCCCTTCCTCCAGGTCTCGTCTGTCCTGGGGGCAGATGCTGGGTTGTTATGCCCAGTCAGGGTTCACTGTCTCTGGGTTGGATCGAGGTGAGCGGCCCTCTGACCTCCGGATCTCGTGGCTCCGCCCATGTTTGGTGTCCAGACGACACTTTTACCCGGTGGCCTTCCTCCTGGTGACCTCTCACCTCCTGGTTCTCTGGCTCATCCTCAGCTTGGTGATCCTGCTAGCCAAGTACCAGTAGACCCTCCCAGACTGGGTTCCTGTCAGGTTTGTTCAGACTGAGAAGCTGTGGTCACGTGGAGGGGGCGGGGCTTAAAAACAGCCAATAGGAGGCAATCGTTTTGTTTCAGCTTCACCTTCCAGGTTTTACTCTGCGTCCAGGCAACAGAAATGTTGATAGTTTGTTCTGGATGTTGATAAATAGAAATCCTGAGTCCTCCTCTTCCTCTTCTTCCTCTTTCTTCAGGTGTTTTTACTGCAGGATCTTGTCACAGGAAGTTGATTGTTGTGTTCCTTCCTGTTTGCAGAGACGGCTGCAGGATGGAGAACGTCCAGAAGAACATCGGCAGCAGGAAGTTCGCCTTCAGCAGCGTTCAGCTTCTCACCTTCCCTAAACTCTACCGACCTCCAGACGGCAGCTACGGATGACCACGCCCGCCGTGTCTGTTTGTTTCCTCGTGTGTAAATTAAATTATTTTTGTGTAAAGATGGAACGTCTGATCTCTTGAATGTGTTTGTAGGATCACGTTTCTGCAGTAAAACATTTAATTTATTTAATTCTTGAGTTCCTGAAATAAAACGGTTCTTCAAACATGAATCATTCAAGAGAAGAAGAACCTGGAACAGGTTGAATTAAAAAAGATTCAGTTTTTAACCCAGAAAATAAGTTTCATTTGTTAAATAAAAATGTTGCATTTAAGTGTCATTTTAATTTTAAATTATTTTAGAAGAGAAGTTTAGAAACACGGTGAAGCAACAAAAAGTTCATCAGTTAAAACAAACTGTATTTACTCCCATAATGATTCATTAATTTAAATATACAAGTTATTTATTTTATTACATCATTAAGAGTCAAATCTTATTGAATTTGTTTGGATTTTTAAATGTTCAGAAAGTTTCCACATTTTAAATATTCTGATCTTTTTATAAACTTTAAAAGTCCAACATTTAAAAACAAAGTTGATTATTAATGTTTATTTAAAGTCGGATGAAAGAAACAATTTCAAACAGAATTTAAACCTCGTGCAGTAAAATAATCAGAAAAATAAAAGTAAATCAGAATATTTCAGGTGAAACAGGAAACAGCTGATCAGTGATGGAGCAGGACACACAATGACCTTCATCTATTTCAGTTTAATAAACTCAACAGAATCTCCAAAATCATAGAGTCGAACTCCAGCGTGTAGCGGCTGAGTGAACGTGGTCTGGACTCTGTGGAGGAGACTCATGGTTCTGGAGACGCTGTAGAAGGACAGAACACCTGCTCCATGATCCAGATACACTCCGATTCTGAAGGACAGACGACCTGAAACTGGAGTTTCAACACCGTTGTGCCAAAATGTGTGAGAATTATGAGCAAAACAATCTAAAGCCCAGGATCTGTCATTAAAAGCCAGTCTACATTCATCTGTGTCTCCTCTCCTTCCAATGTTCTGGTATGTGACAGCGATCCGAACATCTTCTCCACATCCGGTCAGCTCCACCTCCCAGTAACACCGACCCGTCAGACTCTCTCTGCTCAGAACCTGATCGTAATAAGTGAACCGGTCTGGATGATCCGGATACGACTGCTGTTCCTCCACTAATGTCACCTTCCTGTTCTCATCAGAGAGGAACAGCCGTCTGTGAGCCGTGTTTGGATCCAGAGTGAGTTCTTTAGAATATTTAAGGAACTCTGCTCTGGTCTTTGGTTCTGGATCTGGTTCTGGTTCTGGCAGTAAAGCATCCACCTGAGTAACTGTCTCTGAGATGTTTGTCCTCATGTCCCTCAGAATGTCCTGTAGTTTGTCTCTGAGCTCTGACACAGCTGCTGTCACGTCCTCAAAGTACCTGAGAGGACGTGTCTTGATGCTGGATGAGTGTGGAGACTCACTGAGTGCTGACACTGAGGGGTAGTTGTGGAGAAACTGGTTGTGATCCTCTGTGTGTGAGAGCTGCTGCAGCTCCCAGTCTTTCCTCTTCAGCTCAGTGATCTCCTGCTCCAGCTTCTCCTGAAGCTCTTTGACTCGACTCACTTCAGTTTCCTGCTGGGATCTGACCTGCTGCTTCACTTCAGACCTTCTTTTCTGGATCAGATGGATCAGCTGAGTGAAGATCTTCTCACTGTCCTCCACTGTTTTATCAGCAGACACATTGATGTTCTTCACCTCCTGCTGAAGCAGCTTTATATCTTCTTCTCTGTCCTGGATTCTCTGATGGATTTGTTGTTGATTCATGATGTTTTTCACCAAAACTGGCTGTTGTGTGAAGGTCTCTCTGCACTGAGGACAGCTGTGGATTCCTTTCTGATCTTTTCCATCCCAGTAGTCTTTAATACAGTTCATACAGTAACTGTGTCCACAGGGAATCGTCACCGGGTCGGTCAGCAGATCCAAACAGATCAAACAGGATAAAGCTTCTCGGTCCAGCTGGTTTCTGCTCTGAGCCATGTCTCCTCTGTAACACTGACCGTTAGATTCACTTCCGCAAAACAGAAACTAGTTTAAGTTCTAATCTAAACCTTGTTCTGAAGGGGAACAAACAATGTAGTGTTTGGGTAAGGTGGGACTTTCAGTGTTTCACAACAGGAAGAAGAAGACGGAGGAGGAGGAGTTATGATGGGACAGTTTACAGCTGTGTGTTTAACTCTTTCTTTGCTGCAGAGTTTTAAAGTATCAATTCAGTTTGAATGTAGTTACTCAGACTTTTAGTTTCTAAGTTTGAATTCTGAACTTTTTCTAAACATTAGAACAAAATGTTTAAGACTAAATAAATAAAGTTTCAAAACAGGATGGATTCCTATTCTACGAGATTTTAAAGTTTTTATTCCCCCCTTGTCCCTTTGCGGGCTCCGTACTATTCAGATCCCACCAGGGAGAAACATCCATATTTACAACAGCAACAGATGAAGCAGAAACACAAGATTCAGTGTGAAGATAAAAATATACACATGTGGGATGAAGATAGATGGATGAGAGAGAGAGAGAGAGAGAGAGAGAGAGAGAGGGTGGGGGAGATAGGGAGGGGGTGGGGAGGGGGGGTACTATGTGTGTGCTGAATTTCTTTTGCTGTTTCATGAAAAAGTTTCACTTCCATTCAGATTGTCTCTTCAGATCTGATCCTGGTTTGGAAGTTCCAGGTTTATAAATTGTTCTGAGTGTAAAGAACCTCGTTAGAGTCACATGGGTTATGGGGAGCCACAGTCTCCTCCCCTTCCGGTCGGCCCATGGGTCCCCTGAATGAAAAAATAATGAATTGAAGTCAATGAAGCAATAAAAATTATTCTCTGGTCCACTTCGTCTTACACCCTGAATCACACAAATGCTGTACCGCAATTTAAATGATAAATAACGATGGTCGTTTTGACCGGGTCTGATAAGTGGATTCGGATTTATTTATTTTTAAAATTTCGTAATTAAAATGACTACAACTGGAAAGTCGCACATCTGACGTCATGGCAGAATCTCCCGAGTCTCACCGCTGCCTTTTCCCTCGTTTTTACGTGACAATGTCGGTGTGTTTTGTACCTGGATGTCACCACAAAACTAGTCGTATAATGCTCCTTCCTTCGTTCTGATAGAAGGAGGTGAAGCTAAACTCACCGCCATTGTTCCTATTCTGATTCTTCTTCTCCTTCTGAGCGGTATGGTGACGTCAACTTTATGAGACAAGTGGTTGTAGTCTACTATGTGTCTCCACACAAAATATAAAATAACTTTTGCCGTGCGTCGAAACTGATCGCTTTCTCTTCATCAAAACTTGTCTTTACAACTCACGGACATCATATGTTCGATCCATGATGCATTTCAATCTGGATCAGAAAATAACTTTTATCGCTCCGTTGACTTCCATTCATTATGTTTTCGTCCAGCCGACCCATGGACCGGAAGTAGAAGGCTTCTACTTGTATATCTTGTAGAGGGCTCCTCACCACTTCCTCTGTTTAATGTAGGTTCTAGATAGATGGAACCAGAGACCACCTCCTCTGTTTGATGTAGGTTCTAGATAGACGGAACCAGAGACCACCTCCTCTGTTTAATGTAGGTTCTAGATAGATGGAACCAGAGACCACCTCCTCTGTTTAATGTAGGTTCTAGATAGATGGAACCAGAGACCACCTCCTCTGTTTAATGTAGGTTCTAGATAGATGGAACCAGAGATCGCCTCCTCTGTTTGATGTAGGTTCTAGATAGATGGAACCAGAGATCGCCTCCTCTGTTTAATGTAGGTTCTAGATAGATGGAACCAGAGACAGACTCCTCTGTTTAATGTAGGTTCTAGATAGATGGAACCAGAGACAGACTCCTCTGTTTAATGTAGGTTCTAGATAGATGGAACCAGAGACCACCTCCTCTGTTTAATGTAGGTTCTAGATAGACGGAACCAGAGACCACCTCCTCTGTTTAATGTAGGTTCTAGATAGATGGAACCAGAGACCACCTCCTCTGTTTAATGTAGGTTCTAGATAGATGGAACCAGAGACCACCTCCTCTGTTTAATGTAGGTTCTAGATAGATGGAACCAGAGACCACCTCCTCTGTTTAATATAGGTTCTAGATAGATGGAACCTGAGACCACCTCCTCTGTTTAATGTAGGTTCTAGATAGACGGAACCAGAGACCACCTCCTCTGTTTAATGTCGGTTCTAGATAGATGGAACCAGAGACAGACTCCTCTGTTTAATGTAGGTTCTAGATAGACGGAACCAGAGACCACCTCCTCTGTTTAATGTAGGTTCTAGATAGACGGAACCAGAGACCACCTCCTCTGTTTAATGTAGGTTCTAGATAGATGGAACCAGAGACAACCTCCTCTGTTTAATGTAGGTTCTAGATAGATGGAACTAGAGACTACCTCCTCTGTTTAATGTAGGTTCTAGATAGATGGAACTAGAGACTACCTCCTCTGTTTAATGTAGGTTCTAGATAGATGGAACCAGAGAACACCTCCTCTGTTTAATGTAGGTTCTAGATAGATGGAACCAGAAACCACCTCCTCTGTTTAATGTATGTTCTAGATAGATGGAACCACAGACTATCTCCTCTGTTTAATGTAGGTTCTAGATAGATGGAACCACAGACTATCTCCTCTGTTTAATGTAGGTTCTAGATAGATGGAACCAGAGACCACCTCCTCTGTTTAATGTAGGTTCTAGATAGATGGAACCAGAGACCACCTCCTCTGTTTAATGTAGGTTCTAGATAGATGGAACCAGAGACCACCTCCTCTGTTTAATGTAGGTTCTAGATAGATGGAACCAGAGACCGCCTCCTCTGTTTAATGTAGGTTCTAGATAGATGGAACCAGAGACCACCTCCTGTTTAATGTAGGTTCTAGATAGATGGAACCAGAGACTATCTCCTCTGTTTAATGTATGTTCTAGATAGATGGAACCACAGACTATCTCCTCTGTTTAATGTAGGTTCTAGATAAATGGAACCAGAGACCACCTCCTCTGTTTAATGTAGGTTCTAGATAGATGGAACCAGAGACTACCTCCTCTGTTTAATGTAGGTTCTAGATAGATGGAACCAGAGACCACCTCCTCTGTTTAATGTAGGTTCTAGATAGATGGAACCAGAGACCGCCTCCTCTGTTTAATGTAGGTTCTAGATAGATGGAACTAAAGACCACCTCCTCTGTTTAACGTAGGTTCTAGATAGATGGAACCAGAGACCGCCTCCTCTGTTTAACGTAGGTTCTAGATAGATGGAACCAGAGACTGCCTCCTCTGTTTAATGTAGGTTCTAGATAGATGGAACCAGAGACCACCTCCTCTGTTTAATGTAGGTTCTAGATAGATGGAACCAGAGACCACCTCCTCTGTTTAATGTAGGTTCTAGATAGATGGAACTAGAGACTACCTCCTCTGTTTAATGTAGGTTCTAGATAGATGGAACCAGAGACCACCTCCTCTGTTTAATGTATGTTCTAGATAGATGGAACCAGAGACCGCCTCCTCTGTTTAATGTAGGTTCTAGATAGATGGAACTAGAGACTACCTCCTCTGTTTAATGTAGGTTCTAGATAGATGGAACCAGAGACCGCCTCCTCTGTTTAATGTAGGTTCTAGATAGATGGAACCAGAGACCGCCTCCTCTGTTTAATGTAGGTTCTAGATAGATGGAACTAAAGACCGCCTCCTCTGTTTAACGTAGGTTCTAGATAGATGGAACCGGAGACCGCCTCCTCTGTTTAATGTAGGTTCTAGATAGATGGAACCATAGACTATCTCCTCTGTTTCAAGGTTAAAGGTCATCTTTATGATTTGTTGTGCAACTCGTAATAATAAACAAATAAAATACATTATTAGACACTTGAGTAAAAACTGATTTGATAAAACAACAATAAAACATTCACATANCCTCCTCTGTTTAATGAAGGTTCTAGATAGATGGAACCAGAGACCACCTCCTCTGTTTAATGTAGGTTCTAGATAGATGGAACCAGAGACCACCTCCTCTGTTTAATGTAGGTTCTAGATAGATGGAACCAGAGACCACCTCCTCTGTTTAATGTAGGTTCTAGATAGATGGAACCAGAGACCACCTCCTCTGTTTAATGTAGGTTCTAGATAGATGGAACCAGAGACCACCTCCTCTGTTTAATGTAGGTTCTAGATAGATGGAACCAGAGACCGCCTCCTCTGTTTAATGTAGGTTCTAGATAGATGGAACTAAAGACCGCCTCCTCTGTTTAACGTAGGTTCTAGATAGATGGAACCAGAGACCGCCTCCTCTGTTTAACGTAGGTTCTAGATAGATGGAACCAGAGACCACCTCCTCTGTTTAATGTATGTTCTAGATAGATGGAACCAGAGACCACCTCCTCTGTTTAATGTATGTTCTAGATAGATGGAACCACAGACTACCTCCTCTGTTTAATGTAGGTTCTAGATAGATGGAACCAGAGACCACCTCCTCTGTTTAATGTAGGTTCTAGATAGATGGAACCAGAGACCACCTCCTCTGTTTAATGTAGGTTCTAGATAGATGGAACCAGAGACCACCTCCTCTGTTTAATATAGGTTCTAGATAGATGGAACCAGAGACCACCTCCTCTGTTTAATATAGGTTCTAGATAGACGGAACCAGAGACCACCTCCTCTGTTTAATGTAGGTTCTAGATAGATGGAACCAGAGACCACCTCCTCTGTTTAATGTAGGTTCTAGATAGATGGAACCAGAGACCACCTCCTCTGTTTAATATAGGTTCTAGATAGATGGAACCTGAGACCACCTCCTCTGTTTAATGTAGGTTCTAGATAGACGGAACCAGAGACCACCTCCTCTGTTTAATGTAGGTTCTAGATAGATGGAACTAAAGACGGCCTCCTCTGTTTAATGTAGGTTCTAGATAGACGGAACCTGAGACCACCTCCTCCGTTTAATGTAGGTTCTAGATAGATGGAACCAGAGACCACCTCCTCTGTTTAATGTAGGTTCTAGATAGATGGAACCAGAGACCATCTCCTCTGTTTAATGTAGGTTCCAGATAGATGGAACTAGAGACTACCTCCTCTGTTTAATGTAGGTTCTAGATAGATGGAACCAGAGACCACCTCCTCTGTTTAATGTAGGTTCTAGATAGATGGAACCAGAGACCACCTCCTCTGTTTAATGTAGGTTCTAGATAGATGGAACTAAAGACGGCCTCCTCTGTTTAATGTAGGTTCTAGATAGACGGAACCAGAGACCACCTCCTCTGTTTAATATAGGTTCTAGATAGATGGAACCTGAGACCACCTCCTCTGTTTAATGTAGGTTCTAGATAGATGGAACCAGAGACCACCTCCTCTGTTTAATGTAGGTTCTAGATAGATGGAACCAGAGACCACCTCCTCTGTTTGATGTAGGTTCTAGATAGACGGAACCAGAGACAGACTCCTCTGTTTAATGTAGGTTCTAGATAGATGGAACCAGAGACAGACTCCTCTGTTTAATGTAGGTTCTAGATAGATGGAACCAGAGACAGACTCCTCTGTTTAATGTAGGTTCTAGATAGATGGAACCAGAGACCACCTCCTCTGTTTAATGTAGGTTCTAGATAGATGGAACTAAAGACGGCCTCCTCTGTTTAACGTAGGTTCTAGATAGATGGAACCAGAGACCGCCTCCTCTGTTTAATGTAGGTTCTAGATAGACGGAACCAGAGACCACCTCCTCTGTTTAATGTAGGTTCTAGATAGATGGAACCAGAGACCGCCTCCTCTGTTTAATGTATGTTCTAGATAGATGGAACCACAGACTATCTCCTCTGTTTAATGTAGGTTCTAGATAGATGGAACCAGAGACCACCTCCTCTGTTTAATGTATGTTCTAGATAGATGGAACCAGAAACCACCTCCTCTGTTTAATGTATGTTCTAGATAGATGGAACCAGAGACCGCCTCCTCTGTTTAATGTAGGTTCTAGATAGATGGAACCAGAGACCACCTCCTCTGTTTAATGTAGGTTCTAGATAGATGGAACCTGAGACCACCTCCTCTGTTTAATGTAGGTTCTAGATAGATGGAACCATCTCCTCTGTTTAATGTAGGTTATAGATAGATGGAACCAGAGACCCCCTCCTCTGTTTAATGTAGGCTCTAGATAGATGGAACCACAGACTATCTCCTCTGTTTAATGTAGGTTCTAGATAGATGGAACCAGAGACCTCCTCCTCTGTTTAATGTAGGTTCTAGATAGATGGAACCAGAGACCACCTCCTCTGTTTAATGTAGGTTCTAGATAGATGGAACCAGAGACCGCCTCCTCTGTTTAATGTAGGTTCTAGATAGATGGAACTAAAGACCGCCTCCTCTGTTTAACGTAGGTTCTAGATAGATGGAACCAGAGACCGCCTCCTCTGTTTAACGTAGGTTCTAGATAGATGGAACCAGAGACCGCCTCCTCTGTTTAATGTAGGTTCTAGATAGATGGAACCAGAGACCACCTCCTCTGTTTAATGTATGTTCTAGATAGATGGAACCACAGACTATCTCCTCTGTTTAATGTAGGTTCTAGATAGATGGAACCAGAGACCACCTCCTCTGTTTAATGTAGGGTCTAGATAGATGGAACCAGAGACCACGTCGTCTGTTTAATGTAGGATCTAGATAGATGGAACCAGAGACTACCTCCTCTGTTTAATGTAGGTTCTAGATAGATGGAACCAGAGACCACCTCCTCTGTTTAATGTAGGTTCTAGATAGATGGAACCAGAAACCACCTCCTCTGATTAATGTAGGTTCTAGATAGATGGAACTAGAGACTACCTCCTCTGTTTAATGTAGGTTCTAGATAGATGGAACCAGAGACCACCTCCTCTGTTTAATGTAGGTTCTAGATAGATGGAACCAGAGACCGCCTCCTCTGTTTAATGTAGGTTCTAGATAGATGGAACTAAAGACCGCCTCCTCTGTTTAACGTAGGTTCTAGATAGATGGAACCGGAGACCGCCTCCTCTGTTTAATGTAGGTTCTAGATAGATGGAACCATAGACTATCTCCTCTGTTTCAAGGTTAAAGGTCATCTTTATGATTTGTTGTGCAACTCGTAATAATAAACAAATAAAATACATTATTAGACACTTGAGTAAAAACTGATTTGATAAAACAACAATAAAACATTCACATATAAGTTTTATCAATATCAAAGTTCTTTAACTTCCTGTCGAGGAACATGTCGATGTGTTTTCTTTCACACTTTGTGGATTTATGCTTCAAAGGTCAGTTTGTTATCAGGTATTTGTATTGATTAACGATGTCTACAGATTGATTATTGATAACAACAGGAGAAAAATCAAAACACATCTCTTGAGTTTTAAACACATTGATGGTGAGAACAGAAGACTTGCACCACTCAGTGAAGTCCTTAACTACGGGTCCAGGGTCCAAATTGTCGTCAGTAAGAAGGGACACGACAACTGAGTCGTCTGCAAACTTAATGACATCATGCATCATGTGACCCTGACATAGATATATATAGAATAAATAAAATAACAGACAGGACACGCCCTCGAGGGAACCAGTAGTAGAGAATAAAACACTAGAGAAAGTAATATATACTCATACATGTTAGTTTAAATTCATCAGCCAACATATGAGTCCAGGTTTGATACGTGATCATTTCATATATCTGCAAAAATGTGATTGAATGCAGTTAAGAGCAAAAGAAAGATCCATCGAACATGCTGTATGCAGCTCCTCGCACCTTCTAGTTGTGTGTAGATCATGTTGAGAAGATGCATCGTCCACATCTCTCTTGGGCCTGTATGTAAACTCAAGTAGATCCAATTTCTCCTTAACTTTTATTAAAACTTTGTTTATTCTCTCAAATAACTTCATACTAATGGACATCAGCAACACAGGTCTTAAGTCATTGAGAGACTTTGAGGATTTGTTTTTTGGCACAAATACAATAACAGAATCCTTCCAGAGACGAGACACAGTTTAACAACTTCCTTCAGTCTTCTTTTAGACCATCTGTCCTCTGGTCCATGTCTAACAGTCCCCCTGTTTGTGTACCCAGGACTGGCCCTGAGCTGCATGGTGCCCTAGGCAAAAAAGGATTTTGGCGCCCCCTACTGACAAGAACAGAAACAACGAAACTCAATAACTGGATTACATTGCAAAAAATATTTATTTACACTAACATGAACAGTGGAGATGATAGATAGATAGATAGATAGATAGATAGATAGATAGATAGATAGATAGATAGATAGATAGATAGATAGATAGATAGATAGATAGATAGATAGATAGATAGATAGATAGATAGATAGATAGATAGATAGATAGATAGATAGATAGATAGATAGATAGATAGATAGATAGATAGATAGATAGATAGATATAGATTGGTATTAAATTATTACTTATTTTGCTCTTTACATGAGATGAATGCTGTGTACAACAGATTGTCCAAAAAATAAAAAAAGGAGAATTTGGCGCCCCCTCTAGTCTGCCTATGAACAGAACCGGCCCTGCGTGTGTGCCTGAGTGTTACACCATTCAACACAGACAGTTATTTAAGGTGGACTCGTTGCCAAACTACAGCTGTTTTAGTTACTCATCTCCTTGGGGTGACAAGGATGTTGCCATAGGGGAGGAGCTACCCCAGAAAGCCTTTGGTCATCTCATGAGGAGTCACAATATTGTCAGGCAGCATACAAGCATGTGGGAGCTGAATAAAGTATTTAGTACCATTCTGAGTAGCTGATGACATTTCAGCAAGTTGGACCAGCCTGCTGCATTAGTCCTTCAACATTTCCCTCCTACAACTTCTCCTTCTCAAGTGGCTCGGGTGAAACTGAGGTAGCGTGTCAATGGCAAATTTCAGAAGAGACTCTCCACAAACATTAAAATGTGTTGTTTTTGGTTCTGGTTTTGGCAGTAAAACATCCACCTGAGGAACTTTCTCTGAGATGTTTGTCTTCATGTCCCTCAGAATGTCCTGTAGTTTGTCTCTGAGCTCTGACACAGCTGCTGTCACGTCCTCAAAGTACCTGAGAGGACGTGTCTTGATGCTGGATGAGTGTGGAGACTCACTGAGTGCTGACACTGAGGGGTAGTTGTGGAGAAACTGGTTGTGATCCTCTGTGTGTGAGAGCTGCTGCAGCTCCCAGTCTTTCCTCTTCAGCTCAGTGATCTCCTGCTCCAGCTTCTCCTGAAGCTCTTTGACTCGACTCACTTCAGTTTCCTGCTGGGATCTGACCTGCTGCTTCACTTCAGACCTTCTTTTCTGGATCAGACGGATCAGCTGAGTGAAGATCTTCTCACTGTCCTCCACTGTTTTATCAGCAGAGACATTGATGTTCTTCACCTCCTGCTGAAGCAGCTTTATATCTTCTTCTCTGTCCTGGATTCTCTGATGGATTTGTTGTTGAATCACCTCCAGGTTCTTCTGCTTCTCGGCTCTTTCTGCTGCTGCTGAAACGGTTTCATGTCCTTGATGTTCATCCATCAAACAGAGATAACAGATACACGTCTGATCAGTACGACAGAAGATCTTCATCACCTCATCGTGACGAGAGCAGATGTTCTCCTGGAGGTTCTTGGAGGGTTCCACCAGTTTGTGTTTCTGTAATTGTGTGACATCATAATGAGGCTGAAGATGTTTCTGACAGTATGAAACCAAACAGACCAGACAGGACTTGACAGCTTTCAGTTTCCTCTCAGTGCAGACATCACAGGACACGTCTTCAGGTCCAGCGTAGCAGAGATCAGCTGGAGCAGCTTGGACTCCAGTCTTCTTCAGCACCTCCACTAAAGATGTGAACATGATATTTTTGACAGCAACAGGTCTCGGTATGAAGTTCTCTCTGCACTGAGGACAGCTGTGGATTGTCCTCTGATCTTCTCCATCCCAGTAGTCTTTAATACAGTTCATACAGTAACTGTGTCCACAGGGAATCGTCACCGGGTCGGTCAGCAGATCCAAACAGATGGAACAGGAAAAGTTGGCTTGATCCATCTGAACTTTTTTCTGTGCCGATTCTCCTCTCAGAGAAAATGACTGTGAGATCCACTTCCTTACAACTGAAACTAGTTTGGCTTCTGATAGTTTTATAACAGGAAGTAGGAGGACTTATCAAATTGATTCCAGTAAGAGTAGCTGTTTGATATGGATTATGAATATTTAACCCAGTTTGTCTCCAGCTGAAAACACTGAAGCTACATTATAATTTGATATTTTTTATTCACATAACTGGATCTTTTTCCTTGAATATAGTTACATTTATGTGATTATTTGGGTCCTAAATTTCTACAAAATAAAACATAAAAATTAAAGAAGCTAATGTTTTTTTAGAACAAGAATATTGAATGTAAGAAGCTGTGTATCCCCACTGATTACATATCATATGTGCAAGATATAATGTAGTTTTTAACTGGCAATAAACAGGCCACAGACAGTCCTCATGAGTGACCGCACCCAGAGCCGGAGTACATGCTTCCCTCTGTAGAGAGTTTTGGGGAGAATATTGAGATTATGCACTGGTTTCATTTGTTCTGTATTTCTTTAAAAAATTATTGCTGTTCACACACACTACATTATTCCACATTTTCCTGCATTTCATAGAACTGTGAAAGTGTACAAACAATCAGTAATAAAATAATTTATACTTCTAGAGTTTATTGTCATCTAATATAACAATAGCCACATTAATTATAGGAATATATTTATTCTATTTATAACTATTTTTTTAAAACTAAAGTCATTTTTCCACGTAACCTCGAGTTTTTTCACAGGTAGGTGGCAGTGTTTGTTTACGTTAACGCACGCATGACGGAAGTTAGCTATTGTTGAGTTTCGAAATAAAATACTAACGTTCACTTTTCATTGTGTTAAATACATAAAGCATATAAACAGAAACATTTTGTAAATTTGATGGAGTATATTATTTTATTGGGGGATTCTGGGATGTCGTTAGAGCAGCTTAAGCTGTTCAGTTAAAGTAAAAAAGACTTTTATTTTTTAAAGTAGCCATGCTTCCGTTCCTTTGAGACTTGACGACGAGCAGCGGACCAGCCAAAACAATGCAGCGCAGCTAGTCTGCAGCTCCGCAGCTTCAACGCTGAAAGGCCAAGAAAATACTGACGGTGCTCCGGGGCCACGTTGTGTTACCCGGTGGGTTCGGTCGAACCGAACCGGTGGTTACTTTTACTCCCAGCTGTCTGTGTTCCGGTGTTCACCGTGTCTTTTCGGTCCGCCTTGGCGGTTGAAATGGAGGCGGCTAACAGGCGTCTGTTGCTCTGTAGCCTGACTGCAGCTGAGGGGAGCGGCTGAAAGGGGAGCGACCACAAACCGAGTCGGAACCGGATTTTAGACAATAAACACTGAATATAATCTCCGCGTCCAGTGGCTGAGTAGCATGGTGGAGTAGACGCTGCTGAGATCGCTGCTGTCCTCCGACCTCTCCGGGGGGATCGTCATGGCCCCCGGCTCTCTGGTGGCGGCCTGCCGCAGCCTGGCCCTCTCGACGTGGCTGCTCTCCTTCTGCTTCGTTCACCTACTGTGCCTGGACTTCACCGTGGCCGAGCGGGAGGAGTGGTACACCGCCTTCGTTAACATCACCTACGTGGATCCGGCTACTTCCGAGCTGCGCACCGAGAAGACCGAGTGCGGCCGGTACGGGGAGCACTCCCCGAAACGGGACGCCAAGGGGGTGGTGGTCCTGCCTGCATCCCCGCTGGACCGCCAGGCCTGCGACCCTCACACCCGGTTCGTGGTGCCCTCGCAGGCCGGGGCCTGGATCGCTCTGATAGCCTGGGGAAACTGCACCTGCAAGGACAAGATCCGGCTCGCTGCAGCCCACAACGCCTCCGCCGTGGTCATCTTTAATGTGGGCTCCACTAACGCCAACGATACCATCACCATGACCGATCGAGGTAGGTGTCCACCTGGTTAATACCTAGTTCTTAACGGAGGGAACAGTTCCACTCGTAAACTGGAGGGGCCGTCAGTTTGGCCCTCAGTCCGGTATCTTTAATGACCCTGTGGGGAAGAGCCGGAACTCCTGTCTGCAGGGTCTTTCTAAGACCTGCAACTTTTAGTGAGCGAGACAACAACAGGAGGACCAGTGGAGTTCTGAAGTGAAACATTTAGAATAACATGGAAGTTTCAAACATTTCTAACTCTGTTAATCAAACACGAACATCTTTTGACATTTATTCAGAATGTTAAAGAATAAATCAGTAAAATAAACATTAAATAAACCCTTTTTTATTAGTTTGTGTTTTAAAATTTCTACTTTGCAATGATGAAACATTTAGAAATCCAAAGTTAGAGACACTTGGGGGGTTTTCACACACCCAGCATCTGTTGACAGACAGGTCGTATGAATTTGGTCTCAGAATCTGATTTATGTTTAAATTCCTCCGTGTAATTAATGAGCTGAAACAACCCCATGTGAAGCAGTGACTCTCTGAACCATGTTATAGAGAAGGTTTGATGAAATACTCAGATCCTGGTCTGAGTATGCAGACGGTCTGGTTCAGCAGACCCCCCCCCGCCCTCTTCTGGTTGGATTATACTCAGAGAGATTCCATGTGATGTTCATCCATCACAATGCATTTCTGAGTTACGTAACAACTCGACTGAAGCTGCAGCAGCCCAGTGACGTTTGGGCTGCTGTTCAGATTCGCTCAGCTAACGAACAGCTGTTTGTCTGACAGCTGGAATCTCCTAGCGATCCCTGCAGGCCCCCCACTCCCGCTCCAAAAGCCAGAAACTCAAGAAATAACTCAAAAACACGTCGTGTTTTAACTTTATATGTCATTTCTCACGATGTGTTCAGTGTCAGGTTCTGGGAATCAGTGTTTGGACTCACAATTGCACGTCAAATAAATTTCCCTGGAGAAACATCTGGATGGAGTTCCAGACCCGGCGAGACGTGTTTGTGTGTCTGACTGTTGGTGGATGTTTAACTGTTTGTTTGCACGTGCACATCTCACGTCCTGCTGGGACTTTTGTTTTGAAATGACACTCAGTCTCTATGACTCACATGTTGGACTTGTCCTGAGCTACATGTCCATCAGTGCATCGACTTAAACTTTCAGATTCTGTCTGTTAGTTGTTCTGATCGAGGTGGAGATAAAGTCATCATCAGGGTTCCAGGTTTGATGCAGGTGTTAGAAGTTACGTTTACAACTAAATGTAAAGTTTTACTTAGTTTAATATATTTTTATCACATTTTTTCTCACCTCAAGTTCAATGTTGAAATACTGTAGAACTCTGAAGAAAATGTGTGTAAAACTGTAACTTTATATTTAGTATTGAACCTAACTGGAGGTTAGGTTCTGGAGACTGTCCTCACGCGACCTCCTCCTGTGTTGGCACTGCACTCGATAGACGAGCTGCAGGATTTAAAAGGTCATATTTGGTGTATAAATAAATCCTGATCGAGCTCTGAGTTTAGAGGGAGTGAAACAAAAACATCTGCTTGAGGTGTTTTATTTTGAAGAAGAGGTTGTGAATGTTTTCGTTGGTTGTTTCCTGTCTGGATTCATACTCTCGTTCTTTTCTACTTTTATTTTTTGATTCTTTCCCTTTTGAAGGAGTCTGACTCCTGGAAACTGAGCTCATATCCAAACAGTTAGTCTCTTCTTGTTTACCCAGATGCTGCATAGACGGAGCTACCTGGGGGACGTTCTGGGGGGCCCCTCCTCTCAAAGGGGCCCTTTGTGACATATCAATTAATGTTTGATTTAATCTCAAAACAATTACTCAGTCAGAAGTGGGAAAAACTATTTCTAAGCAGATCAGATTAGTCTTCATTCAGGTTTATTTGGATTACGGAGCACATAAAATACTCTCTTTCTATTGGCTGTTGTAGGTGGGATCAAAGAGCAGGTGAATTGTTTACACTGATTCCAGGTCAGGCAGTTAACATGGTCTAGAATCAGTTTCTCTGTATCAGGAGGAAATAAGAAGCAGGGCGTCTGGTAACCAGAGGGTCACTGGTTTGAATCCCTGATCGTTTTGCTGTTGTGTCCTTGGGCCAGACACTTCACCCGCCCTCCCTGTTTGGTGGTACCAGTGTCACTTCTTTCAGTGTGTGTTCCAGGACAGCTGTGGCTACATGTGTAGTTTATCACCACCAAACGTGTGAAGCACTTTGTGTCGTCTGACTCAAAACGAGCCATTTACCATGAGTGTGAAGATGCAGACGAACACCAGCTAACAGCGGAGAACACACAGGAAAAGGTTCCTTCAATAAATAACTTGTATTTTTCTGCTAAAGTTTTACCTGTTAGCATCACCTGTCTCAGGTGTCAGGACAGCTGCTGAGCACACAGAGAAAGAAGGATTAAAGAGATGAAAGCTTCAGAAAGTGAGATCTGTCACATTGTCTGAGCACGAAGCCGTTACTGTTGCAACAGCTGTTGTCTGATCACATGATGCGTCTTTCATCACTGCAGTGAGACGTGTTCTCAGATCATCAGGCTTCTGGTTTCTCTGATCAGCGTAAAGGCGTCGACCTGAACTCTGGAGGACGGAGTCTGAGCTCCTGGTCCGTCACACTATCAGCAGCCTGCGTTTCACTCAGCAGATATCAGGGTCAGAGGTCACAGGTCTCCAATCAGACACTCAGTCCAGAGAACATTTGGCTCTTTTTGTCTTCTGCAATGATTAAAGGAGTGAAACTCAAAGTTTCTGCAGCTTGTTTTTCTGTCTGATTAAACGGTTTCAGTCTGATCTGATCAGCTGGTCGTCTCATCGAGTAGTTTGTAGTTATCTGGATGTTCAGCCCATTTGTTGCATCATGTTGGTCTGAATCTTTTACCAGCTGGCTCAATCACAGGTGGGTGAACACATGAAGCTTCAACTTGAACATTCTGACCTCTGACCTGACATCAGCTGAATAAATAATAACACCAGGCTCTCACACTATAAATGACATGTTCAGCACCCTGTCAGGTATCACCTTACAACCAGAACCAACACATCCATCATGTGTGAGGTTATGTACAACTCCACATACAAATATAAGAAAACTTATTTTGAAACTTGGTGTTGCTGTGCTTTTATTCTGAAGGTGAGTGCAGTTGTGATTAGCCTACCTGTGCGTCAAGACATCGAGTATATATATAGAACTAGACACAAGAACATAAAGCAGAAGATAAAGCTAAAACAAACGGGTGCCCCCGATTGGCTGGTTCCAAGTTTTAAGTCCCGCCCCCTTCATGTAAACAAGTAGATATTTATCTAAAAATATAATTAACCCTTTTAATGTATTAATTATGATGTTCTCCAATAAGATAATTTTATCTTCAGTCTAATATATTATACTTTAACAAGAGGTTTTCATGTATGCTCTGGACTCCCGGTCTGTGGGGGGACATGTTGGACTCCCACTCGGACATGACGGCAGCCCCTTGCGTGTTGAGTTGTTTCTGTCGGAGGATCAGTTCTTTGGTAACATGTCTGGGTTTATTGTTGACGTATATGTCAGGTGGTTCCTGTTTGTTTTAAGAATGTCAAGTCCAGCTCATAAGTACATGAGACCTGAGTTTGAGGACATGACCTATCAGCACAGTGAAACTCCAGGTGGGTGGAGTCAGTCCTGTGGGGGCGGGGTGTTGAAGTCCGTTGGTTAGTGAATCCCTCGTCTGGTTTGTCCTATTCGCTGTTAATCCACCTGAAAACAGACTATGTGGAATCAGCTGCTTTATCATTCCACAGTTTATCCTGCAGATTAGTTCGGAGCCGCTGATCCCAACATGTTTGTCTCCTGGACTAAAGTCCAGCTGTAATGACATAACAGATGAAAGGTTTGCACATCTGTGATTGGTGGGTTACTTGACAAGGAGGAAGCTGCCTGTACAGAGGAAGTGATGTTTGGTTTCTTCAGTAACAAACCATGACTTTCCTTCTGTGAGACAGAGTCCGAGTCTTTCTTCCTCTGTGGAGACTCACTTCATCAGGTTTGAGTTCAGAACAAGGAAAAATAATAAATAAAAAATAACTTCTTACTTTTACACTCTGTGGGTTTGATCTTGATTTCTAGCTGATTACAGAGCTACATGGATGGAAATAAATCAGCAGAATGTCTTGTGATTTCATGTTTGTGGCCTCCCACTCAGACCTGAACCAGGTTTGGGATTATCTAACCGCTGGGAGGGATCTCACAGTGACAGAAGAACGCACGTAGTGTGAGAACCGTATTGATCCCAGGGGAGTATTTTTAGTTCCAGTGCTGATCGATATTGTTGGTCGGGTTAATGTGAGTTCAGCGCTGGCCTGGAGGGTTTTTATCCAGCTTGTGCTCTGCCAGTCACACACACAGAAAACAAACTTGCGTCAGAACGAACACGTTGAGGCTACAGTTCAGTTACATCAAAACAATCTCCAGAGAACCTTAGAACTGTCACACAGGGCCAGAAACCATCTGCATGATGAATCCAACATGATACTGCTGTAGTGACAGGAAGCTGTAACAGATTGACTTCTGCATGTAATTAGTTTAAGTTCTGGTTGTTTGTTTGGGGTTCAACAGTTTGCACTCTTCAGTCTGTTTAATGGTTGTGAAACCAGCTCATGGCTTTATTACCACCTTCTGTAGAAGTCTGTCATACCTTGGTGCACGTTGTATCTGTATGCTTCACACGTTTCTGGTTTTAGATGTATTTTTAAGGTATTACTGCAGCACTGCATACTGCACAGAGTTGGCACAGTTTGGGTTGTTTTCATGTGGAGGAAGAGATTTCTAAATACTGTATTGTGTTAACACAATACAACAGGATCAATTTGATTATGTAAACGGAGCCTGATCTGATGCTCTTAAATGTTTTTGTTATGGTGGAATAATAAAGGACTGAGCAGTGAGCCTTGAGGTGCACCACGACTGAACTGTTACGTGGTGGAAGAATTACAGTTTCCACAAGGTTTCCTCAGGAGTCTTTAACTTCCTGATTCACACATAGTTAATGTTGATACATTGTTAATGATCCAGATCAAACAGTTCACATGCTCACAGTGATACACGTGTAAAAGAAACGTGAGTTCTTGTTAGCTGTTACTGCAGAATTTGTCTTGATGTTTAGGAGGTTTTTGTGCTCCGCCTCCAGCTGTTGTTAGTTAGAGTGGAAAATGTTTGTGTACAAACTGGGGACAGCATTCCTTCAGCTCGCCTGTTTCTAATCACATGTGTTGTGAAAGCATCTGTCTGCAAGGGCTGATTAGTTTTAAACATGTCACAACCCATCGACACGTTCTCCTGGCCTGCAGCAGCGTTTTCTCGCTCTGTGCGTCTTTGTGGTTCAGGGTTTATACTCAGAACTTACTGATGAACTTCATGTGTTTGAGTCTGAACTTTAGCAGCTACAGTGACGTCTCGGCGTGGAAGGGAACCTTCCTTTGGGATATTTTTCTCTATCTTTGGGGTTACATGAGGGTGCTTCTCCTCAGTCAGGCCTCAGTCACAAGGGAAACCTGAGATCTGAATCAAACACAGCTGGGATGTGGCTCACACAGATACCAGGACTGAAAGACCTGCGTTCATCAGCTGCAGAGACCTTTATCTGCCTCAGAGCCAGCAGCTGTGGGGAGTCTGTGATGTGGTTTGGCTTGGAGATGCAGAATCAGACCTGACCTTTGACCTTTACATGAAGCAGTTTCCTTTTGCCATCTTGTTTCTTCTTTTCCTCCTTTGAACATGTTTTTATACCTCGTTACAGAATGAACAGAATAACAACGTTAGAGGTTAACGAGTCTGAGTTTTGGTCCTAATGAGGCTTCTTCTTCTTCTTCTGACACTTTAGGTTTGATGTTTCGATCTTCATCCATTAAATTAAAACCTTTTCATATCTTTTCATCTTATAAACTCTTTTAAAATCTATTTCTATTAAACTACAGCTGATGTATTTTTGTTAGATGATTTCTGGCAGCCTGGACTCTCTGTGTTAATCCCTGTATTTATTTTGAATGCGTGTTTAAATCGTGTCACACATGTGGGCCGGGATGCAGGAAACCTGCAGCAGGATTATAGAAATCCTGTGAGTAGTCCTCTCTTACATAATTTCATGTTGAGGCTGAATCTCAGGCCGCTCCACGCATCTCCCACCATGTCGGCTCAGAAAGGGTATTTTTAGAGTGGTGGTCGTCATGGTGATGTGGGATGTGGTAGGATCAGGCTGTTATTGGATCAATAAGTGGGGCAATAAGTGAAAACACAGAGAATAATATAGAAATGAGGAAAAGTAGTTATAATGTTTGTTTTGATCAGAACTCTGTCTCAGATGAGCTTCACAGCATTTAACAAACATTTAACCACCAAAACCCAACAATGAATACTTTTACTACTTTATACTTTTACAAATATTGAAAAGAGTTAAACGTGGTCCAGAGACTGAAGGAGAAGCTGCAGAGATGCAGACCAACACAAAGGGACCTGGATATTTAGGACTCCTGCTTGATTAGATCCACTAGAACTCGGCATGTTGTGGAGTTTTTCAGGATGTTGGATCTAAAACGGAGACGTTCTCGATTACTTTGTTTCTGACTCGAGTAACAGGAAGAATGTTTCACATCATGTGTTGAGAACATCAAAACAACATCCAGCTTTTCTCTGGTGGGAACACGCTCAGCTGTTAGGTCATCGTTCTGTTAGAACACACTCAGCAGTCGGACTCTTAAAACCAGAACACCCAAACCGTCTTCTTGATTCATGACTTTTATTGTTTTTTAGTGTTTTAGGACTGTGATCCTGTGTTTAACAGTCTGTAGTCAGGAGGCTGACCTGGTCCAATCAGGATTTCAAACAGGGAGCAGAAACTCCAGATTGTAACGTCAAAACATTTAAACCATCTGAAGAAGATGCAGATTTAAAGGATTTTAATTGGAGAATATACAAGTTCATGTCATTTCTAAACTCTTCAGCCACACCGTGAGCAGCTTCTTTCCTCTCCTTGTTCAGCTTTGACACAGATCTGATATTTGGGTTTTGGTTGTTTTGCTTTGGTTTCTTAAAAAGCAGAAGAACTGGTTTAGAAACAGGAAGTAAAGTCTCATCAGGCAGCAGAGTCACAGACTTTCTCCAGGAACTTTTAGAGTGGCTGTGGTTCAGTTGTGGTCCACATGTTGAAGTGTCCATGGGCAAGACACTGAACCCCGTGTGCCCCCCCCCCCCCCCCCCCCCCCCCCCAGTTAGAAACGTGCTATACAAATAAAGGACATTTACATTTAGAACCAGAAACTGTTAAATAACCTGGTGATGAAGCTGAATCTTTACAGCACTGAGCCGATCTTATGGGATCAGGTCTTATAGTATCCGGTTTGTAGTATTTGTTTCAGAGTAACAGAGTCCACATCATATGAATCATTCAGTCATGGTGAGTTACCTTATCTTCCTCGTCCTTTTCAGGTACAGGTGATGTGGTTGCCATCATGATCCCCGAGCCTAAAGGTCGTGAGGTCGTATCTCTACTAGAGCGCAACATCACGGTCACTATGACGATCTCCATCGGGACGAGGAACCTGCAGAAGTATGTGAGCAGGACGTCTGTGGTGTTCGTATCCATCTCCTTCATCGTGCTGATGATTATCTCCCTCGCCTGGCTCGTCTTCTACTACATCCAAAGGTTCCGATACGCCAACGCACGAGACCGGAACCAGGTATGCACACACATGCAGAACCTCAGGGACCAGGTGACACTGACCTCTGACACAGTCAGTGTCTTCAGGGTGAATCTGCTTCCACATTATTCAGACTTAAACCTTCATTAGATGAAAGTTTGAAGCTCCTTAATTCTCCCAAACCGTCGTCACCTGAACCGGTTCTGCTGTAAAAGGAACGTTCCACTCATCCAGGTGCTGCTGATCATGTGTAAGCTCCTCTGGTCCAGGGCTTACAGGTGTGTGTTCACCTGAAACATCAGAAACCACCTTACTGTCATGTTATCGAAAGGGAAAGGTCAAAGGTTATTTCCAATAAGTCCATCATTCTGTAGAAACTATGAACTCATCAGAACTTAGAAACAAAACATAAAATGGTTCTGGTTTTTACTCCAACACTGAAGTCTGACCCTGAACCTAAGACCCCGCTTCTGTCTACAGCGTCGTCTTGGCGATGCAGCAAAGAAGGCCATCAGTAAACTTCAAGTTCGCACCATCCGGAAGGGCGACCAGGAGACGGAGGCCGACTTTGATAACTGCGCCGTCTGCATCGAAGGGTACAAGGCCAACGACGTGGTCCGTGTCCTGCCCTGCAGGTAACCACACCTTCATTCTGACATCACACCTTCCCTCTGACATCACACCTTCATTCTGACATCACACCTTCCCTCTGACATCACACCTTCCCTCTGACATCACACCTTCCCTCTGACATCACACCTTCCCTCTGACATCTCACCTTCCCTCTGACATCACACCTTCCCTCCTTCCCTCTGACATCACACCTTCCCTCCGACATCACACCTTCCCTCCTTCCCTCTGACATCACACCTTCCCTCTGACATC
>SSNP01000068.1:196417-223232 GCA_006937955.1 Pachypanchax playfairii
TGTCTCCTGATTGGAGGGTGTTTGTATGAAATGGTTATCCAGATGTTGGTTTATTATGTGTTACATAAACTTCGACCTGTGACATGTTCCGTAACGCTGAGTTTGTTCATGTCAGACAGAAAATCACATAGTTTCAACATAATCCTAGTTTTTTCTATTAAATCTTGTTTAATGGTCTGAGCACAAACATCTGGACTTCCTGTAAGACCCTGATCCAGATGAGGTGAATCATGTCGACTCAGAACTTTTATTATCAACAGTTTTTGAATTGTCCCCAGAGAGGAATAAACCGGCAGGTTTCTGATGGGAGTATCAGATTCTGGTTCCGAGTCACATAATCTGATGATTCCAGAGAATAAGAGGAGACTCTTGAACCCTGAGAGGTTTTATAACTGAGGGATGAAATGTTTTCTCTATGTGCTCCACGTCTTCCTGACGGTGGTGCAGAGGAACAGCAGAGGAAGTGATTTCAGGGTTCTGTTTGTTCTGCAGACATCTGTTCCATAAGAGCTGCGTGGATCCGTGGCTGCTGGACCATCGCACGTGTCCCATGTGTAAGATGAACATCCTGAAGGCCCTGGGCATCGCCGTGAGTCTACCTGCAGGCACACTTCTGCTTTAGGCACTGAGCAGCACATCCAGATGTTGACAGCTGTTCACAAGGTCTCAGTTGGATGTGTTGGTGTAACTAAAAGTGACGTGTTCTCCCTCTTCTCTCCAGCTGAACGCAGACTGCCTGGACGATCTCACTTTGGAGTACGACCTGGCTATGGACCGTATGGCTGGAGTCGGAATGGGAGGAGTCGGGGTTTTGGCTCTGGAGGCCGTGGTGTCCGGGGCATCAAGCGACGGCACGCTGAGCGAGGGTGGCTCCTCGGTGGTCCTGGACCCCGGTGTCCGGAGGGTGGGCCTCCCGCAGGACTACCAGGACCCGGACACCCTACGGGACAGCCCTGTGACAGCCACCACCGACACGCATACAGGTTAGACACGTGTATATACGCGCACACACACACACACACACACACACACGCAGGCTGCTCCTAGCCAGATCAGCAGGCATGTTGATGACGGTATACTGACACCTGGTGGTGCTTCAGCTCCGTTACATCTGCAGGTTTCATTCAGATCTGCTGCTTTTAAACACGAAGGAACCGGATCGTTAAAACCATCCGAACCAGAACTGGAACTTTCTCAGTGTAGAAATTGTGACGCCGTGTTAATTAAAAACTTCTTCTCTTTCCAGGTGAGCTGCAGCCAATGGCGAGCAGCATTTCTGTGGCATCACTGGTCATCGCCGTGGAAACCGGTCTGTCAGATGAAGAGGGGTCCATTGAACAGCCTCAGTTGGGGGCCAAGTCCTGAGAGCAGCCAAGCAGAACCAAACCAGAACTGGGCCAAAGCACAGACTCAGACTTTGAGGGACCTAAAGGTCCAGAGAGAGAGAGACTTGACTGGAAACCATCTGAACCAAACCTGCCCAGAACCTGGTTCTGGATTTTATCAGTTTTAAATTAAAGTCGGAACCAGCTCTAGGGTTCTCTCCATAGATCTGTTGGATTCCAGATCAGAGGAAGTGGACTCATCTTGTTTCTGTTTCCAGAATCCTTTTGGACTGACTGGGACTTGTCCATTCCTTGTGTTTTGGTCTTAATCACACCTGTCCTCAGTTTTCACACCCAGAATCTGACTGAACCGATTTTGTTTGATGTGGCTCACATTTGATTCACTTTGGGTTATAAAACTGAATCCCGACCCGGATCATTCACAGAATCTGGTCCTTTATTTCAAACAAGCATGGTCAGGTTCATGTCCTGATCAGATCCATGAGGTTCTGCAGGTGGGTTTACTGGCTGAAGCATCCGGTCCAGGAGTTCTATTGAGGAGACTCTTCAGAGACGAGTCCTCATGTCTCTGGATCTTTTCTGGACTCTCTGGTTTCTTTCAGTTAAACCGTATTTGTCATTGTTCTGGTCCTGGTTCTTGGAGCCCAGTTGATTTTGGTTTGCCTGCCCCGTCTCTGGTTCTGTTTCCTGTCTGACTCTTATTTTAAAAACTGAATACTTTTATTTTGAAAGGGTGTGGTGGTTCCTCAGTGTTACAGTCTGACTGCAGTATTAAACCACAGTGTCGCGCATCAGTATTCTTACTTTATCTTTAATGTCTTCAGTGAGATTCGGTTCCTCTGCTAGTTCTGAACAGGGTTCCTTTCTGCGTTCAATGTTTCTGGGACTTTTGGGGAACCGTACAGGGTCAGACATGTAGATGATTCGAGACGTTATCTGCAGTTAAGAAATCGTTTGCTGTGTGTGAAGCACAGAGATGGAAGGTGTGAGATCCTGTCAGACTGGATCAGAAGATCCACTCTGCTGATGGAACACGGAGTGTTTGGTGTGGAACATGTTTCAGAACGTTCTCACAGTGATCAGCAGGAACCTGCTCAGTGTCAACAGGAAGGAAAGATTCTCCTCATCAGTCTTCCTCCATCACACCTCGTACCGACTCATGAGGTGCTTTCAGACTGCAGCTTGGTTTCACGTCTCAGAACTACCAGAAGAAGTTTTGTGTCTTCTAACCGGGCTGTAGAACTTGGAGTCCATGGATCAGGTGATCGGGTCTCCTTCCACTTCCAGATTCTACTTAATGTTTTAAAACTGTTTATTCTTGCTAGCATCAAACATGTTTGGAACATCAGCTGGTGACGGTTCCGCCCTCGGAACCAGATGAGAAGACCTGCTGCTTTTTGTTTATGTTGAATCATTTCGTCGTGTTAATGAAAGTTTGACTTCCTGATGGATCTTCAGCCTTAATCTGAGTAGCGACTGCCCGACTAATTCTTATCACACTTTCCAAAATGTCTGCGAACGTTAGCGAGTGTTCCACGTGGGAGTCCCGATTAGCGAGTGTTCCACGTGGGAGTCCCCGTTAGCGAGTGTTCCACGCGTGAGTCCCCGTTAGCGAGTGTTCCACGCGTGAGTCCCCGTTAGCGAGTGTTCCACGCGTGAGTCCCCGTTAGCGAGTGTTCCACGCGTGAGTCCCCGTTAGCGAGTGTTCCACGCGTGATGGAGGTTTGGTTGAACGTTGCACTGCAGAACCCGACACACAAATCTTAGTCTTCTAAAAGTGTCCTGTGTTTTAACAGAGGAAGTATTTTAGACCTGTCTCTGGGACCCCCTCAGTCCCCAGAACCATCATGAACTCCCCATGTGGTCTAAAAGCACCTGCCTGGTTTTCTACCCTGATCCGTGTCCCACGACCCTGCCGACCACACGCGTCTGTTCTGCTGCCTTTTTACACACATTTAATATTTTGACAATCCAGGAGGAGTTTTTAGCTTCTTCTGCAGGAGGTCACGATCCGGTTCACGATCCGGTTCACGATCCGGTTCACGATCAGGTTCACGATCCGGTTCACGATCCGGTTCATGATCCGGTTCACGATCCGGTTCACGATCAGATTCATGATCAGGTTCACGATCTGGTTCATGATCCGGTTCACGATCAGGTTACAATCTGGTTCACGATCCGGTTCATGATCCAGTTCACGATCAGGATCACAATCAGGTTCACGATCCGGTTCACGATCAGGTTCACGATCCGGTTCATGATCAGGTTCACGATCAGGTTCATGATCCGGTTCACGATCTGTTTCATGATCTGGTTTACGATCTGTTTCATGATCTGGTTTACGATCTGGTTCATTATCTGGTTCACGATCCGGTTCACGATCTGGTTCATGATCATGTTCACGATCTGGTTCATGATCCGGTTCACGATCAGGTTACAATCTGGTTCATGATCAGGTTCATGATCCAGTTCACGATCTGGTTCATGATCATGTTCACGATCTGGTTCATGATCCGGTTCACGATCAGGTTACAATCTGGTTCATGATCAGGTTCATGATCCAGTTCACGATCCGGTTCACGATCCGGTTCACGATCAGGTTCACGATCTGGTTCATGATCCGGTTCACGATCAAGATCACGATCAGGTTCACGATCCGGTTCACGATCAGGTTCATGATCCGGTTCACGATCAGGTTCACGATCCGGTTCACGATCTGGTTCATGATCTGGTTTACGATCTGGTTCATGATCAGGTTCACGATCTGGTTTCTCGATCCAGTTCACGATCAGGTTCACGATCAGGTTCATGATCTGGTTCATACCTCCTGCACAAGCTGTGAAGGAACCGATGGCGGCAGCAACCCGCAGTCCGTCAGCCCCTCATGTACATACCAGACCTCCAATCGGGTACCCTGTCGCCTGCGCCGCGAGCTTCCTGAGAGACAAAAAGACTTTAGTCTATTTTGATACCAGAGGAGAAGTTTATTTTTGTAATGAAGACCCCTGAGCAGCAGACCCCCCCGCCACGCAGCTCAGATGGTTCTGTTGGATCAGGCAGATTCAGATGAGGAATATTTGTGTATTTGTACATATGAACCTTTGACAGAATCCCTCTGAGTTCTGAACCGGTTCAGTTCAAAGCGTGTTTGGACCTGACTGATGGAACCCAACAGAACTCGGTTCATGTTGAGGAATTTAAATTCGTCTGATTAAAAACTGTAAAGTCACCTGTTCAGTCCCGTCTGGACTCTGGTCCAACCAGCTCCTTTTCTCTGAACGAAGGTAGAACTGATGTAGTGAAGTTCTGACTTCACGGATCATTCAGCAGCAGGTTTGTTGTAACATCAGAACCGGAGAACCTGTAAAGAGATGATGGATTAATTTCTCCTCATTTTTCAGTGAATGTTTGAATTAAAGTCACCTGCTTTGTGTCGTGAGCTTCATTTGACTGAACTTTTCTTCTACATCAGAACTTTTTACCGGGTTGCTGTGATTAAACTTCACATGGAGGAACATCAGTAGAACATCTTACAGACGAGATGATGAAACATCAGTCTCCATCAAACAGATCAGAGTTTTTATTTGTATCTTTACTCAAATGAGTCAAGAGTCCATTTCATACACATTTCAGGACTTTGTGGTTTTTTCTTAAGTATTAACCAGTAATATGAAACATTTTATTTCTAAAAACGTCAGGAAACACTGATTAACAGACCTTTCAATCTGTCTGTGTCGAAATTCGGCTCATCAGGCTTTGAGCAGCATCTTATTGAAATTCAATATTCTAATTTGCTAGACTCTGATTGGCTAACAAACTAGCCTATGAGAGCAAGGTATACTGTTTCCTGCCCCGCTGCACATGGTAACAGCAGACGTCGTGTCTTCCTGTTTGTTAGTCTTATGCTAGCAGCTTTTAGCCAGCAGCATGCTAGGTGTGGTTTCAACTGCAGGAGCAGATGAATACTAACGAACTAAGGAGTTGTGATGAAACAGATACAGACCGTTAGAACTCAGGAGAACTCGGGTTTTATCACCACCTGCGTAGTTTGAGAGATTAAAACTGAAAGAGAAGTTGTTGACCTGTTTTCACCCACTATGAAGGTAAGAACACCTGTGGAGCTAAAATATTCAACAGAAACCTCAGAAAAAACACTTTTAATGAAAGGTACTCTTTAACATGAAACTGCACCCAAACACCCCCTGCGCCCCCCCCCCCCAATAAAACAACTAACCTGTCATATGTCATGTTATGGTTTAAATATTTGGTGGTTTAATCCAGACACACCGTCTGGTCTCCCACCGAACAATAACATGCAGTCGACTCTAAACCAATCCTCATTGTGTGATTGGTTGTTTGTCTCTGTGTGACCCTGTGATAGACAGGACAGGTCACCTGTCCAGGTGTAACACCACCCCCCCCCCGACCCGACCCTGAACAGGAGCAAGCAGGTGAAGTGATCTCTGCTTTTGAACTGATCTGTTAGAGAACATGTAAACATACAGGATTGGATCTTTGTAGTGTTTTGTTTAGTTACTCTGTGTGAACACAAGAGGGCAGCACCTGCACCATGAGTTTCACCTGGAGGCTGTAAAACTGCCTGTTTTATTCACTCACACTCAACTGCAGCAGAGCTTCAGTATTTACAGTGAAGGTTCTGAATCCAGATCCTGAATAAAGAACCTCCATCATGGAACAAGACTTTTCTAAGTTTTATTTTGCAGATGTTTAAACAGATGTTTGAGAAATTAAGGATGAAGATGAAGTACGAGTCATTTTGTAACATCATAAACTAAATGAAAGATAAAATGACTTGACAGGTTTGTTCCACTGAACACAGTAAGTGTCTGATTTGTGTGCAGCAGGGCCGACAGGAGCTCCCTCACCCGGGGGCCCAAAGAGTCACGAGGCCCCCTGAGATCCACCAGTAAAATGTCACTGAAGACATCCAGGTGTGACGTTTTACTACAGAGCTGCAGCATTGAGCTGATTTACATGTTTAAACCAAAAGATTCTTGTTTCTTATTATTTTACCAATAAAATGTTGAAAGACTGAAGCGGACCGGGTCCAAGTGAAGGAAGGAAAAACCCTGATGAGATGCAGCAGTTTGAAGGAGGAGGAGCAAAAGAAGTTGAATAATGGAGGAAAAGAGGAGGAGCGAGAGGAGCTTCTGTTTATTCTCTGATGTTTCTCCTCCGTGAGAACGAACGAAGGAGCAGCTGAAGGTTGGATTTGTTCTGTTGCAGGTTGAGACCAGACCGATCCTGTTAAAACAGTCCTGCATTCAAACCATCAGGTAAGAACCAGAACACCTGTGTTATATATTACAAACAGGTTTCAGAACCAAGAGAAAGTCCAACTATTCTTCTGTTTGATGGACTCGCAGGACCAGCATGTTAAAAGTTTCATCTCATCTTGTGAGAAGATCTGATCACGTTTATGATGTTGACTCCAGTTTGTTCTTCTAAACACAATTAACAGCTGAAAACGTATTTTGTTCATCACATGCAGAATCAATAACGTCACAAAGAGGAAAAAAAACATGTAAATACAAACAACATCTGTCACCGTGGAAGATGTGAAATCTTCTCTGAAACTGGACGTATTATTTCTGTCCGATCAGGCGTCGAGACCTTCAGTGGAATAAGTTCATGAAGAGGCAGAAATCGTCTCCATGGCAACCCCACTGAATATTTCAAAACATAAAAAGGATGACGTCCAACTGGAATTAACGTCTCCAGGTGAGATGGAGCTTCCAGACGCTCATGGAAACATGGATCCAAATGCCAACTGGGGGGCGGAGCCTAACTTCAACCTGAACTTCAACCTGTCATCACAGAGTAACCCGCGCTCCAAACCTCCCAGAACAAACCAGAAGGAGGACAGGAACAAGGTGGGAGTGAACATACCGGAAACCACAGACATAACAAGGTCTGTGATGTCACCAGGTGAGAAACTAAAGAACACAGTTCAGGTATGTTCCAGCTCACCAATTACACAAACAACCATGAACAGAAGAACTGAACTGGAACCTCCGAACATCCATCACCCCCCAACACTCAGTCCCAAGATGCAGACACACGTCAGCGTATCGAGTCCTAAACCAAACGCCGTGAAGCTGATGAGCCGCCCTCGAACTACAGAACGAGTCAAAACAGAAACACCGGGAGCTTCGCCGACAGGTGAGCCGACGACCAACATGAGTCGGAAAATACAATCAAGCAAAGGAGACAGAGTGAAAGCACGGATCCAGTCCAGTCCACATCTGGCTAATCGCACCCCAACAGTGGTGATCAGATCTGAAACAGATCCGGCAAAGACCACTGCATTGAAACCAAGACCAGAACACAACCCAAGAACTCCAGGTTCTAAAACCTCAAGCAGGAGTCCAAGAAGTTTATCAGTACAGAACCGAACACCAACCTCTCGTAGTCCTAAACCACCTACGCAAAGAAAAACCACCAGGACCAGAAACAGTAACACATCAGGGTCCAAGGAATATCTCCATGGTAAAAACCCAAGTGTTGGTTCTGGATCTAAAACTAGTACCAAGTCCAGTTTGAGTTCTAAAGTGTCTGATAAAGACAGTCTTAATTCAAAAGGGAGTCTTGACTCCAAATCTCAGACTGGGTCCAAAGATACTCTGGATTCAAAAAGCAGCTCTGCTTCTAAAAGCAGTCTGGACTCTAAGGACGGCTTGGATTCCAAAACTGACTGGACTTCCAGATCTGGTCCAAAGCCCGGGTCTAAGATGGGTTCTAGAGACAGTCTTGATTCTAAAACCACCAGAGAAATCAAAGCAACAAAACTCCACCAAGATTCTGGGACAATCATCAGTTCCGGGACAGGGTCTGAGATCAAACAAACTCTTAAAGGTCCTGAAACCACTAAAGTTAGTCCAAACCCAAAAACCAGTCCATGTGTCAAAACAAGCTCTGAGCTGAACATCAGTTCTGGTTCTGGTGTTATTTCAAGTTCTAAGTCCGGTGTCACCCAGTCAACTTCTAATCCTACGCTGCAAGTTCCTGGTTTCAGTATGGACTTTCCTGGACCTGTTTCCATCTCCCCCGTGATGAGGGGAAGACCTAAAACCACAGGTTCTGGTGCTAAGCCAAGTTCAGACCCTAAAAGTCCATCAGATTCTTCCAGGTCTGGCCCAGTTCGACTGGGTTCAAAGTCAACGTTGGTCGATTTGCCCTCCTCTTTGATATCAGCAAGTCAGGGTCCCGGATCAAGTCCTGGAGAAAGACTACGTTCTACTTCAGCTGGACCAAACAGGCAGAACCAAAGTAGTCCAAGTCCTTCATCAGGTAATTACTGTCATGGTTTAAATAAAGCAGGACTGAACTGTGAGGTGTTGGTCAACATAGGACTCACTGGTTTTACTGTCTGTCCCTCGTCTGCAGGGTCTGTTGTTTTTAGATTTAATACTCAACGACCCCGGAAGCGTTTTATTACTGCATGAGAGACGATACAGTAAAACACAGAGAGCTGGTTGAAGCATTAGAAGAACCAAACACTCGCCTTCTTCCAGTTTCCTCTTGTTTTTACAGCTATAATAATCTTATCATAGAATAAAGATGGTGACATTAAGAAGCTGCAATCTGCAACATTACCACTAGATGTCACTACACACGACATGCTAGACCTTTAAAACTGAGAAAGTAGAAATAAATCAAAGATCTGTTTGGTGTGACTGATTCTTTGATGTGTCAGTTTCAGTTTGTCGTTCTTTTACTTGTTTGATTTTGTTTTCTTGTGTTGTTTCAGGATTTCTAACACCTTTGGCCTCCTCTAGCCCCAAAACTATAGCTCCACCAAAAACCACGAGAGAATCCACTGAAGACCCTACATCATCTGCTGTTATGAAGAGAAACCCCAGCAGTTCAGTCCTAAAAACTGGTCTGACTCGGGGTCTCACCTTTGATTCCATCACCAAGGCAACAGCTAAAACAGGTAACGACTCAACGGGAGCTGCAGGAGAACCGGAGGGTTCCACAGAGACCGATACTGACAATAATGTGTGTTTGCCTGGAGATAATGGGAGGAAATCAGACCCCCACCCAGGAAAACTGGATCAGCTGGGAAATGCAAATGTCATCCTATCATCAAGGGCGATGAGTGCAAAGCAAGAGAAGAAGAAACAGATGGGTGGATGTCACAGTGATGGTCTGGAGAAGTCTTCATCCGGCCCTTGTGCTCGTCTGTTGGTCAAGGAGTCTTGGACCATGACCGAGGTCTGTGAGAGACTCCATCTTCAATCAGGTGAGCAAAAGGACGTGGGCGTTCAAGTGGAGGTAGAAGTGGTCAAATACTCCGCCTCCACGAGCCCCACAATCCACCAGGAAGCTCCAATCTGCTCTCTGATTGGTTCCCCGAGCTGTCAGTCATCGTTAAGTTGTGTCCCGCCCCTCAAGCACAACTGTAAGATCAATATCCAGCTGGATAACCAAACGCTGCTTTCTTCATCACGACCTCCCAAGACCAGTTCCCTACCCAAATGTTTGCGCACGTTCAGCTTCCAGCAAAGTCCCGCCCTCATGTCAGCGGTTGGACCAAACGATGAGGTGGACATCAGTGCTGAGAACGTCTGTGAAGATGAGACGAAGGTTCAAACCAACATGGCAGACGATTGGTGTTCAGTAAAGAGGGTAAAGCCTCAACAGGTGGCGTGGGATGACCAGGGGATGACTTGGGAGGTTTATGGTGCCTCTGTAGACCTGGAATCCCTGGGCAAGGCCATCCAGTCCCATCTGGAGTCAAAGATCCGGGAGCAGCAGAAACATATCCGAAGTCTGAGGAAGTCCATCTGTTCCAGCAGCACCTTCAGAGAGGTAAAGAAGAGACGGAGAAAGTTCCCGTGCTGCTGCGTAAAGACATCCACAGTAGGGGACTGAGCTCAGTCCATATCTCACGACCTCCGTCATCCACATGAATCCAAAGGCTCTGTTCTGTACACAGACCGACCCCCATCATGTCCAGACCCTGTGATGAAACCTGCATGTGGATGTCTCCCAGTTCTCACATCTGGATCTGACTTCAGCTGCTGTTCTGTTACTGTCAGGTAGACCAGAGAAAAGGATTTAGGTTTGGTGCCCCAGTTGGTCTCTGATTTCTTTTCATGTTCCCTCTGAGACGTTCAACTTTTATCTGTAATCGTTTTTCATAGTTCTGCAGATCTTCTGATCTTTGGTCTTTCCTCTGTTTCAGTCCAGTTTTACATCCTTTTCAGAGCCCGTCTTTTGTTTGTTAACCTATTTAAACTTATGAATCATTCAGACATGCTCCTACTCTCAGGGGAAGAACCCACGTGGTCCTGGTACAACAGACAGATAAACTGGATCGTTGGGTTCCTGGTTCCCTGCAGCTCGTCACAAAGACACAAGCTGTTGCCATTTCTGTACATCAATCCATGAGAATAACATTAATATACTGACAAACAAGGTGATTCTGTAGGAGCTATTAGCAGAAGGCTTTACATCTGTTGTCATGGTGACCAGATGAACTGTATCTGGAGGTCATGTGACCTGCAGGCTCATCGATCAACTGGTGGTCTGATGTATGAATCCTGACCCAACATGGATGTGTGTGTTCAGCGGGATCGCTTGATGTCAGAACATGTAGAAATATGTTCAGGTGGTTCTAAACGATCGGGTTCCGTTTTAAACAGCAGTGACTGTTGATGAGCAGCTGAGACGACAGCAGCAGGTTAATATTTCATTCACTTTCTTTTATTATGGAACACTGTATAAAACACTCAAACACCCTGCAGCTCAGATTTATTCCTCCTTTCCTTTCCTTTCCTTTCCTTTCCTTTCCTTTCCTTTCCTTTCCTTTCCTTTCCTTTCCTTTCCTTTCCTTTCCTTTCCTTTCCTTTCCTTTCCTTTCCTTTCCTTTCCTCTCCTCTCCTCTCCTCTCCTCACTTAGTATCTTACTTTCTGTTTCATGTTGCCTTCTTTCCTTTGTCTCCTCCTCTTCATCTCTCACTCCTTTTCTCCTGTAGTAACTCCTCTTCGTCCTGTTGATGGAGCAGAATTGATTTGAATTATTCAGGAACATTAAAGTCACACTGATGTGAACAGCAGAGACTCTGTTATGTTTTATTCAGTCAGTAGAAAACACCAACTGTACAGGATATTTTATTCATGTTTATATTCTTACATTGTGATAAACTTGTTATGTAAGTCACATGGTTTTACTTTGTTTGCAGGTTTTATTTTGAGCTGTTTGTATTAGTATGAAACTTATTTCCTTTGTTTTGAAATAGTTTTTACTTTGACGCCTGAGTTAACTTCCTGTTTTATTCTGTTAACCTGTCTCTGTGAGTTTTACTTCCTGCCTTCATGAAAAATTCCTCTCACACATTTGAAAGAGTTTTACATTTAGTTTGATTTATTTTTTGTTTGTTTGTTTTTGGCTCCTTGTTTGTTGAGTTTGAGTTTATTTGTGCTTGAACCTGATTAAACCGCCTCGCAGCACGTTTGTGGTTTTATTTCATCTTCTGACCCAAATATAATATTCCTGTTTGTTTTCATGTTGTTACTGTCTTTAAATCAGACACCTCTTTACGAATTGTAAACCAGTCTATTTGTTATTGTGATGACTATGGTAAATAAAATGTATCCTTCAAACTTCTAATTAATAAACCCAGTAAAATTATTTATTTTAACTTTGAAGAAAACGTTTTTAAGCAAACATTACTGATCATAGATCAAATATAAACAGAACATCTTCAACAATAAAACAAAAACAGAAAGATTTCAACAATTATATCCATGATAAAAGTGAATATTAACTAAAGTCACTGATTGACATGAACTTTATTAACAACAGAGTTAGTTTTGATAGTAATTATTCTTCTTTGCTGCCATGATGTCACAGTTTCTGCTAAACAAACTCCCCCTTACCAGAACCTTTCCCCCGTTCGGAGATGACGTCATGATTCTTCGGGCTCTGATTGGTCGGCTGCGGCTCACTTTAAGCCCCCCCCTCTGAATGGTGAGCTCAACAGCCACAGCGCGAGCGCGACAAACGGCTCGAGACCGCTGCTCAAAGCCTGGACACCTGTTACCAAGGAAACAGGCGGGAAAATAACTAGAAACAGTGAGTTTTAAAACTTTCATAGAACCAGAACATGTTCATAAAAATTAAACCAGGTTTTTATTCAAAACAACCTTTTTGTAGAAGAAATGATGGCTAGCAACCAGTTTAATATACCGTTAAATGTTCTTTTGTTTAGTTTCTAATAAAAAATTATTATACTGTTTAAATTAGTTCATCTGCTTTAGATATATTACAATTTTAAAAATAGTGTCTGACATTCTGAATTAGTTTGTATAATGTAGGAATTTATTGCATTTTTAAGTAAAAAACTGAATAATTCAGGGTAAAATTTGAAGCCTTTTTTTTTAATTGGTTTGAACATTTTCTAACTTATTTTATCTGTTAGAGAAGAAATCATTTGCATGATTCAGTGATATAAGTTATAGTTAGTTGTTGTTGTAAACTTGCATATTGTATGTTGGTGCTCCCTGTTAACAGGTTTTGGTTCTGGAGAACCAGGTGATGTTCATACTGAGTAAAAACCTGCAGTGAGTTTCAGTCCAAATGTAGAAGCAGCTGGTTAATCAGCTGATCTTTATTTACATAGACGGAGTGTAAACGGTGGGTTGCATCACTAAAAAGTGGATGATATGTGACATATATGGTTAAGTTTCATAAAATGTTCATCTGGAACCAGACTGGGTATTTTTAGAACTTGACCTCCTTGTATCTGGATATTAAAGGAGTGAAAAGGAGATGCAGAGTTATTTATGGATCACAAACACAGAGACAACCAGGCTGCTTGTGAAGGTCAAACATCTTGCAATCTATCCCGCATGTCTTTCAGTCTTTATATTTTTATTTCAGAAGCAGAACCAGGTTTTCATCATCTTTGCAGCTGTTCATGACAGTCAGCCATGTCGTCTCCAGTGCTTCTGAACCTCCTTCGCTGTGGTCGCACCTCCATTGCCAGACTGGCAGTACGCTCCTTACCTGAAGCTTCCACACCTGGACAGGTAAACCAGGTCTCTACGTCTCTCTGTCTGCTTGTTTCTTTCAAAGGTTAGAATAAAAATTACAGTTGTAGTGGAACATTTAGAACCTGTAGGCTTAACTCCATTTCTTTAACATGTTTCAGTTTATTCACAGTCAAAGATAATAAGAATCATTGTGTGTTTGTTACCTTAAAACAACAATTTATTTTTACAGACGGCTCCTCCTCTTCGTTGTTTCTATGGTAGCCCAGAGGGGATAAAGTAAACTTTGACTCTAGAGTGAGCCTTTTGCATTTTTGGTGAGGGGGGTGTCATTTGGTTGCATTTTGTAAATTCACCACTAGATGTCGGTAGTTGGAACAATGGAAGTGATTTTATTTTCAGGACAAGCTCCACATCTCAAAGCTCCTGGAGTTTTCGGTTCTGGTTTTCAAACAACTGAACATATAATCCTGTCATCTGTTGATCTCATGATCATCTCACAGGTTGGTGGGGGATTGTCGGGGGTGGTCGGCGTGCGACAGGCCAGCAGTTTGATCAGATGCAGCAGTGATGGCAGTAGCCAACCGGTAACATGGGACTCGTTTGGTATTTGGGACAACCGGATAGAAGAACCGATACTACTGCCTTCCAGTATCAGATATGGGAAACCCATTCCACAGGTGAATTATAATCAGATTGACTAATAAATAGAATAATAATGTTACGAGTAACTGGAAATGACTGGACCAGAAGACGGCGTCTGTCTCCCTCACAGGTCAGTCTGTCTCGGGTTGGCAGCGCGTCAGTTTTGGGCCTCAGGAAGCAGAACGAGGACCGTCTCCGGATCGCCCGTATCCATGACAACCTGCTGTACTTTGCTGTGTTTGATGGCCATGGCGGCCCACATGCTGCGGACTACTGCTACACCTTCATGGAGAAATTCATCAGGTTAAATTTGGTTGTATGAACTTGAGAATAAATCTGAACCGACCCATTGTAAATCCAATTCCATGTTTTGGTACAGAGATGCTTTGGAGGAAGACGATGATCTGGAGGAAGTTTTAAATAAAGCCTTTTTAGATGCTGATAAAGCTCTTCACACACACCTGAGCTACTTCAACAACGGTAGGATAAATGTTATATAACATTTAATTTAATGTTTTAAAATGTCACAATCATCTGTGAATAATTACAGCACAAATGAACTAAACTTAATTAAAATGAAAACCTGAACTCAAAGATCATATTCAAGAACGTGTACTTCTCTTCCTCTTCAGCCACCTTTCTGACAGCTGGTACCACGGCAACAGTTGCTCTGCTGCGTGACGGGGTGGAGCTAGTGGTCGGCAGCGTCGGTGACAGTCGGGCGATGCTGTGCAGGAAAGGACGAGCCAACAAGCTCACCAGAGACCACACACCTGACCAGAAAGACGAGAGGCAAAGGTACTCGAGTAGTTACCCCACTTCAGAGATATTACTGCAGTACTATCGGTCCTGTTACTGCAGTACTATCGGTCCTGTTACTGCAGTACTATCGGTCCTGTTACTGCAGTACTATCAGTCCTGTTACTGCAGTACTATCGGTCCTGTTACTGCAGTACTATCGGTCCTGTTACTGCAGTAGTGTCAGTCCTGTTACTGCAGTACTATCAGTCCTGTTACTGCAGTACTATCGGTCCTGTTACTGCAGTACTATCAGTCCTGTTACTGCAGTAGTGTCAGTCCTGTTACTGCAGTAATATCGGTTCTGTTACTGCAGTAGTGTCAGTCCTGTTACTGCAGTACTATCAGTCCTGTTACTGCAGTACTATCGGTCCTGTTACTGCAGTACTATCGGTCCTGTTACTGCAGTACTATCAGTCCTGTTACTGCAGTAGGATCGGTCCTGTTACTGCAGTACTGTCAGTCCTGTTACTGCAGTACTATCGGTCCTGTTACTGCAGTACTATCGGTCCTGTTACTGCAGTACTATCAGTCCTGTTACTGCAGTACTATTGGTCCTGTTACTGCAGTACTATCGGTCCTGTTACTGCAGTACTATCGGTCCTGTTACTGCAGTAGTATCGGTCCTGTTACTGCAGTACTGTCAGTCCTGTTACTGCAGTACTATCAGTCCTGTTACTAAAGTACTATCGGTCCTGTTACTGCAGTACTATCGGTCCTGTTACTGCAGTAGTATCGGTCCTGTTACTGCAGTACTGTCAGTCCTGTTACTGCAGTACTATCAGTCCTGTTACTGCAGTACTATTGGTCCTGTTACTGCAGTACTATCAGTCCTGTTACTGCAGTACTATCGGTCCTGTTACTACAGTACTATCGGTCCTGTTACTACAGTATGATTGGTCCTGTTACTGCAGTACTATCGGTCCTGTTACTACAGTACTATCGGTCCTGTTACTACAGTACTATCGGTCCTGTTACTACAGTACTATCGGTCCTGTTACTGCAGTACTATCGGTCCTGTTACTACAGTATGATTGGTCCTGTTACTGCAGTACTATCGGTCCTGTTACTACAGTATTATTGGTCCTGTTACTACAGTACTATCGGTCCTGTTACTGCAGTAGTGTCAGTCCTGTTACTGCAGTACTATCAGTCCTGTTACTGCAGTACTATCAGTCCTGTTACTGCAGTACTATTGGTCCTGTTACTGCAGTACTATCGGTCCTGTTACTGCAGTACTATCGGTCCTGTTACTGCAGTAGTGTCAGTCCTGTTACTGCAGCACTATCAGTCCTGTTACTGCAGTACTATCGGTCCTGTTACTGCAGTACTATCGGTCCTGTTACTACAGTACTATCGGTCCTGTTACTACAGTACTATCGGTCCTTTTACTACAGTATGATTGGTCCTGTTACTGCAGTACTATCGGTCCTGTTACTGCAGTACTATCGGTCCTGTTACTGCAGTACTATCAGTCCTGTTACTGCAGTACTATCGGTCCTGTTACTGCAGTACTATCGGTCCTGTTACTACAGTACTATCGGTCCTTTACTACAGTACTATCGGACCTGTTACTGCAGTACTATCAGTCCTGTTACTGCAGTACTATCGGTCCTGTTACTGCAGTACTATCGGTCCTGTTACTGCAGTACTATCGGTCCTGTTACTATAGTACTATCGGTCCTGTTACTACAGTACTATCGGCCCTGTTACTGCAGTACTATCGGTCCTGTTACTATAGTACTATCGGTCCTGTTACTACAGTACTATCGGTCCTGTTACTACAGTACTATCGGTCCTGTTACTGCAGTACTATCGGTCCTGTTACTACAGTACTATCGGTCCTGTTATTACAGTACTATCGGTCCTGTTACTACAGTACTATTGGTCCTTTTACTACAGTACGATCGGTCCTGTTACTGCAGTACTATCGGTCCTGTTACTACAGTATGATTGGTCCTGTTACTGCAGTACTATCGGTCCTGTTACTGCAGTACTATCGGTCCTGTTACTATAGTACTATCGGTCCTGTTACTACAGTACTATCGGCCCTGTTACTGCAGTACTATCAGTCCTGTTACTGCAGTACTATTGGTCCTGTTACTGCAGTACTATCAGTCCTGTTACTGCAGTACTATCGGTCCTGTTACTGCAGTACTGTCAGTCCTGTTACTGCAGTACTATCAGTCCTGTTACTGCAGTACTATCGGTCCTGTTACTGCAGTACTATCGGTCCTGTTACTGCAGTACTATCGGTCCTGTTACTACAGTATGATTGGTCCTGTTACTGCAGTACTATCGGTCCTGTTACTACAGTACGATCGGTCCTGTTACTACAGTACTATCGGTCCTTTTACTACAGTATGATTGGTCCTGTTACTGCAGTACTATCGGTCCTGTTACTGCAGTACTATCGGCCCTGTTACTGCAGTAGTATCAGTCCTGTTACTGCAGTACTATCAGTCCTGTTACTGCAGTACTATCGGTCCTGTTACTACAGTATGATTGGTCCTGTTACTGCAGTACTATCGGTCCTGTTACTACAGTACGATCGGTCCTGTTACTACAGTACTATTGGTCCTGTTACTGCAGTACTATCGGTCCTGTTACTGCAGTACTATCGGTCCTGTTACTGCAGTACTATCGGTCCTGTTACTACAGTATGATTGGTCCTGTTACTGCAGTACTATCGGTCCTGTTACTGCAGTACTATCGGTCCTGTTACTACAGTACTATCGGTCCTGTTACTACAGTACTATCGGTCCTGTTACTGCAGTACTATCGGTCCTTTTACTACAGTATGATTGGTCCTGTTACTGCAGTACTATCGGTCCTGTTACTACAGTATGATCGGTCCTGTTACTACAGTACTATCGGTCCTGTTACTACAGTACGATTGGTCCTGTTACTGCAGTACTATCAGTCCTGTTACTCCAGTACTATCGGTCCTGTTACTGCAGTACTATCAGTCCTGTTACTGCAGTACTATCGGTCCTGTTACTGCAGTACTATCGGTCCTGTTACTGCAGTACTATCGGTCCTGTTACTACAGTACTATCGGTCCTTTTACTACAGTATGATTGGTCCTGTTACTGCAGTACTATCGGTCCTGTTACTGCAGTACTATTGGTCCTGTTACTGCAGTACTATCAGTCCTGTTACTGCAGTACTATCGGTCCTGTTACTGCAGTACTATCAGTCCTGTTACTGCAGTACTATCGGTCCTGTTACTACAGTACTATCGGTCCTGTTACTACAGTATGATTGGTCCTGTTACTACAGTACTATCGGTCCTGTTACTGCAGTACTATCGGTCCTGTTACTGCAGTACTATCGGCCCTGTTACTACAGTACTATCGGTCCTTTACTACAGTATGATTGGTCCTGTTACTGCAGTACTATCGGTCCTGTTACTGCAGTACTATCGGTCCTGTTACTACAGTATGATTGGTCCTGTTACTGCAGTACTATCGGTCCTGTTACTACAGTACTATCGGTCCTGTTACTGCAGTACTATCGGTCCTGTTACTACAGTACTATCGGTCCTTTTACTACAGTATGATTGGTCCTGTTACTGCAGTACTATCGGTCCTGTTACTACAGTATGATTGGTCCTGTTACTACAGTACTATCGGCCCTGTTACTGCAGTACTATCGGTCCTGTTACTACAGTACTATCGGTCCTGTTACTACAGTACTATCGGCCCTGTTACTGCAGTAGTATCGGTCCTGTTACTGCAGTACTGTCAGTCCTGTTACTGCAGTACTATCAGTCCTGTTACTGCAGTACTATCGGTCCTGTTACTACAGTACTATCGGTCCTGTTACTACAGTACTATCGGCCCTGTTACTGCAGTACTATCGGTCCTGTTACTGCAGTACTATCGGTCCTGTTACTGCAGTACTATCGGTCCTGTTACTGCAGTACTATCGGTCCTGTTACTGCAGTACTATCAGTCCTGTTACTGCAGTACTATCAGTCCTGTTACTACAGTATGATTGGTCCTGTTACTACAGTACTATCGGTCCTGTTACTACAGTACTATCGGTCCTGTTACTACAGTATGATTGGTCCTGTTACTGCAGTACTATCAGTCCTGTTACTGCAGTACTATCGGTCCTGTTACTGCAGTATTATCAGTCCTGTTACTGCAGTACTATCGGTCCTGTTACTGCAGTACTATCGGTCCTGTTACTATAGTACTATCGGTCCTGTTACTACAGTATGATTGGTCCTGTTACTGCAGTACTATCGGTCCTGTTACTACAGTACTATCGGTCCTTTTACTACAGTATGATTGGTCCTGTTACTGCAGTACTATCGGTCCTGTTACTATAGTACTATCGGTCCTGTTACTGCAGTACTATCGGTCCTGTTACTGCAGTACTATCGGTCCTGTTACTGCAGTACTATCAGTCCTGTTACTGCAGTACTATCGGTCCTGTTACTGCAGTACTATCGGTCCTGTTACTACAGTATGATTGGTCCTGTTACTGCAGTACTATCGGTCCTGTTACTACAGTATGATTGGTCCTGTTACTACAGTACTATCAGTCCTGTTACTACAGTACTATTGGTCCTGTTACTACAGTACTATCAGTCCTGTTACTGCAGTACTATCGGTCCTGTTACTGCAGTACTATCGGTCCTGTTACTACAGTACTATCGGCCCTGTTACTGCAGCACTATCGGTCCTGTTACTATAGTACTATCGGTCCTGTTACTACAGTACTATCAGTCCTGTTACTGCAGTACTATTGGTCCTGTTACTGCAGTACTATCGGTCCTGTTACTGCAGTACTATCGGTCCTGTTACTGCAGTACTATCAGTCCTGTTACTACAGTACTATTGGTCCTTTTACTACAGTATGATTGGTCATGTTACTGCAGTACTATCGGTCCTGTTACTGCAGTACTATCAGTCCTGTTACTACAGTATGATTGGTCCTGTTACTGCAGTACTATCGGTCCTGTTACTGCAGTACTATCGGTCCTGTTACTACAGTACTATCGGTCCTTTTACTACAGTATGATTGGTCCTGTTACTGCAGTACTATCGGTCCTGTTACTGCAGTACTATCGGTCCTGTTACTGCAGTACTGTCAGTCCTGTTACTGCAGTACTATCAGTCCTGTTACTGCAGTACTATCGGTCCTGTTACTGCAGTACTATCAGTCCTGTTACTGCAGTACTATTGGTCCTGTTACTGCAGTACTATCGGTCCTGTTACTGCAGTACTATCGGTCCTGTTACTACAGTACTATCGGTCCTGTTACTACAGTACTATCGGCCCTGTTACTGCAGTACTATCGGTCCTGTTACTGCAGTACTATCAGTCCTGTTACTGCAGTACTATTGGTCCTGTTACTGCAGTACTATCAGTCCTGTTACTGCAGTACTATCGGTCCTGTTACTACAGTACTATCGGTCCTGTTACTACAGTACTATCGGTCCTTTTACTACAGTATGATTGGTCCTGTTACTGCAGTACTATCGGTCCTGTTACTACAGTACTATCGGTCCTGTTACTACAGTATGATTGGCCCTGTTACTGCAGTACTATCGGTCCTGTTACTGCAGTACTATCAGTCCTGTTACTGCAGTACTATCGGTCCTGTTACTGCAGTACTATCGGTCCTGTTACTACAGTACTATCGGTCCTGTTACTACAGTACTATCGGCCCTGTTACTGCAGTACTATCGGTCCTGTTACTACAGTACTATCGGTCCTGTTACTACAGTACTATCGGTCCTGTTACTGCAGTAGTGTCAGTCCTGTTACTGCAGTACTATCGGTCCTGTTACTGCAGTACTATCGGTCCTGTTACTACAGTACTATCGGTCCTGTTACTACAGTACTATCGGTCCTGTTACTACAGTATGATTGGTCCTGTTACTGCAGTACTATCGGTCCTGTTACTACAGTATGATTGGTCCTGTTACTACAGTACTATCAGTCCTGTTACTGCAGTACTATCGGTCCTGTTACTGCAGTACTATCAGTCCTGTTACTGCAGTACTATTGGTCCTGTTACTGCAGTACTATCAGTCCTGTTACTACAGTATGATTGGTCCTGTTACTGCAGTACTATCGGTCCTGTTACTACAGTATGATTGGTCCTGTTACTACAGTACTATCGGTCCTGTTACTGCAGTACTATCGGTCCTGTTACTGCAGTACTATCGGTCCTGTTACTACAGTACTATCGGTCCTGTTACTGCAGTACTATCGGTCCTGTTACTGCAGTACTATCGGTCCTGTTACTACAGTACTATCAGTCCTGTTACTGCAGTACTATCGGTCCTGTTACTACAGTATGATTGGTCCTGTTACTGCAGTACTATCGGTCCTGTTACTACAGTACTATCGGTCCTTTTACTACAGTATGATTGGTCCTGTTACTGCAGTACTATCGGTCCTGTTACTACAGTACTATTGGTCCTGTTACTACAGTACTATCGGTCCTGTTACTGCAGTAGTATCAGTCCTGTTACTGCAGTACTATCAGTCCTGTTACTGCAGTACTATCGGTCCTGTTACTGCAGTACTATCGGTCCTGTTACTACAGTACTATCGGTCCTTTTACTACAGTATGATTGGTCCTGTTACTGCAGTACTATCGGTCCTGTTACTGCAGTACGATCGGTCCTGTTACTGCAGTACTATCGGTCCTGTTACTGCAGTACTATCGGTCCTGTTACTGCAGTACTATCAGTCCTGTTACTGCAGTACTATCAGTCCTGTTACTGCAGTACTATCGGTCCTGTTACTGCAGTACTATCGGTCCTGTTACTGCAGTACTATCGGTCCTGTTACTGCAGTAGTATCAGTCCTGTTACTGCAGTACTATCAGTCCTTTTACTACAGTACTATCGGTCCTGTTACTGCAGTACTATCGGTCCTGTTACTGCAGTACTATCGGTCCTGTTACTGCAGTACTGTCAGTCCTGTTACTGCAGTACTATCGGTCCTGTTACTGCAGTACTATCGGTCCTGTTACTACAGTACTATCGGTCCTTTTACTACAGTATGATTGGTCCTGTTACTGCAGTACTATCGGTCCTGTTACTGCAGTACTATCGGTCCTGTTACTACAGTATGACCGGTCCTGTTACTGCAGTACTATCGGTCCTGTTACTGCAGTAGTGTCAGTCCTGTTACTGCAGTACTATCGGTCCTGTTACTGCAGTACTATCGGTCCTGTTACTGCAGTACTATCGGTCCTGTTACTACAGTATGATTGGTCCTGTTACTGCAGTACTATCGGTCCTGTTACTATAGTACTATCGGTCCTGTTACTGCAGTACTATCGGTCCTGTTACTGCAGTACTATCGGTCCTGTTACTACAGTACTATCGGTCCTTTTACTACAGTATGATTGGTCCTGTTACTGCAGTACTATCGGTCCTGTTACTACAGTATGATTGGTCCTGTTACTGCAGTACTATCGGTCCTGTTACTGCAGTACTATCGGTCCTGTTACTGCAGTACTATCGGTCCTGTTACTGCAGTACTATCAGTCCTTTACTACAGTACTATTGGTCCTGTTACTACAGTACTATCGGTCCTGTTACTGCAGTACTATCGGTCCTGTTACTATAGTACTATCGGTCCTGTTACTGCAGTAGTGTCAGTCCTGTTACTGCAGTACTATCAGTCCTGTTACTGCAGTACTATCGGTCCTGTTACTGCAGTACTATCAGTCCTGTTACTGCAGTACTATTGGTCCTGTTACTGCAGTACTATCGGTCCTGTTACTACAGTACTATCGGTCCTTTTACTACAGTATGATTGGTCCTGTTACTGCAGTACTATCGGTCCTGTTACTACAGTATGATTGGTCCTGTTACTACAGTACTATCGGTCCTTTTACTACAGTACTATTGGTCCTGTTACTACAGTACTATCGGTCCTGTTACTGCAGTACTATCGGTCCTGTTACTGCAGTACTATCGGTCCTGTTACTGCAGTAGTGTCAGTCCTGTTACTGCAGTACTATCAGTCCTGTTACTGCAGTACTATCGGTCCTGTTACTGCAGTACTATCGGTCCTGTTACTGCAGTACTATCGGTCCTGTTACTGCAGTAGTGTCAGTCCTGTTACTGCAGTACTATCGGTCCTGTTACTGCAGTACTATCGGTCCTGTTACTGCAGTATTATCGGTCCTGTTACTGCAGTACTATCGGTCCTTTTACTACAGTATGATTGGTCCTGTTACTGCAGTACTATCGGTCCTGTTACTGCAGTAGTGTCGGTCCTGTTACTGCAGTACTATCAGTCCTGTTACTGCAGTACTATCGGTCCTGTTACTGCAGTACTATCAGTCCTGTTACTGCAGTACTATTGGTCCTGTTACTGCAGTACTATCGGTCCTGTTACTGCAGTAGTGTCAGTCCTGTTACTGCAGTACTATCAGTCCTGTTACTGCAGTACTATCGGTCCTGTTACTGCAGTACTATCGGTCCTGTTACTGCAGTAGTATCGGTCCTGTTACTGCAGTACTATCGGTCCTGTTACTGCAGTAGTGTCAGTCCTGTTACTGCAGTACTATCGGTCCTGTTACTACAGTACTATCGGTCCTTTTACTACAGTATTATTGGTCCTGTTACTGCAGTACTATCGGTCCTGTTACTACAGTACTATCGGTCCTTTTACTACAGTATGATTGGTCCTGTTACTGCAGTACTATCGGTCCTGTTATTACAGTACTATCGGTCCTGTTACTACAGTACTATCGGTCCTGTTATTACAGTACTATCGGTCCTGTTACTACAGTACTATCGGTCCTGTTATTACAGTACTATCGGTCCTGTTATTACAGTACTATCGGTCCTGTTATTACAGTACTATCGGTCCTGTTACTACAGTACTATCGGTCCTGTTACTGCAGTACTATCGGTCCTGTTACTGCAGTACTATCGGTCCTGTTACTACAGTACTATTGGTCCTGTTACTGCAGTACTATCGGTCCTGTTACTGCAGTACTATCGGTCCTGTTACTACAGTATGATTGGTCCTGTTACTACAGTACTATCGGTCCTGTTACTACAGTATGATTGGTCCTGTTACTACAGTACTATCGGTCCTGTTACTGCAGTACTATCGGTCCTGTTACTGCAGTACTATCGGTCCTGTTACTACAGTACTATCGGTCCTGTTACTACAGTACTATCGGTCCTTTTACTACAGTATGATTGGTCCTGTTACTGCAGTACTATCGGTCCTGTTACTGCAGTACTATCGGTCCTGTTACTACAGTACTATCGGTCCTTTTACTACAGTACTATTGGTCCTGTTACTGCAGTACTATCGGTCCTGTTACTGCAGTACTATCGGTCCTGTTACTATAGTACTATCGGTCCTGTTACTACAGTACTATCGGCCCTGTTACTGCAGTACTATCGGTCCTGTTACTGCAGTACTATCAGTCCTGTTATTGCAGGACTACCTGTTACTGTAGTACTGTAGTACCTCTAGTATCTATTACTGCAGTACTATCAGTCCTGTTATTGCAGGACTACCTGTTACTGCAGTACTACCTGTTACTGTAGTACCTGTAGTATCTATTACTGAAGTACTATCAGTTCTGTTCTGTTGTCGACGACCAGACAAACTGAAACAATCTCATAGTTTCTCGTTTGGATCTGAAACGGGACTTTAAAGTCGTCAAACATCAGAGTTCCATTCAGTAAACATTTACATCAGGGTTAGGGTAAACACTGGTGATATTTCAATACATTCAGTTTAGTTTTCATTTTTTTGTGAGAAACTGAAGCTTCAGACTGGAAGAGCGGAACAGCTGGTTCAGGTTTCTAACAGCTGATCAGGTATAAATAGAGTAGAAGTGAAGCTTCATGAGGTTCAGCCAGCAGCTGAAACAGGAGCAGAGCTGCAGGTTTAAGATTCAGCTAAAAGCAGCCAGCGTTATGTAACACAGAGCTGAGCTGTTAGCATGTATCAGGCATGTTAACGCGTCAGTCAAACACGTCGATCAGCAGCTGTCGTGTTCGTACATCCTAATTCAGATTTAAAACAACTTGATGTTACATAAGAGGTTGGTGGTATGTTGGCATCACCTGCTGGTGTTAGCTGTTGGATAGAAAGACCAGCCAGACATCATAAACCTGTCGACTGGGTCAGTCCAGGAATATTTAGGGATGTTCTCTGTCCTCCACCTGTTCAAGTATTACTCATTTCATCTCTTCCTTTGATCTATTTTACTTTCTATTCATAAGATCAATTTATATTTAATTATAAAGACTTTTCAATTTGTTTCTGTTGTTCACATTCACGTTCATTATTGAGGTAAATAATGACAGAAAATCTAAACTAGTCTTCACTAAAATGTTTTTATCCAGCCAGTTAAAATGAAACCAACAACCTTCTGATTCGATGCTGCTGTGGATTCTATTGGTTCAGATTTCTATCTAAAACATCTCTGACTGCTTGAAGTTAATATGTCGAGATAAAACTCGTAGAACTTTCTGAGAACTCTTAAAACACACAGTGATTAACATAAAGCAGCTAAAGAACCAGAGAGAAACTGATCCCGTGTCTGTGTTCAGGATCCAGAGGTTTGGTGGTTTCCTGTCGTGGAACAGTGTCGGTCAGGCAAACGTTAACGGTCGGCTCGCCATGACGCGCAGCATTGGAGACTTCCACCTTAAATCTAATGGAGTCATTGCAGAGCCGGAAACCCAACGAGTCACTGTGAGTCCAAGATTTAAAATTCCAGACCGAAACTTACGCTGCAGAATTTTAAACTGTACTTACGTAAAAGTAACTTCTATGTACTTTCTGCATCTGATAATCAACTCACACGTTACATGGATCTTTTCAGGTCCAACACGCCAACGACTCTTTCCTGGCTTTGACCACAGATGGAATCAACTTCCTGTTGAGTGACCAAGAGATCTGTGATGTCATCAACCAGTGCCAAGATCCCACTGAGGCTGCTGATGTCATCTCTGAGCAGGTAAACAAGATAGTAAAATACAAGTTGCACAAGAAAGGAAGGAACAAGTTTTCTAAAGAGACTTGAGGTTAAATATATTTACTTCTGTAAAAAAAACTATAAAATGTTAAAATATGTCATATTTATTATGAATTAGAGACAATTAAACTTTAAAAAACAATAACAGATGACAGAACTTATATAATATGTAAATGAAATATTTTATTAGTAGATTTATTTAGTCAAAAATAGATTGAACCCTAGTTTATAAAATATGAAAGAGAAACTTGTAAACAAATCAATTAGTTTTCAGCCATCTAAACAATAAGTTTATTTCTACCGCAACAATTATAATATTTATTAAAATATGAACCAATGTAATCTAAACTTCTGATGGTGTGACCCACAAGAAGCAAATATCAGTGAACCTAATATTCAACCCTGAGGGACGCCACTATTCAGCCTTATTTACTTTTAGAAAAATTATTGCTGGTTTGTGTTTTTCTGAAACCAAATCAGCTGATGTAAATGTGTTTCAGGCGTTGCAGTACGGCTCAGAGGACAACGCCACCATCGTCGTCATCCCACTCGGAGCCTGGGGGAAACATAAAACCTCCAACGTCTACAGCATGAGCAGGAACTTTGCTTCAAGTGGCAGATGGGCGTAACCAACACACACTAACACACATCAACACACACTAACACACACATCAACACACACCAACACACATCAACACACACTAACACACACATCAACACACACTAACACACACATCAACATACACACCAACACACACTAACACACACATCAACACACACACCAACACACATCAACACACACTAACACACACATCAACACACATCAACACACATCAACACACACTAACACACACATCAACACACATCAACACACACTAACACACACATCAACACACACTAACACACACATCAACACACACACCAACACACACTAACAACACACACACACACACACCAACACACACCCACACACACACACACACACACACACACACACACCAACACCCACA
>SSNP01000068.1:224542-277097 GCA_006937955.1 Pachypanchax playfairii
CCCTCATTTTGGATTTATTAAAGATGTTTTATAAACAAAAACAGATTTTATGTGTCAATAAAAAACAAACTAAACATAAACAATAAACATGCAACAGAATAAACATGAAACATTTAACATAAAGAGTAAATAAACATATGAAACACATGTAACTCTACTGGACATGTCACATGATCTGTTGGCAGAAAACATTCTGGATGTTTCACTTCTGGAAATAATAAAGTTTAACCTGTTAAAACTAAATGTTGCTGTTGGACTCTTGTTTTTACATTCTACATGTCTACATGTATGTCACACCTGGACCTTCAGTGCTGCTCCGTCTGAATTAATACACCCCTCAATAACAGTTTTATTGCTATAAAAGTCTTTAAATTGCCAAAAATTTTGTACAAAGTCTTAAATGAATTTAGGTCAAGTCTTAATTTTTAATTTGTTTGTTCCAGAGAAGCATTAGCCATATAAAATACACTGAAACTCTGTAATCTGACGTTGCCTACCTTTATAAGGAGCACCTATAGCTACCTGTGTTGGTACGCTGTGAACAAACTGCAAATCTCACGATAACTACAACTTCTCAGTTCGAGGTATTTGTAGCCTTGAATGTTTAGGTTTAGAGTTACCTGTTTTAATACATAATTAATAGAAATGTGATCTTTGATAACTAAGTTAATGTAAATTAAAGGTTTGCAATTTTATGATTATTTGACTTTTTGTTAATGCATTGTGTTGGTCTTAAATTTCATTCATAACGGTCTTAAAAGGTCTTTAAAAGGTCTTCAATGTAACTTACTGAAACCTGCAAGAACCCTGCTGATCTAGTTTTTAAATAATTAGAACATTTAAAGACCTTCTGGTTCTGAGGACCAGCGATAAAGAGCTTTAGGTTTTATATTGTTCAGTTTTAAGTTTGAAACTGTTTGTATAAGTTGGAAGGAGACATCTGGCTCAGAGTTTTTATAAAGTTCTACCTGGTCCAACATCAGCTGGTTTCAGTCTCACATGTTCGATCATGTTGCAGAACCTGTCAGAGTCCAGTGAGAGGTTCAGATGTTGGAGAGTAAATATAGAAACATCAAAATCTGATTAATTATGTCACATGACCGAGAGGTGAGATCAAAGGTTCAACAACACACACACAAACACACAAACACACACACTATAAGAGGACCTAGAAAACCTTGTGACAGACTGTGTGCTGACCTTCATGAAACACTATCATGTAAGTCCCTGTGTGTGTGTCAGTGTGTGTATTTGTGTGTGCGTGCATGTGTCAGTGTGTGTGTGCATGACTGTGTGTATGTGTGTGTGTGTGTGCATGACTGTGTGTCAGTGTGTGTGTGTGCATGACTGTGTGTCAGTGTGTGTGTGCATGACTGTGTGTGTGTGTGTGTGCATGTGTGTGTGCATGCGTGTGTTGTGTGATCTGTGTGTGTGCGTGCATGTGTCAGTGTGTGTGTGCATGACTGTGTGTCTGTGTGTGTGTGTGTGCGTGAGTGTGTGTATGTGTGTGTGTGTGCATGACTGTGTGTCAGTGTGTGTGTGTGTGCATGCGTGTGTTGTGTGATCTGTGTGTGTGCGTGCATGACTGTGTGTCAGTGTGTGTGTGCATGACTGTGTGTGTGTGTGTGCATGTGTGTGTGCATGCGTGTGTTGTGTGATCTGTGTGTGTGCGTGCATGTGTCAGTGTGTGTGTGTGCATGACTGTGTGTGTGTGTGTGTGTGACTGTGTGTCAGTGTGTGTGTGTGTGCATGCGTGTGTTGTGTGATCTGTGTGTGTGCGTGCATGACTGTGTGTCAGTGTGTGTGTGTGCATGACTGTGTGTCAGTGTGTGTGTGTGCATGACTGTGTGTGTGTGTGTGTGTGCATGTCTGTGTGTGTGTGTGTGTGCATGACTGTGTGTATGTGTGTGTGTGTGCATGACTGTGTGCATGTGTGTGTGCATGACTGAGCGTGTGTGTGTTTGTGTGTGTGCATGACTGCGTGTGTGTTAAGCCACAGACTTCTGGGAGGTTTTTGACTGCTGACAGTTTAAAGATTTAATCGTTTAATTAACATTTAAACGATTAACATTGTTTGTTTTCTCTCCCAGAGTCTAATCGTATGAAACTTGATTCTAAAATCTTTATTAAACATTAACTTTAGTTTGTCTGAGCTCATGTTGTTCACTGTGAGACATTTAAATATAATATAAATCACAGCTTTATTTATGTACAGCTGTAATTGAACTGATCAGCATCCAGTAATCACGTGATTGCATTTATTTGACCTTTGATTCGGTCGGTTTTCGGTGATTTTACAAGTTGAATCTGGGATGTGCAGCGACTCATTGTGACCAGCAGGGGGAGCCAACGTACACTAGCGCCACTAAATAGAGATCCCATTAAAATACAGATTAAATTATAATGGTGATTGAACTAGAATAGAAAATTAAATTAGAATAAAGATTACATTAGAATACAGATCCAGATGTGAGTTTCCACCAGAGAGTTAGATGTGTGTGATTATTTTGGAGGACTGCAGGTTTCATGGTGGTTTTTATTATTGAATATGTTCTGATGACGTTTAAATCCAGTGAATCATATACACGTCGGTTCCAGATGGACTAAAGTGGATCTGACCATGTTTAGAAGAGTTTGGTGGTATTTCATCAGCTTTAGCAGGATGTGAGAAGGTCTGGACTTCCTGCTGGGACCCACTACCGGACACGCCCCCTCTCCTCGTCTGTTTCCCGGACACACCGGTCCGGTTCGGTCCGCTTCACCGCTGCTGGTCCGATACGTGAACCCAAAGTGTCTCAGGGTCACTTCCATCCTAACTCGGTCTCCTGGATCCTTGTTTCTGTGTTGGAGCCGGAGCCTGATGCAGACGCAAGGACTGATGAGTCAATTATTTAATTATTTGCTGGTGCAGCCACCGGAAAGAATGACGTCAGGGGGCGGGGTTTCAGCTGGCTGATGGTGAGAGATTCCACGTGTTTTGACAGGATTTACTTTTTAAACTGTTTTTCCTAAAACTGATCTGAAGGAGGGGGGCGTCACTGAAAAACTTTACTGTAGTTCTCAGGCTGAACTTTTTAAACCTTATTCAGTTAAATTCTTACAAAAATCCACATTTTCAGGATATTTAAGTGTTCTTGGTAAAACGGGACAAATTTCTGCCTTCTATTAAAAGTTAATTGGTTAAATACAGAAGATAAAATATTAGAGTCTGTAGATGATTATACATCCTGTTCCCACCTGCTGGATGACGTCACATCACTTTCACTGCTGCCCTTCTGCCCACTTCTCTTATCTCACACACACACACACACACACAGTACACACACAGTACACACACAGTTCACAGCCTTCTGTCTGTCACACACACATTGGTCTCAGCAGTGTGTGTCCTGCTCCGTCCTGTTTGGATTTCTGTCAGCAGCTGATTATCCGACGCCAGGTGAGAAATCATTTACATTCATTTTAACTTGATTTATCTTTATTGATGAATGTGAAGTCTGGAATAAACCACCATGTTCACATGAATCAAGTTTCTTGTCAAAATCTGTTTGAAAAGAGGAATAAGAGTTAAAATTTCTGCTGCTGAGTTGGAGAGATTTTCACTTTCACAACTAGAATCACAGGAAACCGGTAACCACCACAGTTTAACAGGATTCTTTAACTCCACATAAAACCGTTTCTTCCCAGAGGTCAAGAGTTCCACGTGAGTTTTACTCTGGCAAATCAGTTTAAACATCAGCTGAGTCTGAAACGCCGGAGTATTCAGGTGAAGCTGAGTTCAATCCAAACAAACTTCTCAACCTTTTAACAGAAAATATTGATTTTTACAGATAAAAAACAAACAAAACGTTTGCTGACTCATTTTTACTGAGAAGTTAAGTAGTTAAATCTCAACATTCATTGCAGAAACTGTAACTTAAAAGGATGAAAACAGTTGTTCAGTGGAGAAGTTCATCAGGAGCTGAACTGGTTCTGACCCTGTTCACTCAGGTGTAACAGAATCACAGTGAAATCTAACAAGGAACCATCAGCACAGAGACCAGGAGCAAGCAAGACCAGATCCAATGAAAATTAAATACCGTACTTATAAAAATAAACAGAAACAAGCTGCAGGTCTGCATTCAGACACTCTATAAACATGTATGTATCTAACAGTGTTTTAAATAGAGAGCAGCAGCATTTTACCAACAAAAACATCTGATTTCTCTAATATTCAAACTGTTTCACTTGTCCTATGTCATCACTCCATATATGGTCATTGTTCTGGCTGTCCTTACAGGTCACATACATCAGGAAAATGCAAATTAAAGTCACTAATCTGCTTAAAAATGATTGAGATTTGTAAATAAAGCTAGATGTTAAACATGTTCAGCTAGTTAAATTACTTAAGCTAGCTTGACTTAAAAGTAGTCAAGTGTACCAAAAAATTTCACTTTGTCTAAAAACTTTGCTTAAACAACAGATTTTAGGAACCATGTGTGAGAATAAAAACCTTAATTTTCCAAAATGTAACAGAAGAATGAAAAACAGCAAATATTTTATTTACTGTTAGCTAGTAAAGTTCTAGCTAAGACAAGTGGATCAGACCTGATTTGTGTTAATTATTGTAGTTTTTTAAATTAAATTGTACTTAAAATACAGTAGAGTCTCTTTAACTCTGTAATATTTTTATTGTTTGATAAACTCTTTAAAGGTATGATTATTTTGAAAAAGATAATATAATAGTTTGGTAAACTAATTTCTTCGTGCATCGTGAGTTGATGTTGTGTTTTTATTGATATTAGATTATTAAAACAACCAGGAGGAGGTGAAAGATGTCGAACAGCTGTGAGGCCACGGAGGCTGGACGCAATGGAATCTCCAAACAACCGGTAACCTCCTCTGTTCATTCAGACATTATTCAGATCTGTAACACTGAAAGTGTTCGAGGTTTTGGATGAAATAAATATTTTTCAGTCTGCAGGTGTAGGCCAACATGGCGCCACCGTCAGTTTTCACAATATTCACTACAAGGTGAAGCAGGGAGGAGGCCGTTTGAGTCGAAAGAAGGCCACGTTCAAAGACATCCTCATCGACCTTAAGTGAGTACACGAGTCTAAAACACAGAGATACAGAAACACTCCATTTTAATCCTGTAGAAGAAATATTTACATTCAGATTTAAAATTTCTGAATATTTAAAGTAAGAAGTGAAAAGTTATGGAGCTTCAGCCGTCAGGTGAAGTTTGAAGTCTCAGTTTGAAAGTTTGTCTACGTGCAATCAGGAGTCACCTGGGAAGCAAACGTGACCCGATCCAGCTTGTTTTGGTTTGGGATCAAACATCCTCAAATGTTGGGTGGAATAGGAAGGAAGTGTGCTTTGTAGAGAGACTCAGGTTTCCACTTGGAAACACACAAGCTGTAAATACAGGATCTCGTTAGAGGACAATAACTCTGAGCTTAAACCAACAAGCAGGAGCCGGACATGAGGAGAACCTTCAAGTTCACACAATCATGTTGGCTTCACGGACCAGCGGTAGAACGTAAACAAGCCAACAAAATGATTTTACTCAGTCTATAGCTCGAAATATTTGTATATGTTTTATTATTATTTATAAAAAATAATCTGAATCTGTCCAAAATCAAGACAGAAGAAACAAACCTCAAAAAAGAATCAACCAGAATCTTTTCATGGTTCAGATCTTTAAAAATGTTCTGGATTAAGGACTGGAACATTTGTTCAGGGTTTCCAGAATGAACTTGAACCTTCAGTCCTGAACTGGAGATGTTGTGGATCTACTTTACAAACTGAAAGTGAGTTAAAATATTTCCAAGTTGTAAATAGTTATTGTTGTTTTTAAGAGTTTGGAGTCGGAACAGACTTTAAATAACAGAAACTTTATAAAAACAGTGAAAAACTTTATCACTTTGATTCAGACTGAAACATTTGCACAAATTTTTGTCTCTAAAAGTCTCAAAAGGTAAATTCCAACTTCTGATCACACTGACTTTTAAATCGTCTCGGCTGTGATTCTTACGTTAGACATAAAAGAGATTTAGTGTTTTACTGTTTGTTACTTCTCAGTTTATAAAAAGTGGGATCAGAACCGCTGGTATCGGAGGTTCCTGAGAAGTCACGGTGTTTACGCACGTGATGAGGATTGGATTATGAAAACATCTCTCATTGTGTTATGAAAACTGTAATGTGTCAAAGGGCAGAGTGTGTGTGATGGGCGTTGTTGGTATTTTACTGTTCATTGTAATCATTGACAGGGTTGAAGGTCGTGTCTTCACCCCGTATCCTGTCCTGACGGCTGTCAGATGATTTTATTGACGAGTTTGTTTATAATTTTAGAAGGTTTAAAAGCAACTGCTCTAGGTGGTGGTGGGGGGGGGGGGGGTAAGAGCTCTGATTTTTCATCTGAGAAACTTTCTCAGTTCAGATTTTAGAAAATCTGCGTAGCAACAACTTTTCTTAAAAACAGACGCGACAAAGAATAAAAACCAAGAAATCTCTTTTCAGTTTTCACCTTGTGGTTTTGTTACTTCCTAGTTTTGACTGTTTTCAGAGCTGCAACATCTCGTTGTGTTTTCTAAGATCTGCTGCGTAATATTGTATTACAACAGACTTTGGAAACTCTTACTCAGCATTTATCAATCAGTGAAAAAAACAAACAGATGAAGGAAGAATGACACACAACAGATTTAATAACATTAAAAAGCTTTACAAGAAATCTGTGTTGAAAAGAATCAAGTCCTTCAGATTTATCAGTTAATGTCTAAAATCAAGAAAAAAAACATTAGTTTTTTTAATTAAAGAAAATCCTTCTTAAAGTGTGAGAGTTAATAGAAAGTGTTCATCAACCCGGATTGTAAGCAGAAAGAATGACTCAGCATTCAGCAGGATTAACAGAACTGCTGCATCATGGTTGTAAAGTCTAAAAGTTCCTGAGTGAACAACTTCCAGATGAGTTGCAAAATCTTTCAACATGTTTGAATTTCCAGTTTACGTAGAGAAAAAAGTTGAATCATGAAGTTCAGATCCCTGAAATACAGAATGGAAACTGATGCATCAGGGCAAAATATTTAAAGATCGAGACAAATGGAAAAATCTATGAGAAATTAAAGAAGTAAAAAAAAACTTTTATAAAACTTTAAAAGCAAAACTGTTATTTCAGGTGATTATCATGTTATAATAACAATAAACTTATTTTTAAACAGAAAATGTAAGTAGTATATTAGAAAATTCCACTATATTAGAAGATAAAGATAAAATCAACTGGTAATATTTTAAAAGTGTGATAGTTGAATATTGTGATGAATCCACATGCGGCACGTTTCAACATCATACAGAACAAGGAGGCCAGTGAGATCTGTCTGATTGATTAGATATATTATTGATAATCAGATTGTTTGGAACCTGCAGTTTTTTAAAGATTTATTAAAGTCTTTTTGGAATGTTGAAATAAAAATACATGTAAAATTATAAATTATGCATCTTTTGAAATCTAAAGATTTAGTTTTGAGTGAAGGTCAAGGTAAACTTTAATGTATCAATGTCCTCCGGTAAAACCTGTCTCTCATCACTGTTTTTAAATGTGTCTATGTCCTCCGGTAAAACCTGTCTCTCATCACTGTTTTTAAATGTGTCTATGTCCTCCGGTAAAAACCTGTCTCTCATCACTGTTTTTAAATGTGTCTATGTCCTCCGATAAAAACCTGTCTCTCGTCACTGTTTTTAAATGTGTCTATGTCCTCCGATAAAAACCTGTCTCTCGTCACTGTTTTTAAATGTGTCTATGTCCTCCGGTAAAAACCTGTCTCTCGTCACTGTTTTTAAATGTGTCTATGTCCTCCGGTAAAAACCTGTCTCTCGTCACTGACTTTAAATGTGTCTATGTCCTCCGGTAAAAACCTGTCTCTCATCACTGACTTTAAATGTGTCTATGTCCTCCGGTAAAAACCTGTCTCTCGTCACTGTTTTTAAATGTGTCTATGTCCTCCGATAAAAACCTGTCTCTCGTCACTGTTTTTAAATGTGTCTATGTCCTCCGGTAAAAACCTGTCACTCATCACTGATTTTAAATGTGTCTATGTCCTCCGGTAAAAACCTGTCCCTCATCGCTGATTTTAAACGTGTCTATGTCCTCCATTAAAAACCTGTCCCTCATCACTGATTTTAAATGTGTCTATGTCCTCCGGTAAAAACCTGTCTCTCATCACTGACTTTAAATGTGTCTATGTCCTCCTGTAAAAACCTGTCACTCATCGCTGATTTTAAATGTGTCTATGTCCTCTGGTAAAAACCTGTCCCTCATCGCTGATTTTAAACGTGTCTATGTCCTCCATTAAAAACCTGTCCCTCATCACTGATTTTAAATGTGTCTATGTCCTCCGGTAAAAACCTGTCACTCATCACTGATTTTAAATGTGTCTATGTCCTCCGTTAAAAACCTGTCTCTCATCACTGTTTTTAAATGTGTCTATGTCCTCCGGTAAAAACCTGTCTCTCATCACTGTTTTTAAACGTGTGAATCACAAACTTCAGTTTAATTCACAAACAATCTGAATAATTATTATAAAGATGATTTAAACTGTAGTAAAGAATGTTATTATTGAATGCTTTAAATGTTGGTGGCATGTTTCAGTACCTGTTTAGGGGACGTGGTTCTATGCGTTTCAGTGCGTGTTTAGTGGTTCTATATGTGTTTGGTTGTTTTCATAACCATCATAGACTTTTATTGCATGAAGGTTATGAAAGGCCAGTGGGTTGTCATGTAATACTCTCTGGACAGTATGAAGTGTATGTTTTATATTTTATAGTTTTGTGTGTGAATCATTGACAGAGTTAAACGGGTTGTTTCATGTGATACAAACTCTGCTGAACTCTGATCACACAGATTTTTTATTTAATGTTGGATAAATTCCTTTGTCTGTAATAAGAATGTGATAGTTTTTTGTCTGAATGTTATGAAACTTGTTTATTTGATCAAAGCGCACATGCGCCCTGTGGTGAAGCGGTTTATGGTGCTATGAATTACATGGATTTGTTGGGTAAATAAAGACAGGCTCTTCTGTTCTCATGGTTTATGATTTCGGGTGATTTGGGACCGATTCATATCATGGAGAAAAGGAAAGTGGACCTGGTGAGACCTGCAGAACATGGCGGATTTGAACCAGCAACTAAAAAGGCTCATTTTGTTTGTGTTCTCTTCATGTCAGTGGCATCATGAAGCCCGGTCTGAACGCCATCATGGGAGCAACAGGAAGCGGCAAGTCCTCGTGAGTGTGTAAAAATGTTCATGTAAATATTTAAAAACTTTTGATTTCCTTCATCCTGAGACGTAAATACCGACCGATGGTTTGATTCCCTCATACATGTCTGGAAATGTTTTTCTCCCAGTCAGACCTTTTTTTTCCTCCTGCAGGTTCCTGGATGTTCTGGCAGCCAGAAAAGACCCTGCAGGTCTGTCTGGAGAAGTCCTGATCGATGGAGCTCCTCAGCCTCCAAATTTCAAGTGTTTGTCTGGATACGTGGTCCAGGTGGGGGGGGGGGGGGGGGGGGGGGGGGGGGGGGTCTCTAACTGTTTTTCTTTGGAGAAGAGACTGATGGCGATGTGCTTCTTCTTAAAGTCTGTTTCAGTCACGTTAACAATAGTTAAAGGAACTTAAGGCAACTTTACAAAATCTGACTCAGTGCTGCCGCGACAGGCGCTGTGGCTAACTGCAGCCACCAGCCAAGCCGGCACGGGAGCGCGCACAGACACTTTACAGACTGTTCGTCTTCACAGCACTGCACCGGGGAGGCTAACATACTTCACGTCAGGTCTCTCCACTCTGTTATTTGATTTGATCTCATCATTTTCATACTGTATCAGGCTCTAAACACGACCTATAATGTTTTCTCACCTGGTCACAAGGAAATGAGCCATGTCAGCATCCGTTTTCACTCCCAAATGCAGCTGAAGTTCCCTCCATGAACCGAACGCATATCCAATATTTATGCGGGTGCCTGCCCGGCTTCGGTCATATTTTTTTTTAGACTCACGAGATGCCGCTGATAAAGTCTTTTTTTTCTTCGTGGTGCCACTTTTTTGGGGGGTGAGAGTGGATGCAGGTCGTTTGCTGGCTGCAGAAACATCCATAAGTATACCTTCAGTGTTTGAATCCAAGTCCACGGCGGCCATGTACTTCCTGTTCAAGAGCTGTCGGCAACGCGCATGCAGCGTCAATTTACGTCACATCCCTACAACTGCGCGGGAAATTCGGACGTCGAACTGCAGCGCATTATGTAGCACACAGCGTTTCCAAGGCAACAGACATATATGCGGATGGCCTCGTTATTTTGGGTTTTTAATGCTTCATGACCCATTAGCATTGAATAAACTGGAAATGCATGTGTAGTTTTTCACAAATCTTGCCTTAAGTCCCTTTAAATAAAACATAGATGTAAAACTTCTAGATACGCAGGTTTAAACAGCAGCTTGAAATATTAGAGCTTGATGTTTTTTAACTGTGGTTTCATCTGCAGGACGACGTGGTGATGGGAACTCTGACAGTCAGAGAAAACCTGACCTTCTCAGCGGCGCTTCGCCTCCCATCATCCATCTCTCAGCAGGAGAAAGACCAGAAAGTCAACAGACTGATCCAGGAACTGGGACTGGGACGAGTAGCCGACTCCAAGGTGAGGAGAACGATGAATAACGAGACCGAATGTGTAAAGAAGTAGATAAAACTCTGAGCAGAAAAAAGGAGTGACAGTGAGCGAGTGGAAGAATCCAACCTGCAGGACGTCAGGAACCTTCTGAAGGTTGTTTGGAGCTGCGGAGCATCTTAACGATCTGATTGGTCTGTGTGCAGGTGGGCACTCAGCTGATTCGTGGGATCTCTGGAGGTGAGAGGAAGAGGACGAACATCGGGATGGAGCTGATCATCGACCCATCTGTCCTCTTCCTGGATGAACCCACCACGGGTCTCGACGCCAGCACGGCGAACTCTGTGCTGCTGCTGCTCAAAAGGTGAAAGTGTTTCTACAACAGAATCCGTCAAAGAACCGAACGTGACCCACATCTGGTGGATTTTAACTACACAGGAACCTTCTGATAGACACATCTGTAGCTTCCTGCTGCTGATAAATACCTTCAGTAACTTGGGTCAGTAAAAACTGCTTAAAAACCGTGGTGACGTTTAAAAGTCTGGCAGCAGTCACACGCGGTCCTGCGCTCCATCAGACTAGCTGCTAGCAGGTCGATACCATCAGACCAAACTGAGGTCAAAGGTCAATCCACAACCACAGAGACGATGTTCGGTGACTTGTGACATAAATATAAATGAAACAGTGATTTTAAGTAGCTTGTTGTGTTTGTGCAGGATGGGGAATCACGGCCGCACCATCATCCTGTCCATCCATCAGCCTCGGTACTCCATCTACCGCCTGTTCGACAGCCTCACTCTGCTCGTTAATGGCAAACAGGTCTGTCCCGCTGCTGCACGTTGGAACATCATGTGTAAAAACCACATGAGATTAACTGCTGTCCCCTGAACCAGGTCTACCACGGCCCGGCTCAGAGGGCGCTGGACTACTTCTCTGACATCGGTAAAACAAGCTCCAGGTCCAGATGTGTGTCCCATCACCAGCAGGTTGTGATCTCAGTCTGGGACTTTCTTTTCTCCAGGATACACCTGCGAGGCCCACAACAACCCCGCAGACTTCTTCCTGGACGTCATCAATGGAGACTCGACCGCCGTCACCCTCAACCAACTGGAACCAGAAGGTTTGTAGTTTGAAGGACAAAAGGACACGAGAGAAACAGGCAAAAAATGTACCGCCAAAATAAGACGTTTTATGATTCCCCTCTAATTATTCAATGTAATTACAGCAGTATAAATGTTAGTCATTAGTTGTTTTTTTTTGGGGGGGGGGGCAGCAATGGGTTTCAGTTGTGGGAAACTTAAGGCCTTTAAAAAGTCTTAATCAGGATTTTACAAGGTATTACATTTTGTTAGTATCTAAGCTAAAATACTTTGACTGTAAAAAGCCTCATGAATGTATTTATTTTCCTCCTCATGACAAATATAAATAAAGACGTGCTCGTGAGCTCGACCTGCCAGAGTGCATCATGGTCATGTGCACGTACATGTGATGTTACACATCTGGTTATAGCGAGTCGCTCCTCCTGAAGCCAAACAACAAAGAAACAGGAAGCAGGTGAGCTCAGACTCGTGGTTGGAGGAAGATCAAAGGAGCCTCGATAAACATCCAGGGGCGTGTCCAGAGGGGAGGGGCCAGAGGGGCACGGGCCATCCTTCCAATCAGACTGGTCACCCTAGGTGCCCCCCCCAAGCTGAGAGAATCATATTCAAACAATACATATACATTAATCAAAATCATGAAGTCGTGACATTGAGTTTTGACTGATTTTTATTTTATTTTTATGATAAAGGGTCTATAATTCTCCCCCCCCCAGCATCTAGACACGCCCCTCTAAGTATTTTAATAAACCTTCCCGCTGGTTGAAGTTAGTAACATTGAGATGAAGCTTCACACTGAAACTTTCCATCCAGATGTTCCACATCTGCTCCAAAGTGTCAGCATGCTTCATGCTCCACTGCACCATCAAGTGGACAGTAAATATAAAACAGTGAGAATGAAAACAGGTTTGTTATCTGATGGTGTGATGTCAGTAATGTTTCCTACTATTTTATTTATTCATCTTATTTAATCTTTATTTACCAGGTAGAACCATCTGATTCATGTCACCTGCTCAAAATGATCAAACTAACAAGTTACAGTTAAAACTAACATAAACAAGTTAAAATCCACTCGACTAGCTCAGACAGCGTTTTGATCATGAACCATTTCCTGAATCAGTCACATGATACGACCGCCCCGAGGCTCTAACCGCCACGCCATCAGCTCAAGCCTCGATGTTCTTCATCAAGACGCAGAAGGGACACGCCGCCGCAGAAGGGACACGCCGCCGCAGAAGGGACACGCCGCCGCAGAAGGGACACGCCGCCAGTTTAAATGATTCTGGTCTCGTCTGAAATCTGTCGTGTTTTATGGATTAAAATACAGATTTGAAGTCTTTACAGTTTAAATTGGTGACGAGGTGTTAAAAAGTTAAACCCCGTCCCAGCGTCCCCGACCTTCCTGAAGAACTCTGCTGCATTCTGCAGACCTGGACCAACATGTGAGATTTAAACCAACTGGTCCTTAAACGCAGCACAGTCTCCATCAGAGTAATAGAGTCGAACTCCAGCGTGTAGCGGCTGAGTGAACGTGGTCTGGACTCTGTGGAGGAGACTCATGGTTCTGGAGACGCTGTAGAAGGACAGAACACCTGCTCCATGATCCAGATACACTCCGATTCTAAAAGAACGAGGACCTGAGACCGGAGTTTGGACTTTGTTGTGACAGAACGTGTAAGTGTTGGAAAACCAAGTTAAAGCCCAACAGCTGTTACTGGATTCAAAGACACATTCAGTGTCTCGTCTGATGTTCCTGTATGTTACAGCTACACACACGCCTCTCCCTCTCCACTCCACCTCCCAGTAACACCGACCAGACAGACTCTCTCTGCTCAGAACCTGATCACATGTGAACCGGTCTGGATGATCCGGATACGCCTGCTGTTCCTTCATTAATGTCACCTTCCTGTTCTCATCAGTTAGCAGCAGATATCTACCTGCTGAGTTTGGATCCAGAGTGAGTTCTTTAGAATATTTAAGGAACTCTGCTCTGGTCTTTGGTTCTGGTTCTGGATCTGACGGTAAAACATCCACCTGAGTAACTGTCTCTGAGATGTTTGTCTTCATGTCCCTCAGAATGTCCTGTAGTTTGTCTCTGAGCTCTGACACAGCTGCTGTCACGTCCTCAAAGTACCTGAGAGGACGTGTCTTGATGCTGGATGAGTGTGGAGACTCACTGAGTGCTGACACTGAGGGGTAGTTGTGGAGAAACTGGTTGTGATCCTCTGTGTGTGAGAGCTGCTGCAGCTCCCAGTCTTTCCTCTTCAGCTCAGTGATCTCCTGCTCCAGCTTCTCCTGAAGCTCTTTGACTCGACTCACTTCAGTTTCCTGCTGGGATCTGACCTGCTGCTTCACTTCAGACCTTCTTTTCTGGATCAGATGGATCAGCTGAGTGAAGATCTTCTCACTGTCCTCCACTGTTTTATCAGCAGAGACATTGATGTTCTTCACCTCCTGCTGAAGCAGCTTTATATCTTCTTCTCTGTCCTGGATTCTCTGATGGATTTGTTGTTGAATCACCTCCAGGTTCTTCTGCTTCTCGGCTCTTTCTGTTGTAACTGAGACGGTTTCATGTCCTTGATGTTCATCCATCAAACAGAGATAACAGATACACGTCTGATCAGTACGACAGAAGATCTTCATCACCTCATCGTGACGAGAGCAGATGTTCTCCTGGAGGTTCTTGGAGGGTTCCACCAGCATGTGTTTCTGTAATTGTGTGACATCATAATGAGGCTGAAGATGTTTCTGACAGTATGAAACCAAACAGACCAGACAGGACTTGACAGCTTTCAGTTTCCTCTCAGTGCAGACATCACAGGACACGTCTTCAGGTCCAGCATAGTGGTGATCAGCTGGAGCAGCTTGGAGTCCAGTCTTCTTCAGATCCTCCACTAAAGCTGTTAGGATTGTGTTCCTCCTTACAATAGGTTTGTGTGTGAAGGTCTGTCTGCACTGAGGACAGCTGTAGATTGTCCTCTGATCTTCTCCATCCCAGTAGCTTCTAATACAGTTCATACAGTAACTGTGTCCACAGGGAATCGTCACCGGGTCGGTCAGAAGGTCCAAACAGATGGAACAAGAGAGAGCTCCTCGGTCCAGCTGAACTCCTTTTTGTGCCATTTCTCCTCTCAGTAAGAGCGGTCATGTGACTTTGATCTTCTTCAGCTCTGCATGTTGTTTATTTTGTGTTTAACACAAAGTTTCTGAACTTCATGTTCAGTCTGTAAATCTGAACAAGGAACAAGGAAGCGTCGGTTTCAGGTTTGGATGGATTCTTGNCCACATCTGCTCCAAAGTGTCAGCATGCTTCATGCTCCACTGCACCATCAAGTGGACAGTAAATATAAAACAGTGAGAATGAAAACAGGTTTGTTATCTGATGGTGTGATGTCAGTAATGTTTCCTACTATTTTATTTATTCATCTTATTTAATCTTTATTTACCAGGTAGAACCATCTGATTCATGTCACCTGCTCAAAATGATCAAACTAACAAGTTACAGTTAAAACTAACATAAACAAGTTAAAATCCACTCGACTAGCTCAGACAGCGTTTTGCTCATGAACCATTTCCTGAATCAGTCACATGATACGACCGCCCCGAGGCTCTAACCGCCACGCCATCAGCTCAAGCCTCGATGTTCTTCATCAAGACGCAGAAGGGACACGCCGCCGCAGAAGGGACACGCCGCCGCAGAAGGGACACGCCGCCGCAGAAGGGACACGCCGCCAGTTTAAATGATTCTGGTCTCGTCTGAAATCTGTCGTGTTTTATGGATTAAAATACAGATTTGAAGTCTTTACAGTTTAAATTGGTGACGAGGTGTTAAAAAGTTAAACCCCGTCCCAGCGTCCCCGACCTTCCTGAAGAACTCTGCTGCATTCTGCAGACCTGGACCAACATGTGAGATTTAAACCAACTGGTCCTTAAACGCAGCACAGTCTCCATCAGAGTAATAGAGTCGAACTCCAGCGTGTAGCGGCTGAGTGAACGTGGTCTGGACTCTGTGGAGGAGACTCATGGTTCTGGAGACGCTGTAGAAGGACAGAACACCTGCTCCATGATCCAGATACACTCCGATTCTAAAAGAACGAGGACCTGAGACCGGAGTTTGGACTTTGTTGTGACAGAACGTGTAAGTGTTGGAAAACCAAGTTAAAGCCCAACAGCTGTTACTGGATTCAAAGACACATTCAGTGTCTCGTCTGATGTTCCTGTATGTTACAGCTACACACACACCTCTCCCTCTCCACTCCACCTCCCAGTAACACCGACCAGACAGACTCTCTCTGCTCAGAACCTGATCACATGTGAACCGGTCTGGATGATCCGGATACGCCTGCTGTTCCTTCATTAATGTCACCTTCCTGTTCTCATCAGTTAGCAGCAGATATCTACCTGCTGAGTTTGGATCCAGAGTGAGTTCTTTAGAATATTTAAGGAACTCTGCTCTGGTCTTTGGTTCTGGTTCTGGTTCTGGATCTGACGGTAAAACATCCACCTGAGTAACTGTCTCTGAGATGTTTGTCTTCATGTCCCTCAGAATGTCCTGTAGTTTGTCTCTGAGCTCTGACACAGCTGCTGTCACGTCCTCAAAGTACCTGAGAGGACGTGTCTTGATGCTGGATGAGTGTGGAGACTCACTGAGTGCTGACACTGAGGGGTAGTTGTGGAGAAACTGGTTGTGATCCTCTGTGTGTGAGAGCTGCTGCAGCTCCCAGTCTTTCCTCTTCAGCTCAGTGATCTCCTGCTCCAGCTTCTCCTGAAGCTCTTTGACTCGACTCACTTCAGTTTCCTGCTGGGATCTGACCTGCTGCTTCACTTCAGAGCTTCTTTTCTGGATCAGATGGATCAGCTGAGTGAAGATCTTCTCACTGTCCTCCACTGTTTTATCAGCAGAGACATTGATGTTCTTCACCTCCTGCTGAAGCAGCTTTATATCTTCTTCTCTGTCCTGGATTCTCTGATGGATTTGTTGTTGAATCACCTCCAGGTTCTTCTGCTTCTCGGCTCTTTCTGTTGTAACTGAGACGGTTACATGTCCTTGATGTTCATCCATCAAACAGAGATAACAGATACACGTCTGATCAGTACGACAGAAGATCTTCATCACCTCATCGTGACGAGAGCAGATGTTCTCCTGGAGGTTCTTGGAGGGTTCCACCAGTTTGTGTTTCTGTAATTGTGTGACATCATAATGAGGCTGAAGATGTTTCTGACAGTATGAAACCAAACAGACCAGACAGGACTTGACAGCTTTCAGTTTCCTCTCAGTGCAGACATCACAGGACACGTCTTCAGGTCCAGCATAGTGGTGATCAGCTGGAGCAGCTTGGAGTCCAGTCTTCTTCAGATCCTCCACTAAAGCTGTTAGGATTGTGTTCCTCCTTACAATAGGTTTGTGTGTGAAGGTCTGTCTGCACTGAGGACAGCTGTAGATTGTCCTCTGATCTTCTCCATCCCAGTAGCTTCTAATACAGTTCATACAGTAACTGTGTCCACAGGGAATCGTCACCGGGTCGGTCAGAAGGTCCAAACAGATGGAACAAGAGAGAGCTCCTCGGTCCAGCTGAACTCCTTTTTGTGCCATTTCTCCTCTCAGTAAGAGCGGTCATGTGACTTTGATCTTCTTCAGCTCTGCATGTTGTTTATTTTGTGTTTAACACAAAGTTTCTGAACTTCATGTTCAGTCTGTAAATCTGAACAAGGAAGCGTCGGTTTCAGGTTTGGATGGATTCTTGTAGGAGGAGCGGTTTGAACCAGATCGAGGCTTTAACCCTTTCTACAACACAAATACACGTGACTAATGAGAACATACCAGACCTGAAAACTGTTTGGGTCTTTAGGTTCTGATCAGGAGTTCTGGAACAGATGAGACCTACAGAACAGACTGTATGAAGCACATATCCACCGCAACTCACCTGTAAACCACTGCAACACATCTGTAAATCACTGCGACACATCTGTAAAACACTGCAACACATCTGTAAATCACTGCGACACATCTGTAAAACACTGCAACACATCTGTAAAACACTGCAACACATCTGTAAATCACTGCGACACATCTGTAAAACACTGCAACACATCTGTAAAACACTGCGACACATCTGTAAAACACTGCAACTCATCTGTAAAACACTGCAACTCATCTGTAAAACACTCCGACACATCTGTAAAACACTGCGACACATCTGTAAACCACTGCGACACATCTGTAAACCACTGCGACACATCTGTAAACCACTGCGACACATCTGTAAACCACTGCGACTCATCTGTAAAACACTGCGACACATCTGTAAACCACTGCGACACATCTGTAAAACACTGCCACTCATCTGTAAATCACTGCGACACATCTGTAAATCACTGCGACACATCTGTAAATCACTGCGACACATCTGTAAACCACTGCGACACATCTGTAAACCACTGCTACACATCTGTAAACCACTGCGACACATCTGTAAACCACTGCAACTCATCTGTAAAACACTGCCACTCATCTGTAAATCACTGCGACACATCTGTAAAACACTGCCACTCATCTGTAAATCACTGCGACACATCTGTAAATCACTGCGACACATCTGTAAACCACTGCGACACATCTGTAAAACACTGCGACACATCTGTAAATCACTGCGACACATCTGTAAAACACTGCCACACATCTGTAAATCACTGCGACACATCTGTAAAACACTGCGACACATCTGTAAATCACTGCGACACATCTGTAAAACACTGCCACTCATCTGTAAACCACTGCGACTCATCTGTAAAACACTGCGACACATCTGTAAATCACTGCGACACATCTGTAAAACACTGCCACTCATCTGTAAATCACTGCGACTCATCTGTAAATCACTGCGACACATCTGTAAAACACTGCCACTCATCTGTAAATCACTGCGACACATCTGTAAATCACTGCGACACATCTGTAAAACACTGCGACACATCTGTAAATCACTGCGACACATCTGTAAACCACTGCGACTCATCTGTAAACCACTGCCACTCATCTGTAAATCACTGCAACACATCTGTAAAACACTGCCACTCATCTGTAAATCACTGCGACACATCTGTAAATCACTGCGACACATCTGTAAACCACTGCGACACATCTGTAAACCACTGCGACACATCTGTAAACCACTGCGACTCATCTGTAAAACACTGCGACACATCTGTAAACCACGGCGACACATCTGTAAAACACTGCGACTCATCTGTAAAACACTGCGACACATCTGTAAATCACTGCGACACATCTGTAAATCACTGCGACACATCTGTAAACCACTGCGACTCATCTGTAAACCACTGCGACTCATCTGTAAACCACTGCCACTCATCTGTAAAACACTGCGACACATCTGTAAAACACTGCCACTCATCTGTAAATCACTGCGACACATCTGTAAATCACTGCGACACATCTGTAAACCACTGCGACACATCTGTAAACCACTGCGACTCATCTGTAAAACACTGCGACACATCTGTAAACCACTGCGACACATCTGTAAAACACTGCGACTCATCTGTAAAACACTGCGACACATCTGTAAATCACTGCGACACATCTGTAAACCACTACGACACATCTGTAAACCACTGCGACCAGGTCCTGATAATTGGTAGATAATTGAGCTGAAGCTCTCCTCCGTGTTCTTGTCTTCATTCAGATCCACCACAAGACTCAGACTCGATTTCCATGTCCAGGAAGGGGATTGAGGAGAACCTGGTGGAGGAGTACCGGAACTGTCAGTACTACAGACAGATGAAAGACGAACTGGGTCTGTACAGATACTCGTTAGAGATTCGTTAACTCTCACCTTTTATTTTTTTAATGCACGTGGAGGTTTCTGTCACATTCTGGTGAAGGAAATGTTTCAGACGTTTTAACAGTGAATTTCTTAATTAAAATCAACAGTATAACATTTTTTAAAAATTAAATTAAACCCAAAACACATTTGTGTATTTCAAAATAAAAGCACTGAGCGTGACAAGAACTTCAGATATTCACACAAAGTTCCTGAATCTGAAACTGATGCTGAACATGTTGACAATAAAAACACGCATGTGTTTTCATTTAGGATGTTCAGTTTCTACATGTTACCTGTTCAGCAGGTGAGTAACAACCACTGCTAACACAAACGTTCTAACATCTTGTTCTCCAGACAGGATAGTTCAGGGGAAGCAGACGATCAAGACTTCTCCCTCCAGAACCATCACCTACAACACCAGTTTCCTGACGCAGTTCAAATGGGTTCTCAAAAGAACCTTCCGCAACCTCATTCTCAACCCTCAGACCTCCATTGCACAGGTAGAACCTGTAGCAAGTTGTGGCTCCTCCCCTTAGAAAATGTGGGTGGTGGTTTAACTCTGTAGCAGCCTCTGCTGGACAGAAGAGGAACTACATGTTTACACCATATCTGGATTTTAGAAGGTTCTTGTTCACCTGAGCTGCAGACATGTAATTATTTCCTGTCTTGATCCTGTCCAGGTGGGCGTGACGCTGTTCCTCGCTCTGATTGTTGGAGCCCTTTTCTTTGATATTAAGGAGGATCAGAGCGGCATACAGAACAGGTCTTTAACTCTGTGGAGCACAGTCTCGTTTTTATTCAGTTCTAATTCTAATAAACTTTATTGATCCCAGAAGGGAAATTAGACAATTATGACCATTTTATAATTAATTAATTAATTTATTTTATATTGTCTCATCTATAAACAGTTTTCATGTTAAATCTTTCAGGATTGGAGCTCTTTTCTTCATCGTTACAAATCAGTGTTTCGGCTCGCTGTCAGCTGCTGAACTCTTCATAACCGAGAGGAAACTGTTCACGTGGGTCTGACTCACACACGCATGCACATGCACACACATACACACTAACATCATGTGAGTTTAACATGAACCTATGTCAGTTTGACATGAACCACATGAACCCGTGTGAGTTTGACATGAACCACATGAACCCGTGTGAGTTTGACATGAACCACATGAACCCATGTGAGTTTGACATGAACCACATGAACCCATGTGAGTTTGACATGAACCACATGAACCCGTGTGAGTTTGACATGAACCACATGAACCCGTGTGAGTTTGACATGAACCACATGAACCCGTGTGAGTTTGACATGAACCACATGAACCCGTGTGAGTTTGACATGAACCCGTGTGAGTTTGACATGAACCACATGAACCCGTGTGAGTTTGACATGAACCACATGAACCCGTGTGAGTTTGACATGAACCCGTGTGAGTTTGACATGAACCACATGAACCCGTGTGAGTTTGACATGAACCCGTGTGAGTTTGACATGAACCACATGAACCCGTGTGAGTTTGACATGAACCACATGAACCCGTGTGAGTTTGACATGAACCACATGAACCCGTGTGAGTTTGACTTGAACCTCATGAACCCGTGTGAGTTTGACATGAACCACATGAACCCGTGTGAGTTTGACATGAACCACATGAACCCATGTGAGTTTGACATGAACCACATGAACCCGTGTGAGTTTGACATGAACCCGTGTGAGTTTGACATGAACCCGTGTGAGTTTGACATGAGCCCGTGTGAGTTTGACATGAGCCCGTGTGAGTTTGACATGAACCCGTGTGAGTTTGTCATGAACCACATGAACCCGTGTGAGTTTGACATGAACCTATGTGAGTTTGACATGAACCACATGAACCCGTGTGAGTTTGACATGAACCCGTGTGAGTTTGACATGAACCCGTGTGAGTTTGGCATGAGCCCGTGTGAGTTTGACATGAGCCCGTGTGAGTTTGACATGAACCCGTGTGAGTTTGTCATGAACCACATGAACCCGTGTGAGTTTGACATGAACCTATGTGAGTTTGACATGAACCACATGAACCCGTGTGAGTTTGACATGAACCACATGAACCCGTGTGAGTTTGACATGAACCACATGAACCCGTGTGAGTTTGACATGAACTGTGTGTTTACACTCTCGTGTTCCGGCCCCTCGGATGTGTAAGAGCAGGGTTTTAACACGGGATTGAGGGTGTAAGGGAGGAGCTCCAGGATCATGTGACTTCTTTCAGCTAATCAGAATCACCTCAGGTTTTCTGATGCTGTTCACAAACTGATGATGATGTTGTTCTTGGTTGTTCTTCTTCTACAGTCATGAATATATCAGCGGTTACTACAGGGTGTCGGTCTACTTCCTGTGTAAGATCCTATCTGACATCCTCACGCTGAGGACCATCCCTGCCATCGTCTTCACCTGTGTGGCGTACTTCATGATCGGTGGGTCAGATCCAGACTTTCTCCAACTTTCTGGGAGCAGGTTGATGTTTTCCTTCTCCTGCTGGTGGTTCTGATGTTCTCCTGTGTTCTCGTGCAGGTCTGAAGCCCACTGTGGGGGCCTTCTTCACCTTCATGTTCACCGTCGCTCTGGTGGCCTACACAGCCACCTCTATGGTCATGGCCATCTCAGCAGACCAGACGGTGGTGGCCATCGCCAACATCTTCATGACCATCTCCTTCGTCTTCATGATGGTAACAATCATCAACACAAACTGAGAGGCGTCGCCATGGCGATACAGCATCGCTGATGTTCTCCTGTGTTCTCGTGCAGGTCTGAAGCCCACTGTGGGGGCCTTCTTCACCTTCATGTTCACCGTCGCTCTGGTGGCCTACACAGCCACCTCTATGGTCATGGCCATCTCAGCAGACCAGACGGTGGTGGCCATCGCCAACATCTTCATGACCATCTCCTTCGTCTTCATGATGGTAACAATCATCAACACAAACTGAGAGGCGTCGCCATGGCGATACAGCATCGCTGATGTTCTCCATCACTGATGTTTTCCATCAGTTCTTTTTTTGTGATGGGGTTTTGAACAAGCAGAACTTTATCCAGAACATGGATTTAAGATCTCTGACCTGGAGAAACACTGTCACATGTTCCATGCATGTGATCACATGGTTATTCCTGATTGGTTACAATCTGATCCAGCTGTTCTGTAATAATTAGATTAATCTCGTCTGTGGATCCAGATGTTTTTTGGTTTATTCAGTAACATTCTTAGTTTTATTTAAACTTCCTGTTCACACATTTCTGTTATTTCCTGTTTCAGAGTGTTTTATAAATAAAGTTCAAATATCTAAACTTTATTTATAAAGTTCAAATATCTAAACTTTATAAATAAAGTTTAGATATTTGAACTCGTCTCTCCATGACAGGAAGTTTAAAACATGTTGCTCCGTCAGTCAGATTATAAACATGTTTGTTTTGTTATTTGTTGATTGTTTACCTTCTTCAGTAAATAAAAACGGACTCATCTTCGTTCTCTCAGATCTTTGCAGGTCTGCTGGTGAACCTTCCCTCCATCGTCAGCTGGCTCGCCTGGTTGAAGTATCTCAGTATACCCAGATACGGCCTGAGCGTACGTACCAAACCAACCAATCAGAGAACGCCTCTCTGTCCCAGCTGACTTCCTGTACAGAGTAGATTGTGTGCTGAACGTTAGCGTCTGTGTGTTTGTGTCTTCAGGCTCTGCAGGCAAACGAGTTCACCGGATTGAACTTCTGTCAGGGGGTTTCTAACTCCTCCATCCTTCCTCCATCTTTCTCGTAAGAATCAGTGAATCAAACCTGATGAAACGTTTCCTGTTAGTTCCAACATGCTCACTGTGTTCCTGTTACTGCTGCAGGTGTACAGGAGAGGATTACCTGGACAAGCAGGGTGTGGAGTACTCCACCTGGGGTCTCTGGCAGAACCACCTGGCTCTGGTCATCATGATCATCTGCTTCCTCACCATCGCGTACCTGAAGCTGCGCTTCATCAGGAAGTTCACCTGAAGTGTTTATTTTAACAGACGTGATGTTTTTTCTTTCATCAGGTTCCGTTTTGTTTTCCAGACGATTGATAAAAGAACTCGTTAGTTAATAAAAGTTATAAATATGAATCAGATCCACAGTAACGCCGTATCATGATGTATCAACCTTCACATGATGTTTCACTTTATCTGATTGATGCTTTCAGGTTCTGAATCTTTATGAAGAAACATCAAACGGCACATTTTCACTCCTTAACGTGTTTTTATAAGTTTTACTTGTAAATTTCTTCTTTCTGTCACTTGTTATGTTGAAGATGTTTGTTCCTCTTTAAAAAATAAGAATTTTCACGATAACTTTGTTTATTTGTTGATAAAAATAAAATCAAAGTCAACATTTTGTTAGTTTTATTTGTTTGTAGCACCGAATCTTCAGTATCTGTTACTTTGCCGACATTAATTGCAGCCTATCACACGCAGTCACTGGGTGGGAGGCGGAGTCACACCTGGACAGGTCACCTGTCCAACATAGGCCACACACCCGGGGACAGTTTAGAGTTACTAACTAACCTCGTGTATTTTTTTGGTCTGTGGGAGGAAACGTGCACGTGGAGAACATAACTGGCTGGTTTCAAACCCAGGACCTTCTCACTACAAGGTAACACTGCTACCCACTGCACCACCGTGCAGATGTTGATGATCTCATGAAGTAAATGAGTCCTACAGGATTATCAGTAAGACTTTGCTTTGATGAGGCTCGTCTGAATCATCTGTAAACAAAGTAAAACCTGCATCACGGTGGTGAGAGAGGCAGGATGATGGTCACATGACTCTGTGTAAACAGACACTTCCAGAACAACCTCAGCTGAACTATGGGATGTTAGGAAACAGTTGTACAGCTGTGGGATGCAGATCCTCATGTGGTGGATAATCAGCTGTTTCCATGACAACAACAGATGTTTGATCAGGTTTAAAACACTAGAAACATGTCGTGACTGTTAAACACACAGAAACCGTCTCCAGCTTGGAAACAAATAATCCAACAGCTTCTCGGTGGTCTGAGTCCCAACATGAAGCTGATGATCCTGATTCCAGGACACGGATGTGTCATGTTTAGTAAATCAGCTGTAGATCAAACAAAGCTTCAGAGTTTAATCTGCTCTAATCTGGGATCAAATATAATTATCCAATCTGCCGTCAGGAGGATCAACCAGACAGAAACCAGGTGAGTTTCTCCTGCGCAGGTGATGAACAGATAAAACTACAAGCTTTAAATTGCTGTTAGTCTCAACAGGATGTCGGTTTGAATCCTGTTCTTCAGTGATTCAGATTGTTGCTCAACAGTTTTATGTTTCTTTTTAAAAACTTCTTGGATTTACAGACTTCTGCAACTCGACCACAAACTGAGTAAACGTTAGAGTCTAGACATCATCTTTCACTCATCTCTCCTCCCTCACGCCTCCTCACGCGCCTCCTCATCTTCTGTCTCTACTGTCCAGCTCTTCATTCCTCTCCTACGTTCTCCTGGTTCCTCTCTGGTTCCTCCTACAGTGGTCATGTCTTGTAGTTCCACAGCTCCGGTTCTCCTCCTGCTGTGTTTCCTCGGGGTTCCCGGTGTCAGCGGTGAGTATCCATCCTTCATCACCTGCAGATCTCAAGATGTTTCACTTAGATTCAATATTTCATCTGGTAGCGTTTTGTAAACAAACCTTGAAGTGAAAGGACTCGAGTCTAAAACGTGTCCTGCAGAAGAGACTCAGGAGAAACACGCCTTGCTGTCATGAAACATGCAACCCGCTCTGACAGATCAGATATCAGCACCAACACCTTGTTATAACAGCAGATAACTCACGAGGTTACCTGAGGACGCGGCGTCACTACAGAGTTAAATTATTTTCATGTTTTTATCTGAGTGAACGAGTGAAACTCTAACTGTTTCATTTAAAAGCATCAAAATGCAGAAACACGTGATACTTTAGGGATCAGCGTCACATCAGGAACATCATGATTAGTTTGTTTTAAACGTTCAGTGTTTCACTGCAGTGAAGATTAACTAGTTAAACTGTAACTCAGTCACTTTATTTACCTGCATGTTCCTGATCAGGGTCCCCAGCAGCTGTCACTGGCTGAGAGGCGGGGTCACATCTGGAACTTGGTCCAATTAGGAGCAACCTCCATTCCTTCCACATCCAGATGTTTTAAGTGTTTCCAGATAATCTGAAGGTTTTCAGTCCAGTTTGACCCCATCAGCAGCTTCTGAAGGTTATTTTTATGAAACAAGAACCAGACGCATCAAACAAAATCTAAACTTCACTAACGAGCTGATCTCTTCAAACTGGAACATTCTTCTTATAGAATCACCTCGTTTGTGTGTGTGAGGTCATGAAGTCGTGTGTAAACCTGCTCGATCACTCGTCTGTTTGTTTACTGGATGTTTGTTGTTACGTTTCATTCTGTTACATTTCTTTAACAACATGTAGTTCAGTACAAACATCAGACACGTATCTGATCTTCTACCTGGTCCTGGTTTCTCTCCAGCAGCTCAGTCCTTCCCGTTCCTACCGGGTTTCGACTTTCCAGAACTTGATGGTTCTGCTGTTGATGAAAGCTGCAGGATTTTTATTGTCAGCTCATCCGACGATCCTCCAACAACATCCACAACCCAAACAGAGACCTGGACGTCTCCCACCAGCAGGAAGGTAAAGGTCTGGAACTCAGTGTGTTTACTGGAGCTGGTGCATCCAGATGTTTCATGTTTCTCACACATCAGACCAACATCTGTCCGTCTGTACCCTGAATATATAACAATACTTAAATCATCTCGTCTGTGTTCGAGACGTGAACTGATTATTTACATCATGTTACAGCAGGTGGTCACCACAACCCAAAAACCAACTGTCCAGTCATCGTCATGGAAACCAGCAACCAAAGCACCAATCAGAACACATCCACCTCCACCAATCACTGACCATCGCGCCAAAGCTGCTCTCACACTGCTCCACTACCTCCTGGCCAATAGCAGAAGAGGTGTGGCCAGTTCTCAGCCAATGGGAGGCCTCGGTGTGAAGTCGAGTAGCGACGAATCAGGTGGCGTCTGGAGAGTCGGAGCAGTTTCCTCAGAGGACTCCAGTGATGAGTCCTAATGTTACATCTGAATATATTTTGGACTTTTATTCTACTTATTAATAATAACCTGAAAATATTTAGTTTGTATTTGAAATAAAATTTAATAGTAAAAGTTTGTGAGTGAGTTTTTGGTTATTAGTTACCAACAAAACACAGTTTTTATAAACAGGTTCTTTATTTTGAAAATCTTTGGAGAAGTTTTGCATCAATGTGCCGTTTCTTCTAAACATTTAATTTAAACTGTATCTACATTTATTTACACGTCTGGTTATTTAACAGAATAAATAAAAACCATCATGAATCTCTTCTTTATGTAAAAGTCACAGATTGACAGCTGATCAGCAGGTTGATGATGACGAGTAAAACTCTGAACTCGTGAGAGCAGAAAGTAAACATCCTTTAATGTTTGTTCGTGTCTCTGTTTTGTCCTTGTAGATGGACATCAGATGGTGGACTGGATGGATGTTTGTCTCTCCTCAAATTCTTGATAAAACTCTTGTGTTTTCCTGAAAAAACAAACAGATTAACATTTCATTCATGTTTTGGACACGTGATGCTTTTGGTTGATGAAAATAAAAGTGTTAATAATCAGCCTATCAAATATACAAACTGGACAAAAATATAGAGAGTTAAAAATATGAACTTAAATTAACATAAAAATATAGAACAACAATAAAACAAGTCTGATTCAACATAATACAAAGTTCAAGGTCCAGTTTAAGACATATCATTCCAAATATACCCAAAATATATGTGGGATTATAATCTAACCCTGAGAAGTGTCTTTATAATCTGACCTGTTAGTGATTTCTGCAAAACAACATTAACGTTACCTGCAGATGCTTGAAGACAGTTTATAACTTATAGCCTGTATGTGAGTCATCTGCATATAAAGATGTACTTTAACTGTAGAACATCCCAGTGTTATTAATATAAATAGAGAATATAAGAGTCCTGAACTACAGCCTTGGGGAACTCCTTAATTAAACAAAGATCTCAAATCTAAATAAACAGACATTTTACTTTTATAAAATCTCAAACAATCTGCTGAATTTCCCTTCTGGGATAAATAAAGTATTTTTCATTTCATTTCATTTCAAATCGTGTATTTTTCTCTGACTTGCTGAAATTATTGGACATCTACAAAATAAATTATTTTAACTTAAATAATGTTAAAATCAATAATAAATACATAAAACCATTAAATGAAATTGTTTGTGGTTTAAACAAACTTGTTTAAGATTATTATTTTTATTGTACCTTCTTTTCCTCGGAGCTCCAGCACTGAACTTCGTACATCTGGGAAATGAACATGTGACTTGTTTTTGGAAACTTGACTGTTTTCTGGTGCCTGAATGGGAAAAACGTTTAACTGGGACGAATCAGTGACCGACACAGACACCTGCTGTGATTGTTACCTGACAGGTGAGAGACCCTGCAGTGAACTGTTGGGCCTTTCGGTCATGAGTACCACCGTGATTCTTTGACTTATCCACACACCTGTAACACACGTGTAGCATGTAATAGATACAAACACTGGATTTTAATGCTCAAGCAAGTCACACGAGACTCAAGAGACTCGAGGAGTCCTGACAGTCCTGAAAACTTTAGGCTGAGTTACAGGCAAAACAACTTGAGACAGGTCACATTTTGGGTTTATAAGGGTCTACCTGAGACTTGTTGTCCCTGGATGGACCCCGGCTCCCTGGATAAGGTCCCTGGCAGCTGGACTACTGGAACTGAAGACAGATAGAGAAGGAATCAGGGTTTGGGAGGTCTGAGGGAACACCACAGCGCTGGAAGAAGGTTGTAGAGGAGGAGAAGATGTAGACGTCTGGGGGGCATTAAACTCTAAATCATCAAGGTCTGTAGAGACCAGTAGGTGAAGGGGGAAGTCTCTTGATGAAGCTTTGTGGTCCACAGACACGATTAAAGTCAGATCTCTGATATTCGGTGTATCTTGTTTGTCACTTTTGTTTCTTGAGTCAGGAGTCAAAGTTTTTTGAGTCTTCAGGGTTTCTGTGGACATCATGTGGTCCCTGAAAGACCCGGTCTTTGATGGTTTCTGCTTGGTGTGAGGAACTTTAAGGGAATCAGAGTGTGACTCATTCATGTTGTTCCTTTTATTACTGCTGGAGCTTCCTGAAACCTTCGAGGTTTGAATCATTAATGGATTATTAGATGGATTAATGGAAACTAGAAGAGAAGTCAGATCTTCTTGGTTCTCCTTCTCTGAGACCTTCAGAACCGCAGAGAGCTTCTTATTCATCCCAGAGGTTAAAGTACTTCTTTCTTCTGAGGTGGTCTTGGTGGTCTGTCGTGAATTGAACGAGGAGTCTGAAGGTTCAGGATCTCCAGCTGAAGCTTGGGGCAACAGAATCAAACCTCCAGGAGTCTCTGTTACTGTTTTCATCTTTAAGTATCCATGAGACCTCTTGATGGCCTTGTCTTCAGGGTCCTTGTCTTTGAATTGAGTCTTTGAAGAGCCGCCTGGTTTGGAAACCTTTAGATTTGGTACTCCTTTAGTTGGAGCATCCGTCTTATGAGCAGGACCAGGTTCTGTGAGACCAGGTTCATTAAGATCTACAGGAAGAGTCTTTGGAGAACTAGTGTAGATGTTGGTTGTTGTTCCACTGTCTGAGGTGGTCTTAAATGTCTTCTGGTTTTTGGGTATAACTTTTGGACTTTCAGAGGTTCTTTGTTCTGTTTCCTGTTGGTTGGTGTGGAGTTCTGAGAAAGTACCAAGTTTACAGGACTTAGTTTGACTAAGTGCAGCAGGGACTTCAGGGTCGTTGCTTAACAGATGAGAAGATTTAGGTGCTAAGCTAACGTCTGATTCAGTTTTTACAGATGACTCAAAACTTTGATGGTCACGGTTTGGGTTTTTTGGCAGTTTGGGCTCCTTGATGTTTGGTTTACTTCTTGTGAACTCGGGGTTTGGCTCATATTTAGAGAAACTCCTGTTCTTCGTCATGTTTTTCTCGTTGTCTGGACCACTATAGTTCAGATCCTTTACACTCTGCAGGTGGTCTTTTCTGGGTTCTGGACTCAGAATCCTTTCATGTTTAGGTTTTACTACCACAGAGTTTTTCTTCTTTAGGTTTGGAGTTGTGTTGGTTTCATCTGCTGATCTACTGATGATGCTTTTATTAGACTTGAAGATCTCAGACTCCGTTAACTCTGGACCGCTGGATCTTTCTGGTTTGGTTTTTATGGAGTTCTGGACTGGGTTGATGTTCTTGTTACCGTATGTTTTGTGTTGTTTGGGCATCAATGACTCAGTGGGATTGTGAACATGTTTAGATAACTTTATCTGTGGTTTTCCTTTAGTTTTATCGTTCTTGTCCTTGTTTACTTTCTCTTCTATGTCTTCAGATTGTTTCTTGTCTTTTTCCTTTTCTTGTCCTGGTGTTTGGGTTATTTTGGGAAGGGTGGAGTTCTCCCTGTGCTCTTTTTGGATTTTAGCATTAAACTCTTCCAAAAATCTATAAAACACAAAGATTCAGAAAATGTTTAATGTATGATACATAAACGGTAGCAGATGAACCTAAACAACAGTTGTAAGTGTAAATATACCGAACGTGGAAGGAGTCCTGTGTGAAGAGTGGATGTTCTAAAAGCTCTAAACATTGAGCTCGTCCTTCTGGATCCATCTCCAAACACCTCTGAGACAAACAACATGACAAAACTGTTAACAAACAGAACACAGTGAAGTTCAGTTCTCCAGAAGTTCCTCATGTGCAGTTCCCAGATGGGACATCTAAAATACTCTTATCTGTTACACAAACTGTTCCATAGACTCTGTCTTCTACTGTCCCAATAGATGAAGAACCCTGTGTGTACTTGTACATTTGGCTAATAATGCCGCCACTTAACCTAACAGGAATACTCGTGGATTCTGGGAAGAAATTGAAGCTCGTAGAGAAAAACCCACACACACCTGGAGAGAACACGCAAACTCCAAGCAGAAAGCTCCCAGCTGGGAGTCAAATTTGGAACCTACCAACAAACCAACTGCTCCACCGTGCAGTCTCAGTTCAGGGATTATTCCTGTTTATTTAAAACTTTGGGTTCTGTTACTGTTCTCCCATCAACAGTTAAAGACCCACTCTGATGAATATCATGTTTTCCGTGTTGTTAACATGTTCTTGTAGCATTCTGGAGCTAGAGGACGTATCTTAAGAAAATTAAGCTCAAAACTGCATTTCTGAGTGTTTCTGCATTCAAGTCATTGTGAATCAGTAGCAGTTGCAAAAATTGCGATCTAAAAAAGACTGGCTTTGTGATGTAGAAAAGGCAGTGGGCGGGGCCACAAGCTCCTACTCCGCTAGCTGTGAGCTAAGCTAGCATTAGCACTAGCATAAACAAAAAACTCTCAGCAACTGGGGGGGGGGTCTTCCACACCAACGGTTCTGTCCACAGCACAGAGATGAATTGCTAATGGGCTACTGCTGCTATGCAGAAACTAATTCCTAGAAAATGGAACAGATTTTATTATTTTGGGTAAATAATAATTTAAAGACACTGAGACAAAAATGAAATAACTCCAAAGATGATCAGAGTGTCTTTAAGGTGTTTGAAAAAGTTAATGAACGAGTCAAAATCTGAACAGACTTGTCAGGTTTGGAGGATTGATGCAGACACGTTTAACGTTAGCAAACACTTTATTCATAAGACTAGTCACATGATCAGTCCAGTGATGCTGATCTTTCTCCTTCTACATGTGTATTTTGTGTTTGAAGTTTTGAATGAAACTCAGCTGTACCTGAGCCAGATCCAGGGCGGTTGGTGAGACTGCAGGGAAGCGCTGCTGCAGTGGGACTCTGCTGGAACACTCCGGTAGTTTGACTCCAGAAAACACAGGATTTCTGTAAAAGAGCTCCTGGTGGTGAGTCATCAGGTTTCCTAGAGCAGAGAAGAATTCTGTTGACATGATGGGAAGAACCAACGAGACATCAGGGTTTGAAGAACTTACCAAAGCACCTGACGATGTGGTATATTTGGTCCAGGTCCGAGTCTCCAGGAAACAGCGGCTGTCCCGTTAACATTTCTATTAACAGACAACCCAGAGCCCAAATATCTACCGGTCTACACACAGATAAAGACCTGTCAGTCATTTTATTAGAACCAGCTGCAGGAACATCTGTAGGCCATCAGACAGACTCACTTGCCATACTTGATGTCTCCTACCAGCAGTTCTGGAGCTCTATACCAACGAGTAGCTACGTAGTCAGTGTAGACTCCGTCTTCAGACGGTGATGTAATGGTTCGAGCAAAGCCAAAATCACACAGTTTGACCACACCTCCCTGCGAGATGAGGGTATTCTCAGGTTTGATGTCACGATGGATGACCTGGGATGAGAAGCAGATGATTTAAACTCTCGTCTTAAAGTCATGACATCAACACAAGATGGCATCCATGTTTGTTTATCTCCTCAGCTGAAGTGACAATGTGTTCTTGATTGGCCATAAACGACTGACTTGTGACCAGGAACTCTGGTTCCAGGTTCCACTCACATTTTGTTGGTGGCAAAAGTCAGCGGCCCTCAGGATCTGGAACAGGTACTGGCGGCAGGTGTTGAGGTCCAGTCCATTTGGGTTTTGTTCCAGATCATCCAGAAGTGTTCGATCCACAAACTCAAACACCAGATACCAGCGACGGCGACGCTTCCACACCTCCAGGAGATTCACCAGGTTGTCATGACGGAGTTGCTTTAAGATCAAACACGTGGACAGTTTAGGACGGACGTGGTTTGTATGATTTTATAAATAAAATCATGGAACTACCGAGATCCACAAAAACAACAGGGATGACATGAACTCTAGATTGTTTATCTCTGACATTTACACCATTTTACCTTCATCTAACAAGGAACTAACAGATAAGACTTAACAGATCTATTACATCTGGTTTACTGATACTTCATGCTCATCTTAGTTTTGTACCAAAATCAAATAAAAACTCAGATGTACTTCAAAATCATTTCTGAAGAGAACAATAATATAAAAATTGTAGTAATTTCTGTAAAACCAGCCCTATTTCCCTTTAATTTGATCTAAAAGTCTCATTTTTAATCAAATGGTTTTTTTAATGAAAGCTACAACAACAACTCCATCAGCTCAATCAAAGTGAGGAGATCTTCTGTCAGTGTCGGTTTTCACCGTGACCTTTAAACTAAATGTGAGATCTGACCCTGAGTTCTTTGTTGGTCTCATGGCTGATTGGGTCGAGTTTCAGACTCATACAGAACTCTCTGTACACAGTTTTTCAGTCACTGGTTCATACGTTTACTGACTGACATACTCTGAGCAGATTGATTTCTCTGAGCGCGATCTTCTTCACCGTCTTATCATCATCAGAATCCACAAACTTCTTGATGGCGACGAGGCGACCAGAGTCTCGGTGACGGCACTTTGTCACAGTACCGTAACTTCCCTCCCCGACTGGACCCAAAGACTCATAACGCTCCATCAGACTCTTATTCTGAAAGAACAAGAAAAGTCCTTCAAACAGCCTTCAGTTCTGTTATTGAACTGATAAACTACAGGCCTCGATTCACCCCAGATTTAGTTAGTTTTTACTTCCAAAGGAGACAAATATCCTTTTAATCTTTCTTTCATTTTTTTCTTTAGCCTTTAATTTCAACGAGTCCAGGTCATGAAAAATTTTTAGGGGAATCTTTTTTTCTTGTTAGCTGGGTTCTGTGGAAAGTTCATAATGAATAACTTACCTGTTGAAGAGAGAAGATCTAAGTTTGGAGAAACAGTCCAGATTGACACGGCTAACAGCTCAACCAAACGAAACAAGACCAAGTGAATTCATGTTTCATCACTTCAGCAGTTCATGCAAACATTGTTTTATAAAATCCACATTCTGTCATTTTCACAACATATAGGTTATTAATTTTACAAGGTTATTTTGGCATAACATTGATGTGGCTGCACTGCAGGTGCTACTGCTAGCTGCTACTGCTAGCTGCTACTGCTAGCTGTTACCGCTAGCTGTTACTGCTGTTTGTGCTTCTAAATAACTGAATAATTCCATGTGAAAAAACACGTCACACAAAACTGATGGATGGAAGGATGTAACATTTTAGAAAATAGTGAACTGCTATGACATTTTTTAAATTAGAATTATTTGAGATGTTAGCAGTCCCTGCTCTATAGCTGTTAGCTTATTTAAATTAAATTAAACTCTTCAAACTGAGGATGTTTGAATAGTTATCTGTTACTGGTAAGATGTTAATTGTTTAGAACATTTACATCAAAATCCACTTCAAAAGAACTGAAGTATTGCTTTAACTCTGACCTGTAAATCACATGAAAACATTGCATAACTCAAGGGATGAACCCATGTTCATCAACCTGTAGAAAACTCAGTGAACAACTAGTTTTTCCTGGGATTGTTAGATTCTTTGTTTCCAGCAGTCACCTAAGACAGTTTGTTCATGTTAATTTAGTTTAAAATGTAGTTAAATATCAAACATGATGGTTATTTCAGGCCCATAACAAATAAATTAATCTACTTTATTTAGCCGACCATTTAAAATAAAATAAAAAAATCTGTTGCTGTATAAATAAATATGATCATAAATTAACATACCATAGACTGTACATAAAAAACATCAGACGTGTTTAAAGAAAAATGTTCCGGTAATTTTACGTTTTGATCAGTTTTATCACGTTATTAATTCTGAAATAAGAAGAGAATAATGTAGATTAACAGAAATTACCTGTAATAATCTGTGTATTAAAGACCTTCCAGCTGATCTCCGTTTGTCCCGTTAAACTGCTGCAGCAGCTGAAACACCGGAGGAACGTGTCTAAGGTCAGAGAACAACAACCCGACAGGTGTGTTTGTCACCTGACGCGTTGCCATGGTAACGCCCCCTTCTGATGAACACCTTTTAAAGCTCCTGTTTCATCATCCTGTACCGGATGTAGAGTCGCGGGAAAGTCTTTGATCCAATCTGACGGGAACGTGCGGATTCAAAGGCCGGTTTCGGTTCGGTTCGGAACTGAACATCATGAGTTCAGAAGTTCAAGGTAAGTTTGTTTTACATCAGCTATATGTTTATTTTTTGCCTTTTTTATTTTACATAAATAAAACATTTAAGGACAAACTTTAAGAACTGAGTCACGTGGTTAAGTGTCAAAAACATGAAGGTTTGGACCTAGGAAGCTCATTTCCAGAACCTGGTTCTGGATTATTTTCTAATCTTCGGGATCAATCAACTCTAAATGTCAAAGACTTGAAAACATGACGTCACCCGACAGAACTACCCCGACCCAAACCTGAGCAGCTCAGAGGAATACAGAGCCAGTCCTGTTACAGAACCAGATCTTTGGACTTGTTTCAGTCTAGATGCTCCTTTTACTCTTTGATCTGGTCCCTCCAGCAGAGTTCTGGACCACTGTTCTGTTTGACCTGAGTCCATGTTTGTATCATGTGATGGTCCATCCCAGGTGAACTCTGACCCCAGAAAAGGTGACGTGCCTCAGAACTGGGTCCATGAAACCGCCACCAAAACAGGAAACTGCTTCAGAGTTAGAGACTCCTGAATGACCTGACCCAGGATCCAATCTTTATTCCTAAAGTCTGAGCTGCTGTCCGTCATCATCAGGACCTGGTTTGACCCGACGAGTCGAACCAGCACCAAACCAGAAGCAGAATCTGCTCTCAGAAACGAAACGGGCTTCACGGGAACTTGTTTTAAAGTCTGATGTAAATAAGAAGTAAGAAACTCCACAGAACTCTGATGAACCAGGTTTATTCCTGTTTCATAAACACATCATGCAGAAACCAGAACAAACGGTTTTATTTCTACTGGACAAAAATAAAATAAATAAAAGATTTAAATCTTTGCTACAATAAAACATATTTACAAGAATATATACAACATAGAACACTGGGACATTCAGGGATTAGAAGATCTGTTGCGTTAATCTGGATTTTCTGCCAGTTTTCTGATTTCCTCCAGGAGCTCCGAGAAGGCTGGCCGACCCTGAGCCGTCTGAAACACCAACGAAGAAGAAGGATGATGGTTAATGAACGATGTAACAGAGAAACAGACTGATTAGTTCTAACTCTGAAACTGGATCTGGACTTTAAACGTTAAATAAAACAGATTTATGAGATTAAACACGTCAACGTATGAGACAGAGAAGACGAGGTCAGATCAGAGGAACTAAACTGGATCTTCTTTCTTCCCGGAGACGTTTGATCTGAATCCCAGGATGTTCTGGAGTTCCTCCACACAGCTGGTGTTGCAGGTACCTGAACATCTCAAACCCTTCCCTTCCTTTAACCAGGTGTGTTTGTACCTCGTGCCAACAGCTGTACATGATGGTGTACAGCTGCGGAGACGCCCGGTGAGGTCGGTACAGTCGGATCCCTCTGGTGATGTCATTCACCACCTCCAGGTTGGAGCGGTTTTCAAACGGTGTCCGACCCTCGGAGAAGATCTCCCACATCAGCACACCTGCACAGGAACAGGTGAGATTACACACAGGTAAAACATGGCTGATGAACAGAACAGGTGATGGCGTGGAGCTGATCGTCCTCACCGAAGGACCAGACGTCTGACTTGTTACTGTATTTACTGTAGTGGAGAACTTCTGGAGGAGACCACTTGACCGGGAACTTGGCTCCGCTGGAGCTGGTGTACTGGTTGTCCAGGACGTACCTGCAATCATCCAGTAAAACAGGAGCAGGTCAGAACCGGCTCCGGGTTCAAGGACCCACATTCTGGAAAGAACTGATTTATTTTACTGAGAAGATTTAAAACCATCATGAAGGTAAAACCTGGACTTTACATGTAGATTTTATTATTAGAATATTCATGAAAAACCAGACTGCTGCTGCACCGTGACCTCTTAGAGAAATACGTTTAATTTCCCCTGATGGGAATCAGAACCAGATCCACTCAGAACCGGATCACAGCTGGATCTGAGTGCAGTCAGAGCTGAAACACAGCTGGATCTGAGTGCGGTCTGAGTTGGACCACAGCTGGATCTGAATGCAGTCAGAGCTGGACCACAGCTGGATCTGAGTGCGGTCAGAGCTGGACCACAGCTGGATCTGAGTGCGGTCAGAGCTAGACCACAGCTGGATCTGAGTGCGGTCAGAGCTGGACCACAGCTGGATCTAAGTGCAGTCAGAGCTGGACCACAGCTGGATCTGTGTGTGGTCAGAGCTGGACCACAGCTGGATCTGAATGCAGTCTGAGTTGGACCACAGCTGGATCTGAGTGCGGTCTGAGTTGGACCACAGCTGGATCTGAATGCAGTCAGAGCCGGACCACAGCTGGATCTGAGTGCGGGCAGAGCCGGACCACAGCTGGATCTGAGTGCGGTCAGAGCTAGACCACAGCTGGATCTGTGTGTGGTCAGAGCTGGACCACAGCTGGATCTAAGTGCAGTCAGAGCTGGACCACAGCTGGATCTGTGTGTGGTCAGAGCTGGACCACAGCTGGATCTGTGTGTGGTCAGAGCTAGACCACAGCTGGATCTGAGTGTGGGCAGAGCCGGACCACAGCTGGATCTGAGTGCGGTCAGAGCTAGACCACAGCTGGATCTGAGTGTGGGCAGAGCCGGACCACAGCTGGATCTGAGTGCGGTCAGAGCTAGACCACAGCTGGATCTGCGTGCAGTCTGAGTTGGACCACAGCTGGATCTGAGTGTGGTCAGAGCTGGACCACAGCTGGATCTGAGTGTGGTCAGAGCTGGACCACAGCTGGATCTAAGTGCAGTCAGAGCTGGACCACAGCTGGATCTGTGTGTGGTCAGAGCTGGACCACAGCTGGATCTGAGTGCGGTCAGAGCTAGACCACAGCTGGATCTGAGTGTGGGCAGAGCCGGACCACAGCTGGATCTGAGTGCGGTCAGAGCTAGACCACAGCTGGATCTGAGTGCAGTCTGAGTTGGACCACAGCTGGATCTGAGTGCGGTCAGAGTTGGACCACAGCTGGATCTGAATGCAGTCTGAGTTGGACCACAGCTGGATCTGAATGCAGTCAGAGCCGGATCACAGCTGGATCTGAGTGCAGTCTGAGTTGGACCACAGCTGGATCTGAATGCAGTCAGAGCCGGACCACAGCTGGATCTGAGTGCAGTCAGAGCCGGACCACAGCTGGATCTGCGTGCAGTCAGGGTTGGACCACAGCTGGATCTGCGTGCAGTCTGAGTTGGACCACAGCTGGATCTGCGTGCAGTCTGAGTTGGACCACAGCTGGATCTGAGTGCAGTCAGAGCTGGACCACAGCTGGATCTAAGTGCAGTCAGAGCTGGACCACAGCTGGATCTGTGTGTGGTCAGAGCTGGACCACAGCTGGATCTGTGTGTGGTCAGAGCTGGACCACAGCTGGATCTAAGTGCAGTCAGAGCTGGACCACAGCTGGATCTAAGTGCAGTCAGAGCTGCACCACAGCTGGATCTGAGTGCGGTCAGAGCTAGACCACAGCTGGATCTGAGTGTGGTCAGAGCTGGACCACAGCTGGATCTGTGTGTGGTCAGAGCTGGACCACAGCTGGATCTGCGTGCAGTCTGAGTTGGACCACAGCTGGATCTGAGTGTGGTCAGAGCTGGACCACAGCTGGATCTGAGTGTGGTCAGAGCTAGACCACAGCTGGATCTGAGTGTGGGCAGAGCCGGACCACAGCTGGATCTGAGTGCGGTCAGAGCTAGACCACAGCTGGATCTGAGTGCGGTCAGAGCTAGACCACAGCTGGATCTGAGTGCGGTCAGAGCTNGGACCACAGCTGGATCTGAGTGCGGTCAGAGCTAGACCACAGCTGGATCTGAGTGTGGGCAGAGCCGGACCACAGCTGGATCTGAGTGCGGTCAGAGCTAGACCACAGCTGGATCTGAGTGCGGTCAGAGCTGGACCACAGCTGGATCTGAGTGCAGTCAGAGCTAGACCACAGCTGGATCTGAGTGCGGTCAGAGCTGGACCACAGCTGGATCTGCGTGCAGTCTGAGTTGGACCACAGCTGGATCTGAGTGCGGTCAGAGCTGGACCACAGCTGGATCTGAGTGCGGTCAGAGCTGGACCACAGCTGGATCTGAGTGCGGTCAGAGCTAGACCACAGCTGGATCTGAGTGTGGTCAGAGCCGGACCACAGCTGGATCTGAGTGCGGTCAGAGCTAGACCACAGCTGGATCTGAGTGCGGTCAGAGCTAGACCACAGCTGGATCTGCGTGCGGTCAGGGCCGGACCACAGCTGGATCTGAGTGTGGGCAGAGCCGGACCACAGCTGGATCTGTATGAAGTTTACCTGGTCATTCCAAAGTCGCTGACCTTCACCACATTCTGCCCGTTAACCAAACAGTTTCTGGCTGCCTGAAAGACAGAAGACAAACTGAAATTTAATTAGGAATCAAATCAAAATAATCTGCAGCATGTTGGTATCAAGATGTTAATCTGCTGAAACACGGATTAAGAAGTCTGTCTGATCTGAATGTATCTGTTTTTATTTACTGTCAGAAGTCGGTTTGTTTGTTTCCATGTAAGCTGAACATGACTCACGAGGTCTCTGTGGATGAAACTGTGGGCCTCCAGGTACTCCATCCCCTCACACACGTCCTGACACATGGACAGAAGCCACGCCTCCTTCAGAGCCCCACCCTTCTGACGAAGGACGTTGAGTAAACAGCCGTTTTCCATAAATTCAGCTATGATCAGCAGAGGGCGCTGCTTCAGACAGACGCCGTACAGCTGGACCAGCTTCGGATGGCAGAGTCTCCTGGAAAGAAACACAGAAATGTTACAGGAAACAGATGTTCCTGCTTCCTGATTGGAGGAGACCATCCTGGTTCTTACATCATGACTTTGGCCTCCTCGATGAAGTCCTCCTCGTACATGGCTCCTTCTCTGATGGCCTTGATGGCCACTTTCTGCTGCTCCCTCCACTTGCCAAACTTCACCACGCCGAACTGGCCGCTGCCGAGCTCCTTCATGAAGGTCAGCTCGCTGACGTTAATCTCCCACTTCTCTGGAGGAAGACGAGGGAAAAGACGGATTCAAACAGGAAGTCAAAGAAAGTTCTGGAGGTTCTTAACAGTCCACGTTGGTGGAACGATGGGACGGTTTGATCTGTAAAATGTTTCTTCCTTCAGAAAGCTGATAAAGAGAAGCTTCATATAAAACCTTATTTTAACTTTCCAGTTTAAACCAACATGTAGAAAAAAATCAATGTTAAAATATTTTACACGAGATCCATATCATTAAAGATACTTCAGAGAACTTCTTTAAAGGTTTGAGACATAAAGCAGGAGATGATCTGCATGAAGATGTTCTTTATTCTAGGTAGTGAAACTCCAGATGGATGTTGGTCTTCAAGGAAAGAGAAGATCTGAATACTGAACACTTGCTGATCCTGATGACAGAACATCTCTGTCTTTAATCTCTCTCACGTTTGCAGGAAGAACTTGTTCCAAAACAAGAACAGCTGATAATAACTGGGTTCTGCTGCCATGATGAGTCAGTGGAACAAGGGAACCTCAAAGAAAATGAAGCTAATATTTTTCAAAGATCCAAGAACATGAACATAATGAAAAGCTCCTCCTGACAAGTTCCTGCTGGTTGTTATTTAGTTTGTACCAGGTTGGTTTTTGTGTGTTTTTACCTGAGCTGAATCCAGCTGTGGCAGGTACACATCGTCCCATTGGTCCGACAGCGTATCGTAACCTGGTCACGAGTCCTGAGCAGATACACGTCATGTTAACACAGATGACACAGTGTCTCACTGACATCACCTGAGTGAGGGAGTGTTTACACACCTGCTGCATTGTGCTCATGGTAGTGTATAACATCTGGAATGGAGCTAAAGATGTGTTTCTCAGCCAGGTAGAACTGTCCAGTGTCAGTGATTTTAATCTGGTAATGACGAACTTCTCCACTGGGACTGCAGACAGAAACAACCGGACACGGTGAGGATCAGAGTCACGCTGACAGAGTTTTACTGTACGTGTATAACAAACGGACACGGTGAGGATCAGAGTCACGCTGACAGAGTTTTACTGTACGTGTATAACAACCGGACACGGTGAGGACCAGGGTCACGCTGACAGAGTTTTACTGTACGTGTATAACAACCGCACACGGTGAGGACCAGGGTCACGCTGACAGAGTTTTACTGTACGTGTATAACAACCGGACACGGTGAGGACCAGGGTCACGCTGACAGAGTTTTACTGTACGTGTATAACAACCGGACACGGTGAGGATCAGGGTCACGCTGACAGAGTTTTACTGTACGTGTACAACAACCGGACACGGTGAGGACCAGGGTCACGCTGACAGAGTTTTACTGTACGTGTATAACAACCGGACACGGTGAGGACCAGGGTCACGCTGACAGAGTTTTACTGTACGTGTATAACAACCGGACACGGTGAGGACCAGGGTCACGCTGACAGAGTTTTACTGTACGTGTATAACAACCGGACACGGTGAGGATCAGAGTCACGCTGACAGAGTTTTACTGTATGTGTATAACAACCGGACACGGTGAGGACCAGGGTCACGCTGACAAGAGTTTTACTGTACGTGTATAACAACCGGACACGGTGAGGACCAGAGTCACGCTGACAGAGTTTTACTGTACGTGTATAACAACCGGACACGGTGAGGATAGTTTTACTGTATGTGTATAACAACCGGACACGGTGAGGACCAGAGTCACGCTGACAGAGTTTTACTGTACGTGTATAACAACCGGACACGGTGAGGACCAGAGTCACGCTGACAGAGTTTTACTGTACGTGTATAACAACCGGACACGGTGAGGACCAGGGTCACGCTGACAGAGTTTTACTGTACGTGTATAACAACCGGACACGGTGAGGACCAGAGTCACGCTGACAGAGTTTTACTGTATGTGTATAACAACCGGACACGGTGAGGATAGTTTTACTGTATGTGTATAACAACCGGACACGGTGAGGACCAGGGTCACGCTGACAAGAGTTTTACTGTATGTGTATAACAACCGGACACGGTGAGGACCAGAGTCACGCTGACAGAGTTTTACTGTTCGTGTATAACAACCGGACACGGTGAGGACCAGAGTCACGCTGACAGAGTTTTACTGTACGTGTATAACAACCGGACACGGTGAGGACCAGGGTCACGCTGACAGAGTTTTACTGTTCGTGTATAAATTACCTTAATGTCTTGGTGTAAACTGAGACGGTATAAACTCCCTTTTTACTGGACTCTCGAACCACAAAACCTCCTTCTTTGTCCTGGAAATGAAACAAACTTATTTATTTGAAAACATTTTTCTGTATTCCTAGAAATAAACATTAAAAACAAACATTTTTATTCATCAGGTATAAAAAGTAAAAAGAAACATGTTTAACATTAATAATTAGATGTGTTTGAGCAAAAAGTTGGTAGTTTCATCTGTTTCCTGTTTCTCATAAAGATGAATGAATCACACCTCCTGCCTGAGCAGCTGTTCCGCTTCGGTTCTAGTGATGTTCTTGCAGAACCACCTTCATTTTGGACAAAATACAATTAGAAAATCGTTTAGAAAAATTACTTTTTCTTTTTCAAATGTTAAGAATCGGTGTAAAACGTACGAGTTTGCCTCGATTCGGTTCTTCTCTGTCACGTAGTTGCTGGGGATGAAGCCTTTATTTCTGATGGAGACATGATTAAGAACATTTTTAGAATCCGCAGCTGTTCGTTCCCTCACTCATTTAAAAAATACTTTAATATAGTTAAACTATCTGGTTTAGATTTTGTTAAACAGTTTGTTTGGTTGAACTTGTGAGAACATCACGTTAACTCTGACTGATGAGAACGTTTCTGCACCAGCTGGGTGGTTCCCTGAGTTACATCCTGCTGTCTCAAAGGAACGTTTCACATATTGAAAGGTGGATAAAACTTGACTGAAAATCTGTCAAAAAAGTTAAAGTCCATGGAAGAACCCTGCTGGAAAGAACTTCAGAAGGTCTGAAGAACCTTTAAATAAATGTAGAGAAAGAACATATAAAGACATAAGGGGTGGATCCAGACTTGGTCCTGGTTCTAGAGCCTGGTTTTCTCTGGTTCCATGGTCTTTTGTCTCCCTCTGGTGGCTGGTTCTGGGTCTTTCTGTGTCTCTGTTCTTAGTGGTTCTGACCTCCTGGTTTGTTTTTCTTGTTAGTCCGTATGAGCTGGTTCCTCAGTCTGTTCTTGCTGGTTCCTCTGTGTCAGGACTTGTTCTGCTCCTCAGTTTCTGTGTTTCTCCACATCAGTTAATTAGTTGCCAGCTGCATCCTGTCAGCTCGTCTTCGGTGTCTCTGTCAGTTCTTCATCAGATCATCCTGCCGCCGTGTGTTTCTTCTATTCACACGTTCTGCGTTCTGTTATTAAAGTGTTTCGTTTCCTTCAAGCCCTGCAGTCCTTCCTGGTTTTGGGTCTATTTGCAGCACTTCCTGACACTTTTGCACAGCATGATAATTAAAATGAAATCTGCACAGATGTGACGTGTCAGCTGACTGAGTCATGTGGTTTTGGTTCATACCCGTGTTTGTCCTGCGCTCTCCACCACAGCTGGTCCTGCTTGTGGAGGATGATGTACTCCTCACCCTGAAGACACAAAGACCCACATCAAAAAACTGCAGCTGCTTGTGTGTGTGTGTCTGTGTGTGTGTGTGTCTGTGTGTGTGTCTGTGTACCTGTTTAAGTGTAAGGTCTGTGTCCTCCTTGGCGGTGAAATCGTACATAGCAATGACTCTCAGCAAACCGTCTCCTTCTCCGTCCTCGCCTTCCGGTGGGGGGAGGGGCAGCTTCTTCCTGGACCTGTCGACCTGAGACACAAAAAAGAACAAATCAAACTCGGATTCTGTGATTATTGAGAACCCTGGAGAACACTGTTAGTTACCCTGTAGGCATTTCCTGGGTACCGTCTGCTCTGGAAACACAGAGAACTTCTGCCCTCCAGCTCCATGCGGGTGCTGATCTCTCTGAAATCACACAGATTTTACCTGAAGTCCAACAGGTGTTTTCTCCAGAACTGCAGAACGTTCATCAAAACTCAAACAAATCAAAGCTTCAGTTTATTCAGTGAAATCTGTTTCAAAATCATCTCAGATCTAAAAAGGTTCTTTCATAAACGTGAGCGACCAAATCCAGACACAATGCAAAGAATCCCACACTGAGGCCGAGAACCCCAACCTGAGGCCGAGAACCCCACCCTGAGGCCGAGAACCCAACCCTGAGGCCGAGAACCCCACCCTGAGGCCGGGAACCCCACCCTGAGGCCGAGAACCCCACCCTGAAGCCGAGAACCCAAACCTGAGGACGAGAACCCAACCTGAGGACGAGAACCCAACCCTGAGGCCGAGAACCCAACCCTGAGGACGAGAACCCAAACCTGAGGACGAGAACCCAACCCTGAGGCCGAGAACCCAACCCTGAGGACGAGAACCCCACCCTGAGGCCGAGAACCCCACCCTGAGGCCGGGAACCCAACCCTGAGGCCGAGAACCCCACCCTGAGGCCGAGAACCCCACCCTGAGGCCGAGAACCCCACCCTGAAGCCGAGAACCCAAACCTGAGGACGAGAACCCAACCTGAGGACGAGAACCCAACCCTGAGGCCGAGAACCCAACCCTGAGGACGAGAACCCCACCCTGAGGACGAGAACCCCACCCTGAGGCCGAGAACCCAACCCTGAGGCCGAGAACCCCACCCTGAGGCCGAGAACCCCACCCTGAGGACGAGAACCCAAACCTGAGGACGAGAATCCCACCCTGAGGCTGGGAACCCAACCCTGAGGCCGAGAACCCCACCCTGAGGCCGAGAACCCCACCCTGAGGCCGAGAACCCCACCCTGAGGCCGGGAACCCAACCCTGAGGCCGAGAACCCCACCCTGAGGCCGAGAACCCAAACCTGAGGACGAGAACCCAACCTGAGGACGAGAACCCAACCCTGAGGCCGAGAACCCAACCCTGAGGACGAGAACCCCACCCTGAGGCCGAGAACCCAACCCTGAGGACGAGAACCCCACCCTGAGGCCGAGAACCCCACCCTGAGGCCGGGAACCCAACCCTGAGGCCGAGAACCCCACCCTGAGGCCGAGAACCCCACCCTGAGGACGAGAACCCCACCCTGAGGCCGAGAACCCAACCCTGAGGACGAGAACCCAAACCTGAGGACGAGAATCCCACCCTGAGGCCGAGAACCCCACCCTGAGGCCGGGAACCCAACCCTGAGGCCGGGAACCCAACCCTGAGGCCGAGAACCCCACCCTGAGGCCGAGAACCCCACCCTGAGGACGAGAATCCCACCCTGAGGCCGAGAACCCCACCCTGAGGTTGAGAACCCCACCCTGAGGAGCTGCAGGTGTTTTTACCTGGTCTGAACAGCACAGCAGCAGCAGAACAGGAAGTGAGTGGAGCGATCTGGAGGAGACAGAGACCAGAGTTACTGCTGAGTCAGCAGAATCTTCAAGGTTTACAACCACATTCCAGAAAACTCAGAACAAAAACACTTTCATTGACATTCTGGATTTGGTGGTATAAAGTAATTAAAGTGAAGAACATCTGGAGGCTGATTGAATTTAACAGAAAGAATAAATTTGATTTGGAAGTTTGATTCTGTGTTGAAATGATTAATAACCGAGGGGGACGAAAAATACGTGTTTTTGAATGAAACGCATTCTCTCTACGTGTCAATATGTCATTAACATGGACATTCCCATCATCTATAGACAGGGTGTTTGTTAGAAGATAATTTTTATTAATTCAGATAAAAAAACTCAAGTTTTAAAAATATCTGAAGTTTATCTGGTGCCTCAGAACGAGTGGCTCCATAACTGTAGTATCAGCACAGACGAGTATTTTGACTGGATCCTGATTCATTCATATAAAAACAAATAAAGAGGTTCTAAGCTGCATCCCTGAGGAACACCCTAAACTAAAACTAGAGCTGTCAGATAAATACTGTCTCTGTCAGAGTTTAGAACTGTTTTATTACAGGTTTCCATCTGTTTAGAATAAAAAGTCCCACTTGTCTTTTCTTGGTATTAGTGGGTTTGTAACGTTCTGTTAGCTACACGCAGAGATTGAAGTTAACTTGTAAAAAACATTCACAGATGTCCCACCAGTGGGTTTATTTTATATTTGCTGTCTCTGTGGTTTTAGGTAGGAGGTCTTTGTCAGGAAGTGTAGTTTCCTTTTCAATAGAATTAACACCCTTTATTTTCTGTGTGTATATGGTTGTGTTTGGGTGTGTGTGTGTGTGTGTGTGTGTGTGTGTGTGTGGCTCTGTGTGTGTGTGTGTGTGTGTGTGTGTGTGTGTGTGTGTGTGTGTGTGTGTGTGTGTGTGTGTGTATGCAGGTCATTCTCTCTCTGTTACCTCTACTTGCAAACACAAATGGCCACATTGTTTCCTGTGTAAGTCTGAGAAGAAAAACTCTCATCTGCAAAGAAGCTGCTGTCATGTGACTTAAAGGGGCCTTCCAAAATAAAAGCAGGTCCCATCATACATGTCCTGGATGATCCCAGAGGTTCAGACAATGATGTGAGGATTTTAACTCCGGTAATTTGTCTGATACTTCTTTTTTTTTTTATATTAGACATACATTCTTTGACAAATTTCCTTTACAACATATTTTTCAGCTTTTTGTGTGCAACATGGACTCTATAAGTCCTCCAAGGGTCTGCTGTGGTACCCGGTGCCAGTAAGATCCTTTAAACCCTGGAGGTTTTCAGGAGGGGCTTCGATGGACTGGATTTATACATCCACAATATACAACAGCTGATGACTTGGACTGAGATCTGGAAGGATTTGAAGTAAATAGGAGAACAAAGTTTCAACTCAGTCCCCACCAGTCTGCTTTTACCCATGATGCAACCTGCTGCAAGATGCTGATGAACCTGCATGTCCACCAGTGTAAAAGAGAAAGAGATTCATCAGATCACCTTCCATTTCTCTGTGGTCCAGTTCTGAAGCCCACCTGAAGGGCTTTAGATGGTGGAGATGGGTCCACATGGACCCCCAAACCGGTCTGAAGGTACACAGACCCAATACAGTAACCTGCAAGCCGTTTATCTGAACCAACAGGACTGTAACAAACCCGTCAGTCAGATTAAAGTCAGTTTCAGACTCTTCAGTCTGTGTGACAGTGTGAGAAATGAAACTTCAGCTGCTCAGTGTTTGTCTGCAGATCCGAGGCGTCACTATGTGTTCTACCTTTCTGAAGCCTAAAGTCTCGTTTCCTCACCAGCAGCACTGTAACATGCACAGCAGCAACACTTTGAAACAAATAAAGTCTTTGTTTTGTTTCATTACATGGAGAAAAACTTCTGAAACGACTGGATTTGACTCAATTCAGCAACTTTAAGCGCAAAAAGAAAGTTTTAAAATAAAATAAACATGTTCCGTTCAACATGCTTGAAGGAGAAATAAAGTCTCTGTTCTCATTTCTTTCATTTACAGTTTATAATCTGATTCTTGAGATGTTTCTAGCATCGTTTCTATTTGCTGTATGTTGTTGCAGTTTGAAGGCTGCAGAGTTAAAGACGAGCGATCCGTCTGACGAGGGAGAGAAGGTACTTACTCGAATGAATCATTTTTACGTCTCTTCTTTCTCCTCCTGGTTCTCGTCTTCACTTCCAGCTTCTGTTCCTCAGCATCTGTTGTTCTGGTTGGCTTCGACTGCTCGACGGAGCTGATGTGATGTGACAGGTAGGAAATGGTTGAGACGAAGAGGCAGCGTGAACATGAAAGGCAGGTGGGTGGAGGAAGTTACAGAGTTGAAGATGAGACAAGAGGATGGAGGCTGGATGTTAACACGTTCTGCTGCTGCTGTTTAGCAGCTGTATCACTGGAGTCTTAACGTCTGTGTTCGAGTTGTTGAAATAATGAATCAGTCTTTATGGAGTGGGAGAGAGATACAAACAGAGAGATGAAGAGGAAGTGAAAGAATGACGTGAACGAAACCACAAAACATCCGTCTGTATGCAGGAAGATGAAACACAAAGAAATAAAAAGACAAGCAGAAAGAAAATCTCACAGTTTGACTAGAACAGATCTTTTAAAATGATTAACGAGAAAAGCACTCGGAGAGCGCAGACCTCTAAACACCCCCCCCCCCCAACATGTTGTCATTTATACCAAAATATAACCTGTTTTTATCATTGATCATGGAGTTACATGCAGATGTGTTAAAAACAGCTTCTATCTCACAACAATGTAGAATCATTAAAAACATTCCGGATCCCCCCAAAATCTACTCACTTCTTCTTTGGACCATTTGACTTTTACTGAAAATTTCATCAAAATCCATCCAGAACTTTTAGAGTTCTGTTGCTAACAGACAGACACATGCTGGTGAAAACAACCTGCTGATAAAGATTCTGAAACACTAAATAAACTGAAGACAAATTCCATGAGAATAAAACTAATAAAACAACCTCCATGTAATGAAACAGTTGATTTCAGGTGTCTGAACCACCTCAGCTGACTCCAGGGGCGGAGCTAGGGCGGAGCTGAGTTCTGACCACCCCAGACACATTTATAATTTTTGTGTTTTGTATATATTTTTTAGTGCATCGTTACTTAACCTGCACTAATAAGTAAAAATACTTAGAATAATAATAGATCTTTGCCCCTGCTGCCAATATTAAAATGTTGTATTTGTTTGGTTTAAGGTGCTTTAAAACTGTATTTTCTGTGTGACATATTGACCCCAAAACATTAACAGTTCCATTCAGGCCACCACATTGAATATTTCCTTCAGCTGACTCTTTTTGATGAGGAGAAACTGCAGCTCTACTCTGAACTCCTCCTTGATGACAGACCTCCTCACCTGATCTCCAAGGTGTTGATGTTCAGCTCCTTCTTTACTCCAACAGACCAGAGAAACGTCTTAATGAATCCTCGATCCATCTACAAACCTCTCAATCAAACCTCCGACCACTCAGGAACAGCATGTCTCCCTCCTCGATCGAGGCCTCAGACCCCCCTGAAGGCTGCAGCTTGAAGACAGAACCACGTCCTTCCAGAAACACCTGAAAAACTCCATGAGAGTGAAGATCTGATCCAAATGTTATAAAAACTCTATGAGGTTCAACGTATCAGCCAGAGTGAGAGCTTAAATACCCATGTTACCTGCACAGCATCTACTTCTAATAACAGGTGTTCCTGAACATTGACTGAGATCAGTTTTGTGCCCACATGAAGTTTCATGTCTTTATAGACTGATCATCCAAAAAAAAGAAGTGAAACCAACAGCAGACGACCGTAACAGAAGCAAAGCTCAGCTCAATTCATGTTTGGCTGAAAGCAGTTGAAAGACAGATGTGTGTGGTTGGACAATATTTAACCACAATGTTGCTCCAGTTGTTGATGATTAAACACAGTCGTTTTGTATGAACTCAGTGAGGAAGTTTAAAAATACTTTCTCTTCCTCTGTCAGGAAATTAAGCTCTTTAACATTTATGTAGCATTTAACAAACAGAAAAATAACTAATAAACCTTCCTAAAAATCTAAAAAAAGTTTAAAAAGTTTATTTTTATATTCTCATGATTCAAATCTCTTCTACATTATATAAAATCATTTTTTTCCCTCAGATGTTAAGAATATAAAATGTTTTTAAATATTTAATTTTACAATAGTGGGCGTGGCCTCAGGATGATAATATAATATTTTAATAACATTTCTATAGAATAACAGTGTAATGGAAAATTTACAGTGTTGTCAAAGTTTTAAAACTTCACTCGTATGAACTTCTAAATTTAAAAAGTGAGTTATTTTAAAACGGATCCACTTTAGTAATATTGGCTCTGCTTAAATTATCTGTTAGATCCTGTTTCTTTCATTTGCAGTCAGCAGGTAAGATTTTAAATATTCCTTACAGAAAGTCAAAATGCTCTAACTATTTATTTAATATTTTGGTGTTCTATATTTTACAGAAACCTGAAGAAGCATCGCTAAAGAACAGTTTTAACAGTTTGTCTCTGGTGTAAATAAATTAGACTGATTTTAACACGTTACGTGACGGTCGAGGTTAAATTCTCTGCTATCAGGACCGAGTTGACATTATTTGTTCCAACTCTATTGACCTCTGTCTTCCTGGCACACACTCATTATGTCTTGAATTAGCAATTACGAGGAACTGTGTGTGCGTGTGTGGGGGGGCGCACGCGCGCGCGAGTACCGTGTCCGCCTCTCTCTCTCTTCATTTCCTCAATCTCCGGGTCTCACCGACAAACGCTCGTCAGGAATGTCCAAACAAACTGGAAAATGAGGCGTGAAGGTAAGAACAGAAAAATCAGAGTTTCTGCTGCTTCCCTGAAGTAACGGCGGGAAGTTCGGGGTGAAATAGTTAGTTATAGCGCATATTGTGCGTCTGTTGGAGCAGAAAGGCGCAGATTAACACGTCTGACAGAATATTTACTGACGACTCTGAGCTGAAAATCTTGAGGTTTTAAATAACATCAGGACTGACGTGAACCTGAAGCACACCTGAAGGGTTTGGTTTCTGTCGCTGTTTTTAAACAGGAGTGAAATTCCTGAGAACAGGTGTGACGTCTGCGCTCGTGCGACCTCTTTACTGCACGAGACGTTCAAACGCTTTCTGAAAACATCCCACCACGTTAAAATACTATTCAGATAATCCTTAAATTATATTTAACAGTTTGATAATAACAACCTTTGTACTCAGTCATCATTAATGTTAGTATGTTTGATTTAGATGTTTAATGTTGTTAAAAGTTCCAACCTGCCCCACCTGTTCCACCTGCTGAGTCATTAATCTCCTGTTACACCTGAACTCAGCCTGTTTATCGGAACCATTTGGGTGTTTTATTATGTGAGTTTGGATTTCTGTTGGTGCAGCAGAGTTTTACAGCTGGTACTTTGATCTCTTTATCTTTCAATCATTTCCTGTTGACAGCTGACGCGCCTCATAAAGAAAAAACTTTACATAAAGTTAAATACATGTTTGGATGTTCTGTGTCAAACTTTGTTTCTCTAGTTATTTGTTTATTTGTATGAGGCTCTGCCGGGTTCTCCCTCATCTACTGAAACACAAAGAGAACCCTTTATAGGAGCCCAGTAGAACCGCCTGTCTCAGTTCAAAGGTTCCTGTTGATTATAGAACGTGTCAGGAAGAGAACGGAGCGGAAGACTGGTTCTGAGTTCTGGATGTTCACCCTGCAGCTACCATCTTATCAGTGAAGTTTATGGAACCACATAAAGAACCGAGTCTAAACCTGGTTCTCTGTAGTGCTGCGTTCAGATCCAAACAGTTCTCCATGTTTATTTTTTATCTTTAGAACTTGTTACATTTCAGCTTCAGATCCAATAAAAACAAATAAATCAAGTTAAAGATTTAACATCAAGCTTCTGACTAACAGAATAACTGAGACTCTGAAATGTGAAACAAACAGTCTTATGATCATTTTATAGTTTTATGACATTAAGATGTAATCTGGTTCCTGGAGAATCTCCAAACCCCACATTGGGATCAGATCCCTGGATTAAAATGAGTTACATGTCTTATGAGTTAAATAATCATTTACAGTGTTTGTTTATGATAGAAATGTTTATTTTAACATATTTTACTATGTATCATGAATAAAAAGCAGTTTGTTGTTGTGGTAACATCGTGGAGATGCAGAGAGTTCTGTCTGGTCCTGGTTTACAGAACGCTGCTTGTTTAAAGGAGAGAGTTCTCAGAGTCTCGGGTTCTAAAATATTAATCCTGAGCAGCATGAACTGAGATGGTGGAAATGAAGGACTCCCTTTTAACAAGGAGAGACCTCCACCAGAACCAGGATGAGTTCTGCCTGGACCCACTGGGGTCTGAGAGGACAGGAAAGAGACAAACACAGATGGATTTTAGCTGCTCATCATTTTTATGGAAAGAGAAACAGTTAAAGTTTCTGGCAGCAATAATAATAAATACAAACAGAACCTCAGTCTAAGCCTATAGCAGCATAACTAAAGGGGTGGACCAGGAGAACCTCCAGCAGTCTAAGCCTATAGCAGCATAACTAAAGGGATGGACCAGGAGAACCTCCAGCAGTCTAAGCCTATAGCAGCATAACTAAAGGGATGGACCAGGAGAACCTCCAGCAGTCTAAGCCTATAGCAGCATAACTAAAGGGATGGACCAGGAGAACCTCCGGCAGTCTAAGCCTATAGCAGCATAACTAAAGGGAAAGCTCAGGAGAACCCAAGCTAACCCTGACTATAGGATTGTGTAAAAAGGAAAGTTTTAAGTCTATTCTTAAAACTACACAAGGTGTCTGTCTCACGGATAAAAAGTGGAAGCTGGTTCCACAGGAGAGGAGCCTGATAACTAAAAGCTCTTCCTCCCATTCTACTTTTAGAAATTCTAGGAACTACAAGCAGACCTGCAGTCTGAGAGCGAAGTGTTCTGTTAGGAGCATATGGAACAATAAGATCTTTAATATAAGATGGATCCTGGTTATGTAGAGCTTCACATGAAGCCTATGACGTGATTCTATAACAGGAGGAATGTGAATCTGCTGCACAGTCCAAGTGGAACATTTAATCTTTTTATCTGGACTGGTGTCTTTACATCAAGTCCAGTTTAAATGACTTCCATGTTTCTTATAGTTTTATTGATACGGGATCATAAGGATGTTGTGTGGACCTGATCAGAACTCTGAGGTCTACGTGTCACGGGTCTGTGAAAACTGTACCATCAGAATTAAAACCTTATTAAAGCTTCTCAGGTTGTTTAACTTTCAGACATGTTGCTTATTTTTATTAATGAACACATGATGTAACTGATCTGGTTAAAGTTAAACCTACATGTGTGTTTGCTCCTAGTTCAGATTCATCCTGACCTGTAGGCAGGTGCTGTGGGCGGAGCCAGAATGAGTGGCGG
>SSNP01000068.1:277548-292011 GCA_006937955.1 Pachypanchax playfairii
ACCAAGAACAGTCTGACGTACTACGATGGAAGAGCAGAGGTGGTTCTCCTCTTCACGCACCAAACACCACGTTAACCCTTTAAATCTCATCATACATGAACATACAGAGAAACATGTTCCTCACATGGTTTATACAAACAGCTGCTGGTCCCGTTAGGTTTGATGGTTTAGAGTAAATCTGGACTTAGTTTCTACGAGTCAGAAGCTGCAGCTGATCCTCGTGTTTTAAACAGAGTGTGATAACGCCATGATTACATGTTATGACACGTTATTACACGTTATTACACGTTATTACATGTTATTACATGTAGCTTTAATCTGAGTGTTTTCATGTCTGATGCTCTGCTGAAGGAAATGACAGTTTGTTTTAGGGTCGATAGCAAAGCGTCTTCATCTGATAAGCTGCAGATCAAACGCACTTCGGCTCATGACTGAACGTCGCGTGTGCTGCTGTGGAAAAAGAAAAAACCTTCTCACTGACTTTTTCCATCAACAGAGGAAGTTCAAGAAGGACTCGATCGAACTGAGCCGCATTAAATGTGTGGAGATCGTGAAGAACGGAGGGGGGACGATCCCCTGCCAGAACAAATACCCCTTCCAGGTAAAACACACCTGGGTTTAGATAAACAACACGCCTGTTAGTATTTATATGTAGAGAAGTACACAAACCCTGCAGAGTGTGTAGATTTATAGAGTTTTATTAGATTTTATTTGATTTATTTGCGTTTTATTTTGAAACATATATAATGAAACATATTTACCAGGTTAATACGTGTGTTTGTGTTCAGGTGGTTTATGATAACAACATCCTGTATGTGTTCGCTCCAAGTCAGAGGAGCAGAAGTCTCTGGGTCCAGAACCTGAAGAAGGGTGAGTCTCTGGTCTGGTAAACACTGATCAGCTGTTACTGATCAGCTGTGATCTGATGTATAGAAGCAGGAGTCTGGAGCTACAGGTGTGTGTGTTAACACCACACCTGTAACTACCTCAGAGAAGAAACTCTTACTGCATCAATCTGGAAGGTCAAAGGTCATTTCCAAACAATCTGGATCCATCAGACAGACTGATAAGTGGACAATAATTCATTCAGCTGTCTGTCTGTTCCAGCAGATTCCCTCTGAGGTCAGAGGTCTCTACAGGCCTCAGTTAGCAGGTCAAAGGTCATGACAGGACACTTAGAGAAAGACTGAAGACGTTTGGACGAGTGTCTTCTCTCTAATAACAAGATGGCGGCCTGACTTAGTTAATCTGCATCTGAAGGAACTACAAGACTCCTGGAACCACGTCCAGCAGATCAACACTGTCAGCACGGTGGTGGAGGGATGATGATCTGGGCTTGTTCTGCAGCATCAGGACCTGGACTCCTTGCAGTCATTGAGTCGACCTCTGACCTCTGTAGACCAAAGAGTTCTAGTCTCTCATGTGAGATTTGATCCAAACTGGGTCCTGAAACAGGACAGTGATTCTAAACTGGATGGAACATGAACAGAGTCCGAGTCCTGAGCTGAACCTGACTGAAACGATGTGATGGGACCTTCAGGGAGCTCAGAAGAACCGGATGTCTCCAGACCTGAAGCAGCTCTGTAAAGGGGGGCGGACTCAGATCTGGATGTTTGTAACTGGATTAACTGATGAAACCCTAACCCTAACCCTGACCTGATGAAGACCAGTATCTGAAGCAGGAAGAAGTAGCTGCTGGTTCTCAGGTTGTCTATCAGAATGGTTTCACACCTAGAACCACAGGTCTGTGTCATGTGATCCAGCAGCCCCCTCTGTTTCCACTGCTCGCGGTTCTCTCATGGTTCTTTATGTGTCAGTCTGATTAAAACCTGCTGCAGAGTGTTAAACGTTAGTGAATCACTCAGTTCTTCTGTTTGGGACTCAGATATTAAGATTTAAATACTTTTACCTGTTTAATTCGTGTTCATGTGGAGTTTTTATTTATTATAGAACATGAAATATCAGTCTGATTTTAACTTGTGTTATTCTAATAAACCGTTAGAGAACCTTGACTGTAACAAACAGCTTTTATATGATCATGTTTTTGTGCATCCAGAGATAAAAAACAACCCAAACGTGCTGCTGAAGTTTCACCCTCAGTTCTGGCAGGAGGGGGCGTGGCTCTGCTGTCGCCAGGCAGAAAAACAGGCTCCGGGCTGTGAGGAGTACAACCAGTTTGGAGACAGTAAGAGACGCGTTTGTTCCATCATCAGATAAAACATCTGTCATGTTAACTGAACCAGATGTTCCTCAGAGGATAAAAAGTTCTGATTCAGTTCTAATTTATTTTTCTCTGTTTTTTAAATGAATTATTTGTGGCATTAAAAGCTCTAAAACTCAAGGGATGAGCCAGTTGTGTTGATACAGAACAGACATGTTAGCAAACATCCATATGTGCATTTAGGCTCTTTGTTACCAGCAGCTTTGTTAAAGAGCAACTCGCCATCAAAACAGATTTTTTTTCTGCTAATAAACTATATTAGTGGGTCTTTAATACAATCTTTCAGTTTCTGAGCATTTTTTGACATTTTCATGTAAACTTCTTAAATTCTACACTATTTTGTCTAAAAACGTCTTAGTGCTGCCCTCTTAGGGTTGAAAGTGGGTACTGCATTTGAATTTTGTGATTGGCTGAAAGCGGTTCATGCCTACGTCAGCATCGTCTCTAAGACACGCCTCCTGGAGTATAAAACCATCTCTCAGACAGACACACTCGCCCCGCCCGCCCGTTGTCTCCAGCTTCTCACCAAAGCTTCACACAGGGACACTGGCTGAAAACTACGACAAACAGAATAATTAATATCATTAAAATCTGGACAAAGACTTTATTTTACTGCTGTGATTGTGGGGATGTGATTTGTGCACGTTATATTTCTATTTAGACATTTACTCAGACCCTTCGTAGCAACACAGCAATAGCTTTAGCATTATGGCTAACAACAATCAATCGGTAAACTACTCTGAAAACTACGACATAGAGAATAACTAATATCATTAAAATAATAATTAAATCAGGGCAAAGACTTCCCTGCAGTGATTCTGATTGTGTGGATGTGATTTATAGACGTTATATTCTCATCATGGTCGCGTTACCTCTCTACAACACGGCAGAGTCACACTGGTGCTACAAGTGCTATGCATGTCAATCATAGTTTAGGCCCGCCTCTTAAAGTGACGTTTACTTCAGCATTTTTCAAAAAAAGCAGTTGGAAGGCAGGAAGATAATTCAGAGGGGGTGAGTTGCTCTTTAAATTCACACATTCAGTTCAGATTTAATCAAATATACCAAAATATTAAAGCGTTTGTTCTAAAGACGTTTTAGATAAACGTGTTCTTTAGTGTCGCACGTCCACTTTGCTGGTTCGCTGGTTTAAACTACATTAATACTCATGTTCAGGTAAATTCAATATGACTTTAGTTTCTTCTTTCAGAACAGAACTTTAACAGAACTCTAACAGAACTTTAACAGAACTTTAACAGAACTCTAACAGAACTCTAACAGAACGCTAACAGAACTCTAACAGAACTCTAACAGAACTCTACCAGAACTCTAACAGAACGCTAACAGAACTCTAACAGAACTTTAACAGAACTTGAGCTGGTTTCTTCACCTTTTAACCTCAAACAGAAGAAGATTTTAACTTTCCACTCGATTGAAAGTTTCTGTTCCTGTTTTTCAGTCACCAGGAAACCTTTACCCCCCATCCCTAAAGACGGACAAGAAGTAAGTCCTAGTTGACGTCTCGTGACCCTGAATCACACCTAAAACATGACACGACTCTGTTCTTCCTCCTGCAGAGCTCGCCGCCGCCGCCCATACGGAGAGACGCTGATGAAGAGGAGGAGGAGGAGGACGACATGGTGGTGGTGGCGCTGTACGACTTCCCAGGAATGGAGGCACACGATCTGAGTCTGGTCAAAGGGGACGAGTACGTCATCGTGGAAAAATGTGACGTGAACTGGTACAAAGCTCGAAACAAGTACGGGTGAGTGTAGAAACACCTGACGGGAGGAAACACCTTGATGTTCTGTAGACTTTTATCATGATTTACATACTGAAGCAGAACAGAACCCCCTGGTTCTGACGCAGCAGAACCGACCCAACCAAACCCAAAACTGATTACTTTAGTTTAAATGAAACAGGATGTAGAAACACATCCTTCATACAGAGCAGCAGGAAGTGTTATGTAACTCTGCTAGAATAAACGTCACGTTGTTCTTTTTACAAACAGTTAAACTCTGAACACATCACCTGACCCCAGGCAGGTTCAGTCTCTGTTACCATGGTGATGGAACCAGCTGTAAGGAGAGACAGGAAGCTCTGACTCTGTTGGACCCTCAGGACTTTTATTTTGTAATGTTGTATTGGACCCTCAGGACTTTTATTTTGTAATGTGTTAACTGGTTTGTGTCTCACAGGGAGTTTGGTTTCATCCCCAGTAATTATGTAACAGAGAAGAAGACTGGGAACCTGAAGCAGTACGTGTAAGTTCATCATTAATGTTCTAAAGTTACTCAGTGTTTCTGACTGAATCTAAACACCTGGAGTTTATTTATTAACTTTACAGACTCATACTGATAAAATCCTGATAGAAAATGATCAAACGTTCATCACAAACAAAACCAGCTGATTTACATTCAGTCTATTAAAACTAACGACTGGAACCTGCATCACAGTTCACCTTTAGAACACAGGATCACAGTTACAGTTTGGCCCTTCAGAATAAAAGCTTGTTTTCACTCCACCTGACTCATGTGCTGCGTGTTGGTCGACTGCTCCAGATGTTTGTCTCAAACTCACTGAGATGTGAATGTAGAAGGTTCCTGTTGCTGTAAATCTGAAGAACATCAGGAGATCTTTCAGCTTCAGTCTCATGTTGTTTGTTTGTTTGTTTCAGGTGGTACAGTAAGAACATCAACAGGAACAAAGCAGAGGAGCTGCTGAGGAAGGAGGTCTGAATGTTTGTGTTTTACTGTCTCACCTGCAGCTGCTCGTTAAACCTTCTCGTATGTTCTCCCTCCAGTCAGACCAGGTGTCTCAGACGCTGCAGGTTTTAGGTTCCTTCTGCTAAAATAAAGTTTTACACATCCGACAATAAAGTTCCTTCAAAATAAAAGACTTAAAATAAGTAACTTTAAACTATCAGCCCTGTTCTGTCTGTCTGTCTGTCTGTCTGTCTGTCTGTCTGTCTGTCTGTCTGTCATTGACTGAGCAGGTTAGTGTAAATTCATTTTATTCTGCTGTGGAACGTCATGATTTAATAATCCATCATGGTGTTTGTGTGTCGCCCCCTGCAGGATAAAGAAGGAGCGTTCATCGTCCGGGACTCCAGCAGTCAGGGCAAATACACCGTGTCTCTGTACTCCAAGTCCGTCCCCGGGTAACGCTGCTAGAACCATGTAGAACCATCTTCACATGGCAGAACAGCTGCTCTGGTTCTCTGCTCTGGTTCTCTGCTCTGGTTCTCTGCTGCTCTGGTTCTCTGCTGCTGTGGTTCTCTGCTGCTGTGGTTCTCTGCTGCTCTGGTTCTCTGCTGCTCTGGTTCTCTGCTGCTCTGGTTCTCTGCTCTGGTTCTCTGCTGCTGTGGTTCTCTGCTGTGGTTCTCTGCTCTGGTTCTCTGCTGTGGTTCTCTGCTGTGGTTCTCTGCTGCTCTGGTTCTCTGCTGCTGTGGTTCTCTGCTCTGGTTCTCTGCTGCTCTGGTTCTCTGCTGCTCTGGTTCTCTGCTGCTCTGGTTCTCTGCTGCTCTGGTTCTCTGCTCTGGTTCTCTGCTGCTGTGGTTCTCTGCTCTGGTTCTCTGCTCTGGTTCTCTGCTGCTCTGGTTCTCTGCTGCTCTGGTTCTCTGCTGCTGTGGTTCTCTGCTGCTGTGGTTCTCTGCTGCTCTGGTTCTCTGCTGCTCTGGTTCTCTGCTGCTGTGGTTCTCTGCTCTGGTTCTCTGCTCTGGTTCTCTGCTGCTCTGGTTCTCTGCTGCTGTGGTTCTCTGCTCTGGTTCTCTGCTCTCTGGTTCTCTGCTGCTCTGGTTCTCTCTGCTCTGGTTCTCTGCTGTGGTTCTCTGCTGTGGTTCTCTGCCGTGGTTCTCTGCCGTGGTTCTCTGCTGTGGTTCTCTGCTCTGGTTCTCTGCTGTGGTTCTCTGCTGCTCTGGTTCTCTGCTGCTCTGGTTCTCTGCTGCTCTGGTTCTCTGCTGCTCTGGTTCTCTGCTCTGGTTCTCTGCTCTGGTTCTCTGCTGCTCTGGTTCTCTGCTCTGGTTCTCTGCTGCTCTGGTTCTCTGCTGCTCTGGTTCTCTGCTGCTCTGGTTCTCTGCTGCTCTGGTTCTCTGCTGCTGTGGTTCTCTGCTCTGGTTCTCTGCTGCTCTGGTTCTCTGCTGCTCTGGTTCTCTGCTGCTGTGGTTCTCTGCTGTGGTTCTCTGCTGTGGTTCTCTGCTCTGGTTCTCTGCTGTGGTTCTCTGCTGTGGTTCTCTGCTGTGGTTCTCTGCCGTGGTTCTCTGCTGTGGTTCTCTGCTCTGGTTCTCTGCTGTGGTTCTCTGCTGTGGTTCTCTGCTGTGGTTCTCTGCTCTGGTTCTCTGCTGCTCTGGTTCTCTGCTGCTCTGGTTCTCTGCTGCTGTGGTTCTCTGCTCTGGTTCTCTGCTCTGGTTCTCTGCTGTGGTTCTCTGCCGTGGTTCTCTGCCGTGGTTCTCTGCTCTGGTTCTCTGCTCTGGTTCTCTGCTGCTCTGGTTCTCTGCTGCTGTGGTTCTCTGCTGCTGTGGTTCTCTGCTGCTCTGGTTCTCTGCTGCTCTGGTTCTCTGCTGCTGTGGTTCTCTGCTGCTGTGGTTCTCTGCTGCTCTGGTGCTCTGCTGCTCTGGTCCTCTGCTGCTGTGGTTCTCTGCTGTGGTTCTCTGCTGTCTGGTTCTCTGCTGCTCTGGTTCTCTGCTCTGGTTCTCTGCTGCTCTGGTTCTCTGCTGCTGTGGTTCTCTGCTGCTCTGGTTCTCTGCTGCTCTGGTTCTCTGCTGCTCTGGTTCTCTGCTCTGGTTCTCTGCTGCTCTGGTTCTCTGCTGCTCTGGTTCTCTGCTGCTGTGGTTCTCTGCTCTGGTTCTCTGCTCTGGTTCTCTGCTGCTCTGGTTCTCTGCTCTGGTTCTCTGCTGCTCTGGTTCTCTGCTGCTGTGGTTCTCTGCTGTGGTTCTCTGCTCTGGTTCTCTGCTGCTCTGGTTCTCTGCTGCTCTGGTTCTCTGCTGCTCTGGTTCTCTGCTGCTCTGGTTCTCTGCTCTGGTTCTCTGCTCTGGTTCTCTGCTGCTCTGGTTCTCTGCTGCTGTGGTTCTCTGCTCTGGTTCTCTGCTCTGGTTCTCTGCTCTGGTTCTCTGCTGCTCTGGTTCTCTGCTGCTCTGGTTCTCTGCTGCTGTGGTTCTCTGCTGTGGTTCTCTGCTCTGGTTCTCTGCTGCTGTGGTTCTCTGCTCTGGTTCTCTGCTGCTCTGGTTCTCTGCTGCTGTGGTTCTCTGCTCTGGTTCTCTGCTGCTCTGGTTCTCTGCTGCTCTGGTTCTCTGCTGCTGTGGTTCTCTGCTCTGGTTCTCTGCTCTGGTTCTCTGCTGCTCTGGTTCTCTGCTGCTGTGGTTCTCTGCTCTGGATCTCTGCTGCTCTGGTTCTCTGCTGCTGTGGTTCTCTGCTGTGGTTCTCTGCTGTGGTTCTCTGCCGTGGTTCTCTGCCGTGGTTCTCTGCTGTGGTTCTCTGCTCTGGTTCTCTGCTGTGGTTCTCTGCTGTGGTTCTCTGCCGTGGTTCTCTGCCGTGGTTCTCTGCCGTGGTTCTCTGCCGTGGTTCTCTGCTCTGGTTCTCTGCTGTGGTTCTCTGCTCTGGTTCTCTGCTGTGGTTCTCTGCTGAGTCCATCTGATTTAAACTCCTTTTCATGCTGGTTTTGGTTTGTCTAACTGGTTTGAACTGGTTTCTGTTGTTTATTCAGATTAAATATTTGTAAATAATCTGGATTAATAATCCTGATTTAAATCAGGATTTAAAAGACACTTTTTTTGTTTACACAGATCTGATTCTCTCAAACTGACTCCAGATCAGATCTGAGAGACTCAGAACATCCTGTTTGATCTTCACAGCAGGAACTTCAGAATAAAAGACCTTCTAAACTCAGTTACAGGCGTAAGTGAAGACATTAAAGTTTTATTCATGGTTCTGTGTTTTCAGGGAGACGAGCGGTGTTATAAAACATTATCATATAAAGGAGATTCCAGGTTCGCCCAGACAGTTTTACCTGGCTGAGAAATACCTGTTCGACTCCATCCCAGAACTTATCCAGTACCACAAGCATAACGGAGGAGGTAACCACACACACGCACACACGTGCACACACACACTCTCTTCTCGTTGATGTTGTAATGCCTTTTTACTTTATCACATAACTTGAATCTCATTAGTAAATTGTTTTTATTTCCAGGTCTTGTGACCAGACTACGGTATCCTGTAAGGAAACAGGACCAGTCCAATCCACCTACAGCTGGTTTCAGCTACGGTGAGTCCAAACACAGCAGCTTGTAAACAGCCTGAGTATTCTCCAGCTGACCTTTGAACTCTGTCCTCCAGAGAAGTGGGAGATCAACCCGAGTGAGCTGACCTTCATGAAGGAGCTGGGCAGCGGTCAGTACGGTCTGGTCAGGCTGGGGAAGTGGAGGGGTCAGCACAAGGTGGCCATCAAGGCCATCAGAGAGGGAGCCATGCACGAGGAGGACTTCATCGAGGAGGCTAAACTCATGATGTGAGGACGAGCTAACAGGACAAGAACAAATTGATGAATTAAATATGAACATGTCTGATGGAACTAAGACCTGCCACTAGGGGGCAGCATCAACTCCTGGTTTCTGTTCAAATATTTATTTCTGGTGAAAAACAATCAAACGAAGTCCCCCTCTAGTGGCGACATGTCAGCTCATAGAAATATCTTCTTATTCTTATTCATGGTCATGAAGGGTGGGGGGGGGGTCTCTGATCCTGATCATCCAGGGTCAACGTCCTGCGTGTTTCGCTACTCCAACACACCTGATTCAGTGGTTAAAGCATCTAAAACATGCAGGTCTGCTCCAGGATCAGGATCAGGATCAGGATCAGGTCTTAAACATGTATTTTAAAACATAATTTGATGTTTGTATTTTCCAGGAAACTATCCCATAATAAACTGGTGCAGCTGTACGGCGTGTGCAGCCAGCAGCGACCCATCTACATCATCACAGAGTTCATGGAGCAGGGCTGCTTGCTGAACTTCCTGCGGCAGCGGCGGGGCAGCTTCAGCTTCGAGTCTTTGCTGAGTATGAGCCTGGACGTGTGCGAGGGGATGGAGTACCTGGAGGCCAACGGCTTCATCCACAGAGACCTGGTAACGTGCTGACGACTCGTTCACACCACATCAGCTGTAGGATCATGTGATTTAACATCTTGACGTTTCTCCTGAAGTCTGCTAGAAACTGTTTGGTGAACGATGCGTTGGTGGTGAAGGTGTCTGACTTCGGCATGGCCAGGTACGAGTCGGACTCCTGGATGACTTGTGAAGCTCAGCAGGTAGAAACAGTTTAACGTCTGTGATGTTTCCTGTAGATACGTGTTGGATGATAACTACACCAGCTCCATGGGAGCCAAGTTCCCCGTCAAGTGGTCGCCTCCCGAAGTCTTTAACTTCTGTAAATATAGCAGCAAGTCGGACGTCTGGTCCTTCGGTGAGAACCTTTTACCTGCACGCTGTCTGGGTCGTTGTCATGTGACTCTGTAAAACAACCTGCGTGTGTTTGTGTGCAGGCGTTCTGATGTGGGAGGTGTTCACTGAAGGTCGAATGCCGTTTGAACAGAATTCTAACTATGAGGTTGTTAAGTTGGTGAGAGAAGGTCACCGACTCTTCAAGCCTAAACTAGCCACTCCTGAATTATATGACATCATGCAGCTGTGCTGGCTAGAGGTGAGAAACATCTGGATTTAAATCTGGACTATTATTAACTACACAGAGACCCTGGTGGGTGGGCGGGGCGTCGGAACAGAGGGTTTGCTTCTTGCCCAATGACATCTGGACATTTCAGCCCCGCCCCCACAGCGACCCCGAACAAGCAGGTGTAGAACATGATGGAGGGTCATAGTTTTAAAACCACATCCAGCTGTTTTCTTCTGTTTCTCTGTAGTCAGATCTTTTAGGGATCAGGTTCAGGAGAGAAAACCAGACCTCCATCACCCCAGAGACCCTCTCCAGCTCCTCCTGCTGGATCCCCAGATGTTTCCAGACTAGAGAGGATCTATAATCCCTCCAGTGAATTCTGGTTCTGACTGGGCGTCTCAGTAAACCTCCATGAGGAGGAGACCAGGAGACCTGAACCACCTCCGCTGACTCCTTTCTTTAAGGAGGAGCAGCAGCTCTGCTTCAAGCTCCTCCTGGATGATGGAGCTCCTCCCCTTACAGCTAAGTCTGACCCCGCCCCCCTACAGAGGAAGATCGTTCAGCAGATTGTATCCAGGTTCATGTTCTTTTGGTCAGGATCCAGATCTCGTGACCATGTGAGGGTCAGAACGTGGACAGACCAGTAAATCCTCCAGTCCATCGGTCCGTCCTGCTGTCACTCTGGAACGAGACACACCTGATGGAACGAGACGCACCTGATCACCTGATGGAACGAGACTCACCTGATGGAACGAGACTCGCCTGATGGAACGAGACTCGCCTGATGGAGAGTCACCTGATGGAACGAGACTCGCCTGATGAAACGAGACTCGCCTGATGGAACGAGACTCGCCTGATGGAACGAGACTCGCCTGATGGAACGAGACGCACCTGATGGAACGAGACTCGCCTGATGGAACGAGACGCACCTGATGGAACGAGACGCACCTGATGGAACGAGACTCACCTGATGGAACGAGACGCACCTGATCACCTGATGGAACGAGACTCGCCTGATGGAGACTCACCTGATGGAACGAGACTCGCCTGATGGAACGAGACTCACCTGATGGAACGAGACTCGCCTGATGGAACGAGACTCGCCTGATGGAAAGAGACTCACCTGATGGAACGAGACTCGCCTGATGGAGACTCACCTGATGGAACGAGACTCGCCTGATGGAGACTCACCTGATGGAACGAGACTCGCCTGATGGAACGAGACTCGCCTGATGGAGACTCACCTGATGGAACGAGACTCGCCCGATGGAACGAGACTCGCCTGATGGAACGAGACTCGCCTGATGGAACGAGACGCACCTGATGGAACGAGACTCGCCTGATGGAGACTCACCTGATGGAACGAGACTCGCCTGATGGAACGAGACTCACCTGATGGCACGAGACTCGCCTGATGGAACGAGACGCACCTGATGGAACGAGACTCGCCTGATGGAACGAGACTCGCCTGATGGAACGAGACTCGCCTGATGGAACGAGACGCACCTGATGAAACGAGACGCACCTGATGGAACGAGACGCACCTGATGGAACGAGACGCACCTGATGGAACGAGACTCACCTGATGGAACGAGACTCACCTGATCACCTGATGGAACGAGACTCGCCTGATGGAGACTCACCTGATGGAACGAGACTCGCCTGATGGAACGAGACGCACCTGATCACCTGATGGAACGAGACTCGCCTGATGGAACGAGACTCGCCTGATGGAACGAGACTCGCCTGATGGAGACTCACCTGATGGAACGAGACTCGCCTGATGGAACGAGACTCGCCTGATGGAACGAGACTCGCCTGATGGAACGAGACTCGCCTGATGGAACGAGACGCACCTGATCACCTGATGGAACGAGACTCGCCTGATGGAACGAGACTCGCCTGATGGAACGAGACTCGCCTGATGGAGACTCACCTGATGGAACGAGACTCGCCTGATGGAACGAGACTCGCCTGATGGAACGAGATTCGCCTGATGGAACGAGACTCGCCTGATGGAACGAGACGCACCTGATCACCTGATGGAACGAGACTCGCCTGATGGAACGAGACTCACCTGATGGAAAGAGACTCACCTGATGGAAAGAGACTCGCCTGATGGAGACTCACCTGATGGAACGAGACTCGCCTGATGGAACGAGACTCGCCTGATGGAACGAGACTCACCTGATGGAACGAGACTCGCCTGATGGAACGAGACTCGCCTGATGGAACGAGACTCGCCTGATGGAACGAGACGCACCTGATGGAACGAGACGCACCTGATGGAACGAGACGCACCTGATGGAACGAGACGCGCCTGATGGAACGAGACTCGCCTGATGGAGACTCACCTGATGGAACGAGACGCACCTGATGGAACGAGACTCGCCTGATGGAACGAGACTCGCCTGATGGAACGAGACTCACCTGATGGAACGAGACTCGCCTGATGGAACGAGACTCACCTGATGGAACGAGACGCACCTGATCACCTGATGGAACGAGACTCGCCTGATGGAACGAGACTCGCCTGATGGAGACTCACCTGATGGAACGAGACTCGCCTGATGGAACGAGACTCGCCTGATGGAACGAGACTCGCCTGATGGAACGAGACTCGCCTGATGGAACGAGACTCGCCTGATGGAACTCACCTGATGGAACGAGACTCGCCTGATGGAACGAGACTCACCTGATGGAACGAGACGCACCTGATGGAACGAGACGCACCTGATGGAACGAGACGCACCTGATCACCTGATGGAACGAGACTCGCCTGATGGAACGAGACTCGCCTGATGGAACGAGACGCACCTGATCACCTGATGGAACGAGACTCACCTGATGGAACGAGACTCGCCTGATGGAACGAGACGCACCTGATCACCTGATGGAACGAGACTCGCCTGATGGAAAGAGACTCGCCTGATGGAACGAGACGCACCTGATGGAACGAGACTCGCCTGATGGAACGAGACTCGCCTGATGGAACGAGACGCACCTGATGGAACGAGACTCGCCTGATGGAACGAGACTCACCTGATGGAGACTCACCTGATGGAACGAGACTCGCCTGATGGAACGAGACTCGCCTGATGGAACGAGACGCACCTGATGGAACGAGACTCACCTGATGGAACGAGACGCACCTGATCACCTGATGGAACGAGACTCGCCTGATGGAGACTCACCTGATGGAACGAGACGCGCCTGATGGAACGAGACGCGCCTGATGGAACGAGACGCGCCTGATGGAAAGAGACTCACCTGATGGAACGAGACGCACCTGATGGAACGAGACCGCCTGATGGAACGAGACTCGCCTGATGGAACGAGACTCGCCTGATGGAACGAGACTCGCCTGATGGAACGAGACGCACCTGATGGAACGAGACGCGCCTGATGGAACGAGACGCACCTGATCACCTGATGGAACGAGACTCGCCTGATGGAACGAGACTCACCTGATGGAACGAGACGCGCCTGATGGAACGAGACTCGCCTGATGGAACGAGACTCGCCTGATGGAAAGAGACTCGCCTGATGGAACGAGACGCACCTGATGGAACGAGACGCACCTGATGGAACGAGACTCGCCTGATGGAACGAGACTCGCCTGATGGAGACTCACCTGATGGAACGAGACTCACCTGATGGAACGAGACGCACCTGATCACCTGATGGAACGAGACTCGCCTGATGGAACGAGACTCGCCTGATGGAGACTCACCTGATGGAACGAGACTCGCCTGATGGAACGAGACTCACCTGATGGAACGAGACGCACCTGATGGAACGAGACTCGCCTGATGGAACGAGACTCGCCTGATGGAACGAGACTCACCTGATCACCTGATGGAACGAGACGCACCTGATCACCTGATGGAACGAGACGCACCTGATGGAACGAGACTCGCCTGATGGAACGAGACTCGCCTGATGGAACGAGACGCACCTGATGGAACGAGACTCGCCGGATGGAACGAGACTCGCCTGATGGAGACTCACCTGATGGAACGAGACTCGCCTGATGGAACGAGATTCGCCTGATGGAACGAGACTCGCCTGATGGAACGAGACTCGCCTGATGGAACGAGACGCACCTGATGGAACGAGACGCGCCTGATGGAACGAGACGCGCCTGATGGAACGAGACGCGCCTGATGGAACGAGACGCACCGGATGGAACGAGACGCACCTGATGGAACGAGACTCTCCTGATGGAACGAGACTCACCTGATGGAACGAGACGCGCCTGATGGAACGAGACTCACCTGATGGAACGAGACGCACCTGATCACCTGATGGAACGAGACGCACCTGATGGAACGAGACGCACCTGATGGAACGAGACGCACCTGATGGAACGAGACGCACCTGATGGAACGAGACTCGCCTGATGGAACGAGACGCGCCTGATGGAACGAGACGCGCCTGATGGAACGAGACGCACCTGATGGAACGAGACGCACCTGATGGAACGAAACTCACCTGATGGAACGAGACGCACCTGATCACCTGATGGAACGAGACTCGCCTGATGGAACGAGACTCGCCTGATGGAACGAGACGCACC
>SSNP01000068.1:292052-311364 GCA_006937955.1 Pachypanchax playfairii
CCTGATGGAACGAGACTCGCCTGATGGAGACTCACCTGATGGAACGAGACTCGCCTGATGGAACGAGACTCGCCTGATGGAACGAGACGCACCTGATGGAACGAGACGCACCTGATGGAACGAGACTCACCTGATGGAGACTCACCTGATGGAACGAGACTCGCCTGATGAAAGAGACTCGCCTGATGGAACGAGACTCACCTGATGGAACGAGACGCACCTGATCACCTGATGGAACGAGACTCACCTGATGGAGACACACCTGATGGAACGAGACTCGCCTGATGGAACGAGACTCGCCTGATGGAACGAGACTCGCCTGATGGAACGAGACGCGCCTGATGGAACGAGACTCACCTGATGGAACGAGACGCACCTGATGGAACGAGACGCACCTGATGGAACGAGACGCACCTGATGGAACGAGACGCACCTGATGGAACGAGACTCGCCTGATGGAACGAGACGCAGCTGATCACCTGATGGAACGAGACTCGCCTGATGGAACGAGACACACCTGATGGAACGAGACGCACCTGATGGAACGAGACGCACCTGATGGAACGAGACTCACCTGATGGAGACTCACCTGATGGAACGAGACTCGCCTGATGAAACGAGACTCGCCTGATGGAACGAGACTCGCCTGATGGAACGAGACTCGCCTGATGGAGACTCACCTGATGGAACGAGACTCGCCTGATGGAACGAGACTCGCCTGATGGAACGAGACGCACCTGATGGAACGAGACTCGCCTGATGGAACGAGACTCGCCTGATGGAACGAGACTCACCTGATGGAACGAGACGCACCTGATGGAACGAGACTCACCTGATGGAACGAGACGCACCTGATCACCTGATGGAACGAGACTCGCCTGATGGAACGAGACTCGCCTGATGGAGACTCACCTGATGGAACGAGCCTCGCCTGATGGAACGAGACTCGCCTGATGGAACGAGACTCGCCTGATGGAACGAGACGCACCTGATCACCTGATGGAACGAGACTCGCCTGATGGAACGAGACTCGCCTGATGGAGACTCACCTGATGGAACGAGACTCGCCTGATGGAACGAGACTCGCCTGATGGAACGAGACTCGCCTGATGGAGACTCACCTGATGGAACGAGACTCACCTGATGGAACGAGACTCACCTGATGGAACGAGACTCGCCTGATGGAGACTCACCTGATGGAACGAGACTCACCTGATGGAACGAGACTCGCCTGATGGAACGAGACGCACATGATGGAACGAGACTCGCCTGACGGAACGAGACGCACCTGATGGAACGAGACTCACCTGATGGAACGAGACGCACCTGATGGAACGAGACGCACCTGATGGAACGAGACTCACCTGATGGAACGAGACTCGCCTGATGGAACGAGACTCGCCTGATGGAACGAGACTCGCCGGATGGAGACTCACCTGATGGAACGAGACTCGCCTGAGGGAACGAGACTCGCCTGATGGAACGAGACTCACCTGATGGAACGAGACTCGCCTGATGGAACGAGACGCACCTGATGGAACGAGACTCACCTGATGGAACGAGACGCACCTGATCACCTGATGGAACGAGACTCGCCTGATGGAACGAGACTCGCCTGATGGAACGAGACGCACCTGATGGAACGAGACTCGCCTGATGGAACGAGACTCGCCTGATGGAAAGAGACTCACCTGATGGAACGAGACTCGCCTGATGGAGACTCACCTGATGGAACGAGACTCGCCTGATGGAACGAGACTCGCCTGATGAAACGAGACTCGCCTGATGGAACGAGACGCGCCTGATGGAACGAGACGCGCCTGATGGAACGAGACTCGCCTGATGGAACGAGACGCGCCTGATGGAACGAGACTCGCCTGATGGAACGAGACTCACCTGATGGAGACTCACCTGATGGAACGAGACTCGCCTGATGGAACGAGACTCGCCTGATGGAACGAGACGCACCTGATGGAACGAGGCTCGCCTGATGGAACGAGACTCGCCTGATGGAGACGCACCTGATGGAACGAGACTCACCTGATGGAACGAGACGCACCTGATCACCTGATGGAACGAGACTCGCCTGATGGAGACTCACCTGATGGAACGAGACTCGCCTGATGGAACGAGACTCACCTGATGGAACGAGACTCGCCTGATGGAGACTCACCTGATGGAACGAGACTCGCCTGATGGAACGAGACTCGCCTGATGGAGACGCACCTGATGGAACGAGACTCGCCTGATGGAACGAGACGCACCTGATGGAACGAGACTCGCCTGATGGAACGAGACGCACCTGATGGAACGAGACGCGCCTGATGGAACGAGACTCGCCTGATGGAACGAGACTCGCCTGATGGAACGAGACCCGCCTGATGGAGACTCACCTGATGGAACGAGACTCGCCTGATGGAACGAGACTCGCCTGATGGAACGAGACGCACCTGATGGAACGAGACTCGCCTGATGGAACGAGACTCGCCTGATGGAACGAGACTCGCCTGATGGAACGAGACGCGCCTGATGGAACGAGACGCACCGGATCACCTGATGGAACGAGACTCGCCTGATGGAACGAGACTCGCCTGATGGAGACGCACCTGATGGAACGAGACTCACCTGATGGAACGAGACGCACCTGATCACCTGATGGAACGAGACTCGCCTGATGGAACGAGACTCGCCTGATGGAACGAGACTCGCCTGATGGAGACTCGCCTGATGAAACGAGACTCGCCTGATGGAACGAGACTCGCCTGATGGAGCGAGACTCGCCTGATGGAACGAGACTCGCCTGATGGAACGAGACGCGCCTGATGGAACGAGACTCACCTGATGGAACGAGACGCACCTGATGGAACGAGACGCGCCTGATGGAACGAGACGCACCTGATGGAACGAGACGCGCCTGATGGAACGAGACGCGCCTGATGGAACGAGACTCACCTGATGGAACGAGACGCACCTGATGGAACGAGACTCACCTGATGGAGACTCACCTGATGGAACGAGACTCGCCTGATGAAACGAGACTCGCCTGATGGAACGAGACTCGCCTGATGGAACGAGACTCACCTGATGGAACGAGACTCGCCTGATGGAACGAGACTCGCCTGATGGAACGAGACGCACCTGATGGAACGAGACGCACCTGATGGAACGAGACTCACCGGATGGAGACTCACCTGATGGAACGAGACTCGCCTGATGGAACGAGACTCACCTGATGGAACGAGACGCGCCTGATGGAACGAGACTCGCCTGATGGAACGAGACTCGCCTGATGGAACGAGACGCACCTGATGGAACGAGACGCACCTGATGGAACGAGACGCACCTGATGGAACGAGACGCACCTGATGGAGACTCGCCTGATGGAACGAGACTCGCCTGATGGAACGAGACGCGCCTGATGGAACGAGACTCGCCTGATGGAACGAGACGCACCTGATGGAACGAGACGCACCTGATGGAACGAGACTCACCTGATGGAACGAGACTCGCCTGATGGAGACTCACCTGATGGAACGAGACTCGCCTGATGGAACGAGACTCGCCTGATGGAACGAGACGCACCTGATGGAACGAGACTCGCCTGATGGAACGAGACGCACCTGATGGAACGAGACTCGCCTGATGGAACGAGACTCGCCTGATGGAACGAGACTCGCCTGATGGAGACTCACCTGATGGAACGAGACTCGCCTGATGGAACGAGACTCGCCTGATGGAACGAGACGCACCTGATGGACCGAGACTCGCCTGATGGAACGAGACTCGCCTGATGGAACGAGACTCGCCTGATGGAAAGAGACTCACCTGATGGAACGAGACCCGCCTGATGGAGACTCACCTGATGGAACGAGACTCGCCTGATGGAACGAGACTCGCCTGATGGAGACGCACCTGATGGAACGAGACTCACCTGATGGAACGAGACGCACCTGATCACCTGATGGAACGAGACGCACCTGATCACCTGATGGAACGAGACGCACCTGATGGAACGAGACTCGCCTGATGGAACGAGACGCACCTGATGGAACGAGACGCACCTGATGGAACGAGACTCGCCTGATGGAACGAGACTCGCCTGATGGAGACTCACCTGATGGAACGAGACTCGCCTGATGGAACGAGACTCGCCTGATGGAACGAGACTCACCTGATGGAACGAGACGCACCTGATCACCTGATGGAACGAGACTCGCCTGATGGAACGAGACTCGCCTGATGGAACGAGACTCGCCTGATGGAGACTCACCTGATGGAACGAGACTCGCCTGATGGAACGAGACTCGCCTGATGGAGACGCACCTGATGGAACGAGACTCACCTGATGGAACGAGACGCACCTGATCACCTGATGGAACGAGACTCGCCTGATGGAACGAGACTCGCCTGATGGAACGAGACTCGCCTGATGGAACGAGACTCGCCTGATGGAACGAGACTCGCCTGATGGAGACTCACCTGATGGAACGAGACTCGCCTGATGGAACGAGACTCGCCTGATGGAACGAGACTCGCCTGATGGAACGAGACGCACCTGATGGAACTCACCTGATGGAACGAGACTCGCCTGATGGAAGGAGACTCGCCTGATAGAACGAGACGCGCCTGATGGAACGAGACTCGCCTGATGGAACGAGACTCGCCTGATGGAGACTCACCTGATGGAACGAGACTCGCCTGATGGAGACTCACCTGATGGAACGAGACTCACCTGATGGAACGAGACGCACCTGATCACCTGATGGAACGAGACGCACCTGATCACCTGATGGAACGAGACGCACCTGATGGAACGAGACTCGCCTGATGGAACGAGACTCGCCTGATGGAACGAGACGCACCTGATGGAACGAGACGCACCTGATGGAACGAGACGCACCTGATCACCTGATGGAACGAGACTCGCCTGATGGAACGAGACTCGCCTGATGGAGACTCACCTGATGGAACGAGACTCGCCTGATGGAACGAGACTCGCCTGATGGAACGAGACGCACCTGATCACCTGATGGAACGAGACGCACCTGATGGAACGAGACTCACCTGATGGAACGAGACGCACCTGATCACCTGATGGAACGAGACGCGCCTGATGGAACGAGACTCGCCTGATGGAACGAGACTCGCCTGATGGAACGAGACGCACCTGATGGAACGAGACTCGCCTGATGGAACGAGACTCGCCTGATGGAACGAGACTCACCTGATGGAACGAGACTCGCCTGATGGAACGAGACGCACCTGATGGAACGAGACGCACCTGATGGAACGAGACTCACCTGATGGAACGAGACGCACCTGATGGAACGAGACTCGCCTGATGGAACGAGACGCGCCTGATGGAACGAGACGCACCTGATGGAACGAGACTCACCTGATGGAGACTCACCTGATGGAACGAGACTCGCCTGATGGAACGAGACTCGCCTGATGGAACGAGACGCACCTGATGGAACGAGACTCACCTGATGGAACGAGACGCACCTGAGCACCTGATGGAACGAGACTCGCCTGATGGAACGAGACTCGCCTGATGGAGACTCACCTGATGGAACGAGACTCGCCTGATGGAACGAGACTCGCCTGATGGAACGAGACGCACCTGATGGAACGAGACTCACCTGATGGAACGAGACGCACCTGATCACCTGATGGAACGAGACTCGCCTGATGGAACGAGACTCACCTGATGGAACGAGACTCGCCTGATGGAACGAGACTCGCCTGATGGAACGAGACTCGCCTGATGGAACGAGACTCACCTGATGGAGACTCACCTGATGGAACGAGACTCGCCTGATGGAACGAGACTCGCCTGATGGAACGAGACTCGCCTGATGGAACGAGACGCACCTGATGGAACGAGACTCACCTGATGGAACGAGACGCACCTGATGGAACGAGACGCACCTGATGGAACGAGACGCGCCTGATGGAACGAGACTCGCCTGATGGAACGAGACTCGCCTGATGGAACGAGACTCGCCTGATGGAACGAGACTCGCCTGATGGAACGAGACGCACCTGATCGCCTGATGGAACGAGACTCGCCTGATGGAACGAGACTCACCTGATGGAGACTCACCTGATGGAACGAGACTCGCCTGATGGAACGAGACGCGCCTGATGGAACGAGACGCACCTGATGGAACGAGACGCACCTGATCACCTGATGGAACGAGACTCGCCTGATGGAACGAGACTCACCTGATGGAACGAGACTCGCCTGATGGAACGAGACTCGCCTGATGGAACGAGACTCGCCTGATGGAACGAGACTCGCCTGATGGAACGAGACTCACCTGATGGAACGTTCCACACGTTCTGTATAAAAACAGCAACATGAGTTTATAATAAATGATTTCCTGAAAGCAGCAGAGTTTGTGGGTCTGAGCTGGAGGGTTTAGGAACCAGTTCTGGTTCTGGACGTGAACCTGCTGTTACCTTCTTAACGCTGTCAGCTGTTGTCTTCAGCCTGCAGATGCAGCATCATGTTCTTCATCTGGTTTCATCATGTCGTCTTTGCTTCTGTCTACAGAAACCAGAGGAACGTCCATGTTTCTCTCAGCTTTCTCTGATCCTCTCGGACCTGCTGGAAAGTGATGTTCTTACTCCATCCTGATGATCCCACTCCTCCAGTCGTCCTGCGGTCATCGCACAAACCAGCTGACAGAAACCTGCTGCATCTGGACCAGACCAGCTGATCCTCCGTAACATCAGCTGAGTTCAGAGACTCAAACTGACAATAATTAGAAACAGACTCTGGTGAAGGACTCGTCAGCTCAGAACCCTAACCCTAATGCAGGACCTGGTTCTGTTCTGTACGAGCTGTCCAGGGATTTTAACCAACAACCTGTAACTATTACCTAATCGTTTCCCACTGGACTGGTAAGTTTGTTTAGTTTTATCCAGGTGACATCATGTTAAACACCTAAACATCAGCTGAGCAGCAGCTGTTTCTGTTTACATGAAGACGCCTGATGTTCTAATGAGAACTAACAGAACCGCTCGGTAACTGGTGGGTTCCTGCTGCAGAACTCTGACAGTTCTTTAGTTTTTATCCTTTGAGTTATTTTACAGGAAGTTTTATCGTGTTCAGAACGTCCTGATGAGATTAACGAGAATCTAATCTGAGTTGTTGATGAAGAAACTAAAGAACAAGATGTTTTAGGTTTTAATCATTTGTACCTGCATCATGAGGTAACATGAATATCTCCCACATGCTCCGGGGTGTTTTATTAAATAAAGACTCTGGTTTGAACCAGCATTTCTTATCAGTCCACAAAGAAACAGGAAAACTTCTAGAACAGCGAGGAGAGCAGTGGTGCTCTGGATCAGTGTTCTGGTTCTGGTTGGTACTCTGATGCTACAGAACCAGCAGGTTTCTTGAACAAAGACCTGCAGGTCTTTAACAGCAGGTCTTTGCTGTGTATTTATTTTATCCAAACTAATACACCTGCTGCATATTATTCACTAACACACATCAACAATAAAACATCTTTACAACACGAGCTGAAGAAGCACAGAATCAGTACGTAATGCACAAAGTAACTTTTATTACAAAATATAACTTCAGTGTTGTTTCAGATGAAGAACTAGAAAGTTTGTTCCACAAAACATTTTCCTTAAAGACACCCTTCCATTAAAAACAGGTTTTCTGAGGTTTCTGTTGAATATTTTAGCTCCACAGGTGTTCTTACCTTCATAGTGGGTGAAAACAGGTCAACAACTTCTCTTTCAGTTTTAATCTCTCAAACTACGCAGGTGGTGATAAAACCCGAGTTCTCCTGAGTTCTAACGGCCTGTATCTGTTTCATCACAACTCCTTTGTTCGTTAGTATTCATCAGCTCCTGCAGTTGAAACCACACCTAGCATGCTGCTGGCTAAAAGCTGTTAGCATAAGACGTAGCAAACAGGAAGACATGAAGTCTGATGTTACCATGCCCAGCGGGGCAGGAAACAGTATACCTTGCTCTCATAGGCTAGTTTGTTAGCCAATCAGAGTCCAGCAAATTCACATAATGAATATTAATGAGTTGCTGATGAAGCAGTCGAAGCAGCCTGATGGAAGGAGTCGGAACCAGACGGATTTTAACACAGACAGATTGAAAGGTCTGTTAATCAGTGTTTCCTGAAGTTTTTTGGATGTAAAATGTTTCATATTACTGGTTAATACTTAATAAATAACCACAAAGTACTGAGAATACACATTTACTAAAATAACTAACATTTCATACAAACCAGTTACCAAGTAAAAGATAAAGAATAAAGTCAAGTATTCATGAATCACCTAAATCATACATCATCATACAGATTCATCTCATCATCAGCTGTTAGTCTGAAACCAACATTTATTCTGTTTCTATAAAAACAACAAACATGAACCGAATCTATAAAAATTCTCTCTGGTTTTACAAAAAAAACCTACATTTTCAACCAGTTAACTCAGTTAAACTATATATTCTACTGAATGTTTTTTTAACTAAATCCACTAAATTCCCAGAAATCATCTGAAGTGATTCTCATTAAAACGGCACTTTTTATTCATTTACACAATAAGAAAATTTAGAAAAAAAAAATATTCTTCCTGTTTATTGAAGATTTATCACAAATACACCTCAGTAAAGGAAATTGAAACTCAATTTGTAAATAATAATTAGATCAAATCACATTTTTAAGCAGGAAAATGAAAGGGAAAATGTTCGAACACTACGGGGTTCGTTTTATTTTTACAACTTCTACAGTGACTGAACATCAGTTTTAGTTTTGTTGTATCTTTTATCCACCTTTGATTCCATCAATCAGGGCATTTTAGTTTTAAAAGCTCCATGATTGAGATGTTGTAACAGCTGTAGTTAATAACTCATCAGTTTCCATATATTAACCAGGTTTAAATGAGCAGAAGTAACAAATATCCTCTCTGGAGTTCCCCAAGGAGCAGGTCTCGGTCCGATTACTTTTACATACTCACATTCACAGTTTACTATCGTTAGTTCTCCTACTACTTTTTATTATAGTCTTAAAATTGATTAGATGACCAAACTATTACCATTATTCCAACAGTGTTTTGTACAATCATAACCAAATTACTAAAGTCAAAAACAAAATTCTTTTATCACTTTAAAAATATCACAAAACATAAAAATCAAACTACGATGGCACAACAATTTTTTAGGGGATATTTTGGGCATGAAAAAGTGTTAATACTACTTGTCCCAACAGAAGAGAAGAGAATCCATATGCTAATTAGCATATGGCTAGCTAATACGGTTGATTAAACAGGCAGCTGTTTCTCAAACACTCCCAACTGTGAAAAACGTCTTCATTTCATGTATCTCTCTATTTTTTCATACAGATGTTGCTTCAGTGACACAAAAGCATCTTTTAAGTCACCAGGAACAGATTTGAACTGGTAACTGAACCAGAGTCAGTTCTACTACGGTGGTTCTGATCCATGATTCATAACAGTCATTGTGTAAATTTGACGCGTTCTGCTGTGTAAAGTTTTACTAATGTTAGATTCCTATATTTATTTACATAAATAAAATATGTTTCAAACAATTGGAATCTCAAGTCTGAGAGGCTGAACCGACCCTGAACTCAGCCATTAATGAACTCAGCCGTGTCTCCATCAGAGTAAAACAGGAGTCCGGCGTGTAGCGGTTGAGTGAACGTGGTCTGGACTCTGTGGAGGAGACTCATGGTTTCAGAGACGCTGTAGAAGGACAGAATACCTGCTCTGTGATCCAGATACACTCCGACTCTGGAGGAACAAAAACCTGAAACAGGAGTTTTAACATTGTTGTGCCAAAACGTGTAACTGTTCCTGTCGCAGCATAAAGCCCAGGATTTATCATTGCAGCCCAATAAACACTCGTTTAGGCGACCAGCTCTTTTAATGTTCTTGTATGTGACAGCTACACGAACTCCTCCACGTTTTGACTCCACCTCCCAGTAACACCGTCCAATCAGACTCTCTCTGCTCAGGACTTGATGCCAAGCAGTGAATCGGTCTGGATGATCCGGATACGCCTGCTGTTCCTTCATGTATGTTGCTTTTGTTTCATCCTCAGACAACATGAGATGTGTGTGAGCTGTGTTTGGATCCAGAGTGAGTTCACATGAAAAGTTCAAGAACTCTGCTCTGGTCTTTGGTTCTGGTTCTGGCAGTAAAACATCCACCTGAGTAACTGTCTCTGAGATGTTTGTCTTCATGTCCCTCAGAATGTCCTGTAGTTTGTCTCTGAGCTCTGACACAGCTGCTGTCACGTCCTCAAAGTACCTGAGAGGACGTGTCTTGATGCTGGATGAGTGTGGAGACTCACTGAGTGCTGACACTGAGGGGTAGTTGTGGAGAAACTGGTTGTGATCCTCTGTGTGTGAGAGCTGCTGCAGCTCCCAGTCTTTCCTCTTCAGCTCAGTGATCTCCTGCTCCAGCTTCTCCTGAAGCTCTTTGACTCGACTCACTTCAGTTTCCTGCTGGGATCTGACCTGCTGCTTCACTTCAGACCTTCTTTTCTGGATCAGATGGATCAGCTGAGTGAAGATCTTCTCACTGTCCTCCACTGTTTTATCAGCAGAGACATTGATGTTCTTCACCTCCTGCTGAAGCAGCTTTATATCTTCTTCTCTGTCCTGGATTCTCTGATGGATTTGTTGTTGAATCACCTCCAGGTCTTTTTGTTTTTCAGCTCTTTCTGCTGCAACTGAGACGGTTTCATGTCCTTGATGTTCATCCATCAAACAGAGATAACAGATATACTGCTGATCAGTACGACAGAAGATCTTCATCACCTCATCATGATTAGAGCAGATGTTCTCCTGGAGGTTCTTGGAGGGTTCCACCAGTTTGTGTTTTTCAAAAGCAGAAGATTCAAAATGAAGGTGAAGATGTTTCTCGCAGTACGAGGCCAAACAGACCAGACAGGACTTGACAGCTTTCAGTTTCCTCTCAGTGCAGACATCACAGGACACGTCTTCAGGTCCAGCATAGTGGTGATCAGCTACAGCGTGGAGTCCAGCCCTCCTCAGTTCCTCCACTAACTCTGCTAATGTGACGTTTGTCTTTAAGTCAGGTCTTTGTCCAAATGTCTGTCCACAATGAGGACAACTGTGAGTTTTCTCTTGATCCTCTTCATCCCAGTAGCTTCTAATACAGTTCATACAGTAACTGTGTCCACAGGGAATCGTCACCGGGTCGGTCAGAAGGTCCAAACAGATCCAACATGCAATAGATTCTTGGTTCATTTCATCTCCTTTCTGCTCCATTTCCATAGTGAGACACCAGCTGAGTGAGTCGACCGTGTTTCTGATGAAGACTTTGGTTCTGATTTAAAGGTGTCAACTTCTTCACGTGTATAGATTCTGTAGAACCTCCAATCTAAAGAAGAACAGAGTCATTTGATCAAATCCGTTCAGCTCTGTGAAACTAACTTCTCACTGAAACGTAGAAACAGTCTGAGATTCTGAGCAGCTTCATCATGAAGATAAAACATTCAGAGATCTGAAGACAACTCCAAAAGATCAGAGAAGATCTGGAACAGATGAGTCAGAACATTTTACTTACAAACTGAAGCATTATTCAACCTGAGAGGCATTTTTCTGCTACTTTATTTACTAATTTTTTAATTCATGATGCCTCGACCAAACACAGAGATCCTGACGGCTCCTGATCTGCCAAATGTGAGATATTTATCTAATTTATGTCTTTTACAATGTAGCCAGAAACCCAGTGTAGAGCTGAAAGAGAGTCTGTGGATGAACAATGGGGATGGCTGTGGGGGGGATGGGTCTGAGGAGGATCCAGCACATTCCTTACACGTCAAACAAACAAACCCTAATTCTCTCAGAAAACAATTATTAATACATCTATCAGACAATAAATCTGTGTGGAATTAAACTGTCACTTGGATTTTCTGTTTTTACCAAGAAACAATATAAACATGTTGCAGTTTGTCTTTTTGCTGCTTCATTCACTAAGAAACTTTCCAGTAACATTATTTATATATCATATAATGATATTATTATTACTATGCTTAGAGATAAATATAAAAACATGTAATTTCAACTAGTAAACGCTTTTATATTAAATAACCAACAGGAAGTAAATCAGCACCACCTGGTTGATGAAGTGAAAACTACACGACATGAAGAAACAAAGATCTAAATAAATTAAATTATACACACCTGCAGAAAATTACGTCTGGAACAAAAATGTGTTCAAGCTTTCACGCTGTAAACTCAACAAAAACAGATTAAACTTTTAGATCATCTGATGTTTTTTTTGTGAGGCGGTGACTCGCGTGACGACGGTGGGGGTTTAAAAACAAAAGACCCCGAAAGCGACTCAAAAGTTTAAAAAATAAACAGAAGAAAAGATAAAAAACTGCTAAACCACGTGATCTTGTTCGGAATATTTCTACAAATTTTAGCCTAAATCTATTAACACCTAAATCGATCACAAACCGAGTGATGGTTCCATCAGTGACCCCGACGGACGGAGGGGGAGGAGCTACGGAAAGCCGAGAGGGGGTGGGGGGGAGAACAAGAGCGCGCGACGCAGTGAAGTCCCACTCTGATCATCTTATTATATTATATTATATTAATTATATTTTAAAGGGTCTCAGTGGTCTTTAAATTATCATTATGGCGTTTTCTGAGATGATGATGAGTGATGAAGAATGATGTAAAACGATGCAGACAGTCTGAGCCTGATGCAGAGAGAGGGCTTCCTTCTAAATGCTGTAAACATGTTTCATTTATTATGTGCACATAGATTTAAACAGATATGTAAGAAGGTCTGTTCCTAATCAATTTAAGATGAAGCATTTCTTAAGTTTTAAATGTGAAACTTTCATAAAAAGAGACCGTTAGCAACAGTAGTTCAAGCAATAAAATCAAAAACTATTAAAACTAATTGAATACGACTCTTTAAAATATTGCAATAATGATGACGTGATGAAGATTTTCAAGTTAAAGCAACATTTACTCTTCAGCTTTTTGTTAGTTTCTTATTACCCCCAGGTGATTCACTGTTCTGTTCAGTAGATAAAAACAAATAAATAACTACTCATTTTGAACAGAGAATTTATTGTTTGTCTTCTATGTAGAGAAAATTGACCAAATTTAACATGAAAATTCAATATTTTCATGAATTGAAATGTGGCGGCTCGTCTCTGACGTCATCCATATGCGCCAAACAATAGCTGAAAGCGCACGAGGAGCTAAAATCTGCCGGGTAAAGTTAGTTTTCTGCCGAATTTTGGATAAAAAGGCATGAAAACTGACGTAAAAGCAGTGAAATAGCTACAAAGGGTCTGTATTAGAGTTGAAATGTGAGATATCGGGACAATAAAGAGAAGAATGTGATCGAAACACGGCTTTTAATGGTTAAAAAGTCCAGCGGAGGAGAGACCGTTCTTAAAGTAAGTTTTCTACCTTTTAGCTTCTTTTAGCAGCTGTGTAACCTCCTGCTGATGTGATGGACATTATCAGCAGTGAATATAAATCTGACTGTAGGTGGTTAACAAACTTTGTGATAAGCAGTAAAACTTGTACTCATACGGTTTGTAAACAGTAGAAAAATAAACCCAGAAGGGCTAGAAACAAACAGGAACACAAACATGAACACAGCATCATAACCAGCTGATCGAACACGTGATACACCACTAACAGACTGTTATTTAAACAAACTGCCTGAAGTGTCCGACCTCACAGCAGCTGATCTGTAAACACACATTTCAACTACTATTGTGCTATTTGCAGATTTACATGTTTCCCAGGTGCTGCAGTCAAAAAGCACAGTGGTAAGACAATTTGGTGGCATAACCAGTTTTAGGAAACAATTTTCAGTTCAGAAAGATCATAGACTGTCACCATGGTAACATACTAAACTAAACCCACTGACTGGCAGTTTTTTTAAGTTCATTATGTTTTTTACCATAATAACTTGAAGGATAATGAATAAACAAATGTGTAACAAGCTGATTTTCTGAGGAAAGAGGGGATTAGATTTTATTTCAATTAGCTTCAAACGCTTCAAAAGTTGGGCCTACAATGTGATTGGCTGGGGCTCTTATTGTGAAGGGCCATTTGAAGCAAGATATGTCTTTTAGAAGGCAGATAATATTCTACATTATTCTTTATTCTAATCATTGGGAATTTTTCCTTTAATGAAAAGACGCCAATAATTTGTTCACCTCTGTCTTTATACGTTGTCTGCTTCAAACTGTTCTTCCTGGAATTCTTTAAATTCAATTCAATTTTATTTGTATAGCACATTTAAAAACAACAACAGTCTTTACAGGGCATGGGACAGTCATAACAACAATAAATACATAAAAGAATAATAAAACAAAATGAAAGTTAAAGTCTTCTTCCTTCTGTGAAACACCACAGTTCCAGTTTGTCCACATACTTGCTTGTTCCCTCCCTCTGAGGTCTTCAGGTTTAAGAAGACGGTAAACAACACTGAGTGCAGTTACATCTGCTTTTACGTCAGTGTTCATTCTTATTTGAGGTCGAAAGAATTTAAACTAACAATCACTTGTAAAAGGTGAAATGGAGCAAAAAGAGCTGAACGAAGAATCTATTTCCTGTTCGATCTGTTTGGATCTGCTGACCGACCCGGTGACGATTCCCTGTGGACACAGTTACTGTATGAACTGTATTAGAAGCTACTGGGATGGAGAAGATCAGAGGACAATCCACAGCTGTCCTCAGTGCAGACAGACCTTCACACAGAGACCTGTTCTGGTAAAAAACATCATGTTCACAGAGTTGGTGGAGCAGCTGAAGAAGACTGGACTCCAAGCTGCTCCAGCTGATCACCACTATGCTGGACCTGAAGACGTGTCCTGTGATGTCTGCACTGAGAGGAAACTGAAAGCTGTCAAGTCCTGTCTGGTCTGTTTGGTTTCATACTGTCAGAAACATCTTCAGCCTCATTATGATGTCACACAATTACAGAAACACAAACTGGTGGAACCCTCCAAGAACCTCCAGGGGAATAGTTATCATGATAATGGATCAACGAGGAAGTTAATGGGTGGAAATGTAACCGTCTCAGTTACAGCAGAAAGAGCCGAGAAGCAGAAGAACCTGGAGGTGATTCAACAACAAATCCATCAGAGAATCCAGGACAGAGAAGAAGATATAAAGCTGCTTCAGCAGGAGGTGAAGAACATCAATGTCTCTGCTGATAAAACAGTGGAGGACAGTGAGAAGATCTTCACTCAGCTGATCCATCTGATCCAGAAAAGAAGGTCTGAAGTGAAGCAGCAGGTCAGATCCCAGCAGGAAACTGAAGTGAGTCGAGTCAAAGAGCTTCAGGAGAAGCTGGAGCAGGAGATCACTGAGCTGAAGAGGAAAGACTGGGAGCTGCAGCAGCTCTCACACACAGAGGATCACAACCAGTTTCTCCACAACTACCCCTCAGTGTCAGCACTCAGTGAGTCTCCACACTCATCCAGCATCAAGACACGTCCTCTCAGGTACTTTGAGGACGTGACAGCAGCTGTGTCAGAGCTCAGAGACAAACTACAGGACATTCTGAGGGACATGAAGACAAACATCTCAGAGACAGTTACTCAGGTGGATGTTTTACTGTCAGACCAGAACCAGAACCAAAGACCAGAGCAGAGTTCTTGAACTACTCTAAACTAATCACTCTGGATCCAAACACAGCAGGTAGATATCTGCTGCTAACAGATGAGAACAGAGTAGAAACTGTGATAGACGAACTACCGTATCCGGATCATCCAGACCGGTTCACATGTGATCAGGTTCTGAGCAGAGAGAGTCTGACGGGTCGGTGTTACTGGGAGGTGGAGCTGAGTGGGAGAGGAGGAGTCTGTGTTGCAGTTGCATATAAGAACATCAGCAGAACCTGGGTGTCAGGTAAATTTGGATATAATGATAAATCCTGGGGATTAAGTTGTGAAGAAGGCCTTTACTTATTTTTGCATCAAAAGATCCAAACTCCGGTCTCAGGTCCTGGTTCCTCCAGAATCGGAGTGTATCTGGATCGTGGAGCAGGTGTTCTGTCCTTCTACAGCGTCTCCAGAACCATGAGTCTCCTCCACAGAGTCCAGACCACGTTCACTCAACCGCTACACGCTGGAGTTCGATTTTATTACAATAATAGAGACGCTGCTGAGTTTATTAAACTGAAATAGACTGAAGTCTTTTCAGGGTGTTGAAATAAGTGTTAATTCCAGATAATTTTTGAGTTCTTCACTGTTCAGGAATCAGCTGTTTGTCTGGGTGGAGCTACTTCCTGTTTCTGTCACTGATCTGATGAGTTTGACTCACCTGGAATAATTAGATTTACTGTATTCACCTTGTAGTTCCGTGTAACAATCAGCTGATATTCTGTAAACATTCTGATCTCAGACTTTAATGATTCAGTGTTAAACATCAACAATCAGATAAAGATTTCTGACTCTAGTAACTCTGTGTTGACCTGCTGCTTCTCCTTCAGTTAGAAAACCTCACAATAAAGAAGAAATGTGGAGGTTATCAGTATGATCCAAATAAATATAACACTTTGATGTATATGTGAAGCATAAAGAGATGTAAATAAACACATTCTCAACCCTTAAACCTGATTGTTGTTTTCTGTTTCCTGTAAGAATAAACCATCTGGGATGTTGGGAAGGATTTCCAGGTTAGAGGATGTTCTTCTGCATTCCTGTAAGTTTTTGTCCATGTGATGATGCAGGAAATGACGTGATTTCAGTGTAAATAAAAACTCTGTAGCTCCATTGAACAACCTGTAGTTTAGACTGAGAACTGAAAACACTTGAAAGTGTTTTTAATATCATGTTTTTAAATGTTGGACGAATCCCCCTCAGCTGATGCTCCGGCCTGTTAGAGCAGCAGAAGAAAGGAAGAAGGTTCCTGGTCTGCAGGTTGTTACTGCTGCAGAGACGCTGCTGACTGGACCCGAAACAAGCTGCCAAAACCCGCCAAGATTCAATCTGTATCTTTACTGGTTTTAAATAACCTTCAGGAAAAACAACAACTCACTGATGATACTGTTAAACCTTGTGTTATATACGACTGAGAGGCTTGTTGTAGGTCGGAGGTCTATGAGTGATTTACTAGTTTATAATAATTGGAGTTGTATAATGATGGAAAATGAGACTCGTCTGTTGCATCTTTATTATAAAAACATTTGGTTCAACTTTTAAACGGCTCTAAGTTACATACAGAGACGAGGCTGATCTTAAACTGAAGATAACATCTTACATCCAGAGTAACTTCATGAAAAGTTTGATGTGATTAAACCTCGATGGTAAACGCTTCATGGTCTTGGTGTTATAAATAAATATAAAACATCCTGCTGAACGTGTTGAACATTAAAGGTTTGAATGTTTTGCTTTGTGTCCTTTCAGGATGAATCAGTTATTTTGTGCTGGTTAAAGTTTTAAAGAGGGAACGGAGACAAAGAAAAGATGGAGACAGTATGTGGAGAAAGGAAGGAAGAGGAGGAAGAGGAGGAGAACATATGTGAACGTGAAGAGAAAGAAACAGATGAAGACCGAAAACCAAGAATGAAGCTGAAAAGTGAAGCTGAGGAGGAGGAAACAGAGATGAAGGTTACAGATGGTGATGAAGTCCAAAAAGATCCGATTGTTGGACATGTCTCCATCTTCACCTCCTTTTCCTGCCTTTCTTCCTCCTCTGAGGGTCAAGGTAGTGGAGAGGAAGACGAGGTCAGAGTCTCCATCGTCACTGTGGAGGACGAGTCCTGTCCATCAGAACCTTTTGGTACCACCCACATGGAACCATCCAATCAGAGTTTACAACCTGAGAACGAAGGTGGAAAAGAAAAGAATCAAAAAGTAGCAATGGAGGAAGTGAAGGAAGGTGTGGAGACAACAAGAGAAGAAGAAGAGGCTCCTGCACCTGCGGTTTACCTGCAACACCAGGTAACAACCATCTTAATACATGTCACATGTGATTTCCTGGAAACTGAAGGTGTTTATAACAAGTTATAACAGTGAATGGGTTTAAACAAGCAGATCAGCTGTTTGTATATCTAAATACTTCTTAAACCAGCCAGCAGGTGGCGACACTCCACACTCGATGTGCTCAGTGTGACTGAAACAAACAGGAGACCCGCATGTGGGGGTGGGGGGGTTCAGGTGCCGTCATGTCTCTGGTTCTGTTTAAACAAACACACCTCAGCTGCTGCAGTCATGAAGGTTCTGTTGTTGTGAGAACTTGTTTCAGGCTGCAGATCTCTAAGAAACGCAGCATCTTTTATTCCGTCCATCACAGCAGCACTTCCTGTTCCTCTGCACCGTTTCACCACGTCTCTTATTTTGGAATTCCAGTGTCAAAATAGAGAATAAAACGTGTTTTTGCCACAGAATGAAATAATGTCACAGTTTAACTTTCTATCAGGTTTGTGGTGACGTTTATCTGATCAGCCGTGTTAGAATCTAAATTCTGTGACCTGCAGGACGGATGGACTCAGTCCAGAGACACCATCATGATGTTTAATTGTCTAATTGGGTCTCCAGTGGAAGTAGAACGTTACTAGTGTTTAGAAGTTCACATAAAAAAGATTAACACAGAAAGGAGTTTTATTTCTGTAGATAACATCGGGTCTCTGAGGTGTGTGTTACCTGTCAGAACCTCAGGTGTGTGTTACCTGTCAGAACCCTCAGGTGTGTGTTACCTGTCAGAACCCTCAGGTGTGTGTTACCTGTCAGAACCTCAGGTGTGTGTTACCTGTCAGAACCTCAGGTGTGTGTTACCTGTCAGAACCCTCAGGTGTGTGTTACCTGTCAGAACCTCAGGTGTGTGTTACCTGTCAGAACCTCAGGTGTGTGTTACCTGTCAGAACCTCAGGTGTGTGTTACCTGTCAGAACCCTCAGGTGTGTGTTACCTGTCAGAACCTCAGGTGTGTGTTACCTGTCAGAACCTCAGGTGTGTGTTACCTGTCAGAACCTCAGGTGTGTGTTACCTGTCAGAACCCTCAGGTGTGTGTTACCTGTCAGAACCCTCAGGTGTGTGTTACCTGTCAGAACCTCAGGTGTGTGTTACCTGTCAGAACCTTCATAAATATGAACCTGCTTTACTGTGTGAGACAGACAGAGAAAGCAGGATGCTAATCTGGAGAGAACACTCTGTAATCTAAGAGATTTTTACTGGATTTCTACACATGCAAGAGATTATACACACGTGCACATGCAGAGGAATTACATTAATACTGTCTAATACTCCATTTCTATAATTTATCTTTGCATTAAATTGGTTTTGCATGCAGGTGCGCATGC
>SSNP01000068.1:311415-323402 GCA_006937955.1 Pachypanchax playfairii
TGTGTGTGTGTGTGTGTGTGTGTGTATGTGTGTGTGCGTGCGTGTGTGTCTGTGTGTGTGTGTGTGTGTGTGTGTGTGTGTGTGTGTGTGCGCGTGTGTGTGTGTGTGTGTGTGTGTGTGTGTGTGTGTGTGTGTGTGTGTGTGTGTGTGTGTGTGTGCGTGTCTGTGTGTGTGTGTGTGTGTGTGTGTGTGTGTGTGTGTGTGTGTGTGTGTGTGTGTGTGTGTGTGTGTGTGTGTGTGTGTGTGTGTGCGTCTCTGTGTGTGTGTTTTATTCAGTCTTACACACGTGACACACACATTGATCATGCTGTGGTCAGATGACTGGTGTGTGTAAAGGCCCATCAGGGCTGCAGAGGCATGTCTGGTATGTGAACACACACGTTTCCTCCTGTTAAATAAGGAGCTGCACCGTGTCGGGAGGAGGGATGAATCTGACCACGTCACGGTCTGATCAGGGTCTAACGTCCGTGTCAAAGAGCTGAACTGGTTTGTTTTCAGCCGTCGCTAACAGAACCAGCTGGAACTCCTCAGATGTGGATAATCATTGTTTTTATTTCCTGATTGTTTATTACAAATAATCCAACAGAAAAGATGCAGATACTGACTGATAAACTAGGATTATCAACTCTTTATCTTGAACCAGCTGTTTTATGTTAAAATAATCTGTGGGATTTCTTTTGTTTTAAATCGCAGTGATACACAGAACAAACTTTTATCATCAAAATTTAAACATTAAAATCAGTTATTTGCTCCAATGAAGTTGAAGTATTTGTTGTGGTGATTTTATTACTCGTGTGTGACTTTAACATTATTTGTTTTTACCTCAGTCAGAGTTTAGTTAAAACATTTTCTGAGCTGGTAAATGATGTACAAAGTTAGTGAAATGTTTGACTCATGGACGGGGACTTAAGGTGGACTGTGGACTGGATCTGAGGATGATATGGGAGGAGAGACGGGGTCTCAGTGATCTATGCAACAAACCCACGATCAGAACTGCAGAAGGTTTTAGGATGTACGGTGAAACCTTTTGAAGAAAGTTCATTTCTTTTTAAAAGGTCTGATCTGGTTTTCAGTTCCTATAAAATCAGATAAAATGTTTAGAATCGAGCTGCAGTCAGAGTTCTGAGTCGTGTGTAAAGATCCGCAGAGTGTTGCCGCCCTCTTCTGTTGTAGTGAAACTATGACGTGGATCTGAGCTGCTGCCTGGTTGTTTTTGTGGAACCTGAATCAAACTCCAGATCTCTAAATGTCTACAGCTCACCACCTCACAACCAAAAACTAAACATACAGGGAAAATACAGCTATAAAGTACCAGATACATCATTCAAGTCAACACCTAAAAATATATCAGAGCTGGACTTTTATTTCTTAATCAGGAAAATGTCCCATTCATTTACATTGAGGGGGCGGGGCTTAAATGTTGCCATGGAACTGGCCTATTGGGGGCAGCGTTAACTTTCAGGGGGTGTTTGGATGTGTTTACTGAACAGGTGTGTTGTGGGAGTATTATGGTATGGGATTGATCCAGTCGGCCTGGCTGAGGATCAATAACATTAATACATTATTAAACTGAAAGAACTGGGTTACTTCCTGCAGTTTAACATGGAGTTTAGAGCTGTGATGTTGTGTGTGACTTTCAAGCATAAAGCAGAAGACTGTTACATAATAATCATTGTGTTTACTGTATGTGGTTTTACTATAAATATAAATATCTTCTGCTCAAACATACAGTAAGTATCTGTATCGCTGTGGTTTCATAACAAAAAGCATGTGGGAACGTCAGAAAACAGACGTGTTCTTCATGTTTTATCTCTTTATCTTCAGTTTTTCTTTGTGTTAGTAAATAACTGACACTTTTTCCTCTTTGAATCTTTTTCCGGTCGTCTTTTTACTCACATTCTTTGTGATTAAGTTCTTTTCTTTAGCTCATACACACCTTAACACACCCTCTTAGTTCTGTGTGTGTGTGCACGAGGTCACATTCCAGCGCCGGGCAGCATTCCAGCCATTCAGGTCCCATGCAACCAAACCAACAGAGTCAGCACGCACGCACACACATGCACGCACGCACACACACACACACACACACACACACACACACACACACACACACACACAAGTGTGTTTTGCTATCCTTATGGGGACCGTCCATTGACTTCCATTGATTTTAGTAACTAGATTTATACCTAACCCAAACCCTTTTCCTAACCTTAACCATTACTGATCTATAACTAACCCTAAGACTAACTAAAACTCTATTCACACCATACCTATAAACCTAACCCCTAACCCTAAAAAGGGGAGTCCCCCCCATGGGGACCAGGCTTCGGTCCCCACAAGAACCCTCGGACCCCAGAAAGATAGTAAAACACAGGAAACGGGTCCCCAGGAGGACACAAACACACACACACACACACACACACACACACACACACACACACACACACACACACACACACACAAGTGTGTTTTGCTATCCTTATGGGGACCGTCCATTGACTTCCATTGATTTTAGTAACTAGATTTATACCTAACCCAAACCCTTTTCCTAACCTTAACCATTACTGATCTATAACTAACCCTAAGACTAACTAAAACTCTATTCACACCATACCTATAAACCTAACCCCTAACCCTAAAAAGGGGAGTCCCCCCCATGGGGACCAGGCTTCGGTCCCCACAAGAACCCTCGGACCCCAGAAAGATAGTAAAAGTCAGGAAACGGGTCCCCAGGAGGTCAGAAATACAAACCCACACACACACACACACACACACACACACACACACACACACACAGTCTTTCACCAGCATTCCTGAAATCTTCTGCATTTCAGCAGGACAAACTTTCAACCAGCTCACTGACCCAAAGACGGTAGAACCTCCTCTTTAAATGTGAAACAAACATTTTTGGACCCACATGGAGGAGCAGGTTCTCCAGTGTGTCGTCTCCTCAGTGTTTTACTGTTTGTACATCGACACCTGGAAAAACACTCGTCTTGTTGTGTTCTCGTGCTCCTCTGCTCCGTTTTCATTCCTCTCATCTTCCTCTCATTCATCCCTTCATCCCTTCATTACTAACCCCGTCAGGTCGGATGTAATTCAGACTCCATTTTTAATAATTTAACTGATTTTATTAATTGAAATGCAGAAACTGTAAATTATTGTCTGTTGTTATTCTCACTACAGAGTTAAAATATTTCTTTAATTTTTATAACTGTCTGTTTTATAAATATCAGAGAAATGATGTGAAGTCATTTCCACTGATGTTTGTTTACAGGGTTTAAGCTTCTCTAAATGCAGATTCTGTTGCTTTAGAACTTTATTCTGGAGGTGTTATGAGTAGACAGCGTCTTACCTGCAGTGAACAGGTGTGATCTCAGTTGGAATAATCACAGCGCTGTTTCACACAGACAAGCTAAGTTCACCTAAACCAGTAAGAAACCTGGTACCTGGTATTAACCTGCTGCTAACATGATCACTAAATGGTAGTAATTCACTCTGAGTATCAGAAAACACGAGACCACTGATCCACCAGGTTGGTTGAAATGTAGAACACAATAACCCAAACCAGTAGAACTCCTGTTAGTTCTGTTATGATGCGTTGAGGCTTCGTCCTGAACGCTGAACTGAATCATGAGGTCATTCAGATCAGAGTAAACGGACGGTGATGGTTCAGCTCAGCAGTTTTTATATCTGTAACTAAGTGAAGGATCTTAGAGGAACCGTGATGCTTCAGCTGTTGTCAGCACATCACCTCAACACGCCTCCACTGGCTGCAGCTGGAGGATTCCTACAAGTATATGAAAGAAAAACATCTAAAATCTTATAAAGTAGCTTTGATTCCTTCTGTGGATCTCTGTCTGTCTCCATCCTGCTGTCTCGATGGCTAACAGGGTCGGTTCTGCTCCTCCTGAGCACATCAGGAGCTTAGAGATCCACACATGGCCGCTTGTTAAAATATACATGAGCACTAAGTCTCTTACATCCCTGCAACACCACCAGCATGTATTATTGATAAACACACACTGCACACCGCGCTCTTGCAGCAGTATTGTTTATTGTCTTTATTAACCACATGTTTGGTGCATTGCACCTCTGTAATCTGTCCCACTGGAAACACCGGAGACAGCTTGTTAGCTCGCTAACGGTTTCTGTTCTGCTGACCGCTGCAGTCTGACTTCTGGGTTTTAATGAAGAAACTCTGAGCTGGAGCTGCTTCAGGTTTCATTTGATTCTGTAAAAACAAACTAGAGAGAACATCTGTAGTGTAAACGTTACAGAACCAGTTTATAAAACGTTTGAGGTGAAACAATGAAGTGGTTTTAAATAAATACCCACAAGATCAAAGCAAAAATACTTTATTAATCCACGAAGTTCTAGCAAAAAATCTAATCTGAACATCATGAAACTCGAGTGGAACATTGTTGTAGTTTGTTTCACACAACAGGAGACGTGTGAAAGAGCTCAGTGCTGCTGGTTGGTTCATTCTTACCGTGGAAAGAGCTTTTATTTTGTAATTCAGTAAAATAAACATAGAATACATGTTTGTTAATAAAGAAAAACTGAATCGTTTTTTATGAAGTAAAGAAATTCAGCTGTTTTTTGGACTAAAACATTTATTCATTATAGATATTTTACATAGCTTTATAACAAATTTCAGTTCAAATTTTAAGTATGTTTTAAAAAAGGAAACTTAACTTATCTGAACATTTAATACTGATTTGAACTTTTCTGAGAAATTTCAGCAAGAAAAATAAACATTTAAAATAAAAGAACACATTTTGTGTAAAGTATAATTCTAAAGAACTTTTTGTTTTGGGTTAGTAACAGATTATTTCCAGTTAAAATGACACACAGGTGTACTTCAGTATTTTGAGGACGGGCTGTCTGATTTAAACCTGGTGAAGTCGAAGGAGCCTCTGAATCTGGTAAGAGATTTAAAAAGATCCCATAATCTCTGGAAGTCCGCCATTCTGCTGTAGGGAAAACAGTCTGACACTCCACCTCAAGTTCATCCAGAAGAGCCGACCGCAAGAGGCTAAAAGAAGTCTCCAAAGCAGATGCCTCCAATACCAGGAACAGACTGCACACATTGAACTTGTATGGCAGGCGTGGAAGAGAAACATGAAGGCCAGACTGAAGTTGGCCAGAGAATGTAGACAAAGACCACAACTTCTGGAATCATGTCTTATGGACAGATGGGTCTAAAACTGGACACCAGAATAAAGGAAGTGTTTGGTGTAAACCAAAAAACAAAGAACCTCATACCAGCTGAGAAGCATGACGCTGGAAGTGTCATGGTTTGGAGATGCTTTGCTGCAGCAGGACCTGGCCAGCAGGAATCGTGCCGTACTTGAGGAACATGTGAGACCATCTCTGAAAGAATGAAAGCTGAAGCAGAACCGGACCCTGCATCATGACTGAGAACCAAAGATGGAGTCCTGGAATTCTACACGCTGACTGCTACGCACTGGCTGCTAGGTGCTAGCCGTTACGCACTGGCTGCTACGCACTAGCCGTTACGTGCCGGCTGCTACGCACTGGCTGTTACATGCTGGCTGCTACGTGCTGGCTGCTACACGCTGGCTGCTACGTGCTGGTTACTCGCTGGCTGCTACGTGCTGGCTGTTACATGCTGGCTGCTACGTGCTGATTACGCGCTGGCTGCTACGCGCTGGCTGCTACGTGCTGGCTGTTACATGCTGGCTGCTACGTGCTGATTACTCGCTGGCTGCTACGTGCTGGCTGTTACATGCTGGCTGCTACGTGCTGGCTGTTACATGCTGGCTGCTACGTGCTGATTACGCGCTGGCTGCTACACGCTGGCTGCTACGTGCTGATTACGCGCTGGCTGCTACGTGCTGGCTGTTACATGCTGGCTGCTACGTGCTGATTACGCGCTGGCTGTTACATGCTGGCTGCTACGTGCTGGCTGTTACATGCTGGCTGCTACGTGCTGATTACGCGCTGGCTGTTACGCGCTGGCTGCTACGTGCTGGCTGTTACATGCTGGCTGCTACGTGCTGGCTGTTACATGCTGGCTGCTACGTGCTGGCTGTTACATGCTGGCTGCTACGTGCTGATTACGCGCTGGCTGCTACGTGCTGGCTGTTACATGCTGGCTGCTACGTGCTGATTACGCGCTGGCTGCTACGCGCTGGCTGTTACATGCTGGCTGCTACGTGCTGGCTGCTACGTGCTGGCTGCTACGTGCTGGCTGCTACGTGCTGCTACGCGCTGGCTGCTACGTGCTGGCTGTTACATGCTGGCTGCTACGTGCTGATTACGCGCTGGCTGCTACACGCTGGCTGCTACGTGCTGGCTGTTACATGCTGGCTGCTACGTGCTGGCTGTTACATGCTGGCTGCTACGTGCTGGCTGTTACATGCTGGCTGCTACGTGCTGATTACGCGCTGGCTGTTACACGCTGGCTGCTACGTGCTGGCTGTTACATGCTGGCTGCTACGTGCTGATTACGCGCTGGCTGCTACGTGCTGGCTGCTACACGCTGGCTGCTACGTGCTGGCTGTTACGTGCTGGCTGCTACGTGCTGGCTGTTACATGCTGGCTGCTACGTGCTGGTTACGCGCTGGCTGCTACGTGCTGGCTGTTACATGCTGGCTGCTACGTGCTGATTACGCGCTGGCTGCTACACGCTGGCTGCTACGTGCTGGCTGTTACCTGCTGGCTGCTACGTGCTGATTACGCGCTGGCTGCTACGCGCTGGCTGTTACATGCTGGCTGCTACGTGCTGATTACGCGCTGGCTGCTACACGCTGGCTGCTACGTGCTGGCTGTTACATGCTGGCTGCTACGTGCTGATTACGCGCTGGCTGTTACATGCTGGCTGCTACGTGCTGGCTGTTACATGCTGGCTGCTACGTGCTGATTACGCGCTGGCTGCTACGTGCTGGCTGTTACATGCTGGCTGCTACGTGCTGGTTACGCGCTGGCTGCTACACGCTGGCTGCTACGTGCTGGCTGTTACACGCTGGCTGCTACGTGCTGGCTGTTACATGCTGGCTGCTACGTGCTGATTACGCGCTGGCTGCTACACGCTGGCTGCTACGTGCTGGTTACGCGCTGGCTGCTACGTGCTGGCTGTTACATGCTGGCTGCTACGTGCTGGCTGTTACATGCTGGCTGCTACGTGCTGATTACGCGCTGGCTGCTACACGCTGGCTGCTACGTGCTGGCTGTTACATGCTGGCTGCTACGTGCTGGCTGTTACATGCTGGCTGCTACGTGCTGGCTGTTACATGCTGGCTGCTACGTGCTGATTACGCGCTGGCTGCTACGTGCTGGCTGTTACACGCTGGCTGCTACGTGCTGGCTGTTACATGCTGGCTGCTACGTGCTGATTACGCGCTGGCTGCTACACGCTGGCTGCTACGTGCTGGCTGTTACATGCTGGCTGCTACGTGCTGGCTGTTACCTGCTGGCTGCTACGTGCTGGCTGCTACGTGCTGGTTACGTGCTGGCTGCTACGTGCTGGCTGTTACATGCTGGCTGCTACGTGCTGATTACGCGCTGGCTGCTACACGCTGGCTGCTACGTGCTGGCTGTTACATGCTGGCTGCTACGTGCTGATTACGCGCTGGCTGCTACTGCTGGCTGTTACATGCTGGCTGCTACGTGCTGGCTGTTACATGCTGGCTGCTACGTGCTGGCTGTTACATGCTGGCTGCTACGTGCTGGCTGTTACATGCTGGCTGCTACGTGCTGATTACGCGCTGGCTGCTACGTGCTGGCTGTTACATGCTGGCTGCTACGTGCTGATTACGCGCTGGCTGCTACACGCTGGCTGCTACGTGCTGGCTGTTACATGCTGGCTGCTACGTGCTGATTACGCGCTGGCTGCTACGTGCTGGCTGTTACATGCTGGCTGCTACGTGCTGATTACGCGCTGGCTGCTACATGCTGGCTGCTACGTGCTGGTTACGCGCTGGCTGCTACTCGCTGGCTGCTACGTGCTGGCTGTTACATGCTGGCTGCTACGTGCTGGCTGTTACATGCTGGCTGCTACGTGCTGATTACGCGCTGGCTGCTACGTGCTGGTTGTTACATGCTGGCTGCTACGTGCTGATTACGCGCTGGCTGCTACGTGCTGATTACGCGCTGGCGGCTACGTGCTGGTTGTTACATGCTGGCTGCTACGTGCTGGCTGTTACATGCTGGCTGCTACGTGCTGATTACGCGCTGGCTGCTACACGCTGGCTGCTACGTGCTGGCTGTTACATGCTGGCTGCTACGTGCTGATTACGTGCTGGCTGCTACGTGCTGGCTGTTACATGCTGGCTGCTACGTGCTGGCTGTTACATGCTGGCTGCTACGTGCTGGCTGTTACATGCTGGCTGCTACGTGCTGATTACGCGCTGGCTGCTACACGCTGGCTGCTACGTGCTGGCTGTTACATGCTGGCTGCTACGTGCTGATTACGCGCTGGCTGCTACGTGCTGGCTGTTACATGCTGGCTGCTACGTGCTGGCTGTTACATGCTGGCTGCTACGTGCTGATTACGCGCTGGCTGCTACGTGCTGGCTGTTACATGCTGGCTGCTACGTGCTGGCTGCTACGTGCTGATTACGCGCTGGCTGCTACACACTGGCTGCTACGTGCTGGCTGTTACATGCTGGCTGCTACGTGCTGGCTGTTACATGCTGGCTGCTACGTGCTGATTACGCGCTGGCTGCTACGCGCCTGTCTCTTAGTTAAATATATGATGAATCTTTTGGATGGATTTGAATCAAACTGTCATACAGTATAAAAACAGTTCAGTTCAGTTTGTACAAAAATGTTTAAAAACCAGTTCCTTCATTTGTTTCTGACCTCGTCCGAAGTTGTTAAATATCTTTTCAAACTGTTAAAGTTTGTTGAAGGTCAAAGTCTTGACTGTGTTTCATCTGCAGAAAGAAACTGTAACTGAGAATCAACTTCTACTGTATTTTACTCTGAAGGTCTCCAGAGTGAGAAGAAACATCATCTGCTGAAAATCAATCTTTCACACATTCCTCTGATCCTCTCTGCCTCAGCCGCTGCTTATCGATTCTTCACACACTCGTAGGATAATCCTGCTAACACGCACGCACACATGCACACGCACGCACACACTGCAGAACAGGAGGCAGACGTAGCTGGTGTGTGTGTGCATGTGTGTGTATGTTGACGCTGTTTGATACTTGTAATATTCTCACATCGCAGCACGAAGGATTTTTATCAACATTTCAAGGATTTCTTTCTTTTTTTTTTCCATTAAACTTGTTAAACTTTGCTGTTTCACACACAAACATCAGAGAATTTCAGAAGAATTTGGTCCAAATTTTCTCTGCAGTTGTTTGTGACATTCATTCATGAAATGATGGGAGCAGCGTCACGGTGCTCAGAAACCAGGACGGGATCCAAACAGCCTGTTTCCTTCCCGGGGTGAGAGAACGGGGGATGGAGCTCCCTCATGGCTGTTTTTCTGTTGACGTCAGCATCAAAGTCTGATAGAAATGAGCATGAAGCAGCTCTTCTTATCAGCACCAACACTCACTAGCTGTAAATCCTCCAGAGAATCCATGTTTGAGTCTCACATGGTCTCACTTGGTCATTTTGGTCCAAGGTGAATTTTAACATCTGCTCTTCTGCAAAATGGCAAGAAATTTCCAGAGAGTCGGTGTGGAAACAGTTTCCCTTCAGGGTTTGAAGTGAAATGTTAAGATGTTTGAGGATGTACCAAATAACAGAATGTATGATGTTAAATTTTCAGTAAAAACTAAACTAGTCCACGTGGTTCTATCTGACTGTGAGTCACAGAAACTCCATCAACATCAACCACTTCCTTCTAAATAAAAGTAAATTTAAGGTCAATAAGTCCGTGTTGTTTTGAAGGAACCTGTTGAGGTGACACACCAACCAGTCCAGGTCCAGGATTGTTTTGCTGCTGGTCATAAACTTTTCTAAGAGCAGTTTAAATATTTTGGCCTTTTGGTGAACTTTTTATCTTGACTTTTATTTTGGAATCCATGACCTTTAACCTTGTTTCTGTTGGAGAACGTTCTCCGGGTTCTCTGGTTTTTGTGCGAGTCGCTGGGTGTCGTCATCGTGTCACTGGAACTTTGAACATGTTCAAAACAAGATGAAACCTGATCAGAACAGTCACAGAGAAGATTTACTGAACTGTCGCAATGAATTTGTAATGACATCACACGCCCCATGTGACACGGTCATGTGACTCTGTGGGATTCTGTAGATTTAATTGCAGTTTTGACTGGAAGCTTTAAACATCATTAAACTTCAGTTCTGACTCAAATAAACATCTTTACAGTTTAAACACTGTGTCATTAATAAGATGGAAAACTTCAAATATATATTTTTAAAGTATAAAAAAATCATTATTTAAACACTTTCTGGCTGTGAGTCGTCTCAGTCTGAGAAACACCGTAAAACTAACTGTGATTTTTATGCTAATTTGTCCAAAACAAACCAAATCAACCACATGATGGATAAAATCTCCTCCAGACGTTCTGGTAGAACCACTTACAGAACATTTATTACAATAAATAAAGAGAAATTAGACTTTTTATCAGTCAGTCGTCTTTGACTTCGTCTCCTTGTCTTGATACGGGATGATTAATTAATGTGATGGAGTCCGAGGAACCAGCTCCAGTTAACCACCATGATGTAAAAACATCTCAGCTGCTTTCAGCTCTGCATCCAAACGGATCAGCCTCCTCTTCATCAAACAGGGATCCTCCTCCTCTGCAGCTTCACGCCGTGTGGAACGTTTCACCTGAAGAACACTCAGACTGTTACTGCGAGAGAGTCGGTTTTAATGCAGAGTCTCAGATTTTACAAGGACATCAGAGGGAGAGACGCTGAGGGGGGGGCTGCATACCGAGGGGGGGGGGTGCCGTAGATACTTTATATTTTCCACCGTGTTCTTTAAGTCAGTCTGATGGGTGTGAAGTTCTGATCGGATCGGGATCTGATCAGAACTTCACACCAGAGTTTGAGGTTGTTGTTAAAGTTAAATAATAAGCAGCAGCAGGACCCTTTAAACCAGGACCAGGATCTGAGGATCTTCTAGCAGGAACTGGTAGTTCTGAATTTGTTGNTGACCTTTAAACAGGCTGATGCCTTTTATCTCCCGTAGATACTTTATATTTTCCACCGTGTTCTTTAAGTCAGTCTGATGGGTGTGAAGTTCTGATCGGATCGGGATCTGATCAGAACTTCACACCAGAGTTTGAGGTTGTTGTTAAAGTTAAATAATGAGCAGCAGCAGGACCCTTTAAACCAGGACCAGGATCTGAGGATCTTCTAGCAGGAACTGGTAGTTCTGAATTTGTTGTGTCTAACAAGGAAAATGAACCTAATCTTTTAATCTTTACTGGAGCTGTAAGGATCGGTGTTGCTTTAGTGTTTGATTCAGTTGCATTCAGGCTCCCGGAGATTCCAGCGTCTTGTTTTCTGTCTGGATGTGGTTGGTAGATGCTAAAGGATGAAGACTTTGTGTATTGAATGTGTGAAACTGGTGTGTGTGTCGTCTTCATCAGAGAGACTGTTTAGATGGTGTCAGACTCTGCAGGTGTTTCTCAGGTTGATGCTGCAGCTTTCTTCTTCTGCTGTAGCTGAGATCATCGCAGGAGGCCTCAGTCTGAGGACACGTTGTTGTTGTTGGTTACAGGGAGACGAGTTAAACAGGTGACACAGAACGACCAGCCGGATGTTTTATTCCTCTAGTCTGAGGGTGACGGTTTGACCCCATAAATTATCCCCCCCCCCTCCCCCCACTCCCCCCCTCCCGTACCCCCTGCTGTCTAATCAGTGGGTGTTATTGTTTGTCTCTAGGAGTTTCAGTGTGTCGACCTTTGGGTCAATCAGCTGTGAGAAAGCTGCGACATCTCGCCGCCCCCCCGCTATGTGTCGCTGAGGGTGTGTTTGTTAAAGTCTCAGTATGTTTACGGGGGGGGGGGGTAGTCAGACCTGCTGCTGCTGTTTAG
>SSNP01000068.1:323432-337826 GCA_006937955.1 Pachypanchax playfairii
GGGGGGGGGGGGGGGTAGAACTTTACATCTGTCCATCCTGAAATAGATACAGGAAGTCCTTCATCTGGACTCATTCTGGTTTAATATTTTCTTTATATTTTTACATTGTGGGTCTTAAAAGTTGTTGTAATATTGTTATTAATCACATGGTATTTTGAATGTGAGAGATGTTAAAGTGAAACCACAGAACATCAGTAACAGTATGAGTTTTATAAAAACACAAACCTTATCGATTGTTTCAGCATCACGTCCACATGGAAACAGTTTTATAAAAACACAAAGTTTTTCTGATGTTTCAGGAAGTTACTTTAAATGATCAGAAAGGTTGTTTGTGTTACTAAAATCTGTCTGACAGGTTTAGAGTTTAGTCAGAGTGAATATAAAGATGTTATTTATTTACAGATAATAAAGCATGACGAGTCAGCAGCTCATTAGCAACGTGGAGAACATCTGTTTAATTTAGTGTCTCAGTTCTGCAGTAATGAACAGAACTGTAATCAACACTGAATCCAAATCATCTGAAAAACCAACAACACAGAACAAAAACTCTAAACATCCAGAACTGATGATTCTCACATCAACATCACTCACCAGATATTTAAATTCATGGTACACACACGGTGTTTGTCACTCTGGTTCTGAATCAAATATAATTACAACATGATGAAACAACAAAATTAAAAAGACAGAAAATCGTTTCAAATTCTAGAAACTTTGACCAGCAGGTTGTAGGATCGACTCTCTCCTCAGAGTGATGCTCATGATGCACCAGTGTTTGAAGTCTGTTTGATCCCACAGGTAAAGGTCAGCTGATGCTGCCACTTCCTGTTGACAGCATCAGTCTGTTAGTATAAATGTTTTCTGTGTCTGTTTCCATCTCTGAACTCAGACGTCTGATTAAAAACTGATCTATAAAGAACCTGCAGCTTCCACCAGGTCTCTGGTGATCCTGGATGTTTGGAGACATGTTAGAAACTCTAACTGCTGGCAGCAGTCGGTGAGTCCTGGTCAGATACAGGATTTATTCCTGACATGAAACCCATCAGGTGTGTTTCTAACCCGCTCACGTGACACGTCTTTCTCTTCTTCTGTTGTTGCATTAGAGATGAGCAGCTGCAAGTCCAGCAGGAATCCAATGATTACATGTAAATATATTAGAAATTAATATTTAAACATCCAGCAGGAACGTATGCTACATGAATCCAAAACTTAAAAAAACATCCCATTCATCAATATGAAGGGGGCGGGGCTTAAAACGCTTACTGGAACCAGCCACCAGGGGGCGCCGTTATTATATTCTGATGTTTACAGTGTAGTTTAATGCAGTCATTTCATATTGTGGTCCATATCCCGGTACCGGGTCGGTTCCTGTCCAAAAACTATAAAACAAGTATTTATCTTATTTATTTTAAAAGAAAACATCAGGCTGATAAAATAAAATAAAATCCGGGTCCAGCTGGATTCACTGAACAGTCTGCAAAACCCGCTCTGCATCACGCGCGCGCGCAGCGTGCACGCGGCTCCACCCCTCTGTAGCACGAGGCGGAGGGAGGCATGTCCCTGCGTGTTCCTGCCGGAGGTCGAGTCTCATAGTTCCGTAGCGGAGAGAGAGAGAGAGAGCAGGTCGCTCCGTGGATCCTGAAGCAGCTCGAGCTGCGCGCGCGGACTCATCGATACGCTGATCGGACAGATGGATCAGTGACGTGTGTCTCCGTGGGTTCGTGGATCTGGTCGTGAGAACTTGTTCTGTATTCGCTCGTGTTCTGTTGGACCGACCGGTGGGGCAGCCATGGGTTTCTACGGAACCTTGAAGCTCATCTTCTACAAAGTGAGTATTGATTATCGATCGATCAGCGCGCGGTGAGACCTCGTTGTTTTTATAAAGGGTTCTCGCGCAGGAACTGAAGGTTGTCGAGCGCGTGCACAACCGGGATGACGAGGCGTTTCTCCATCTGACAGCGATGCGTGCGTGTGTGTGTGTGTCCGTGCGTGTGTGGACCACTGCGGAACCAGGGAGAGCTCAGATTTCTGTCTCTTCTACTGATTATTGGTTATTGATTGAAGCAGCTTCAAACACAAGCTGCAAAAACCTGAAAACTGCAAACATTCAGTTCAAACCAATCAATCAAATAATAAATCAGAACATACACCTGACCTGGTAGAACTTGACTGGACCTGATTAGAATCCAAACCAGGTCCAGTCCGGATCAGAGTTCAGCAGGATCCAGTTGTTCCGGTTGGATCGTTTTTTATTGAAAGATTTAAACCGTCTGTGTTTCTGCTTCCTGCTGGAGAAAAGACTCTGACAGGATGGGAGTTCTTCAGAACCCTGGATCAGGTGTTCTGGTCCGTTTTCAGAGACGAATCCTAATGTGAGTCTCAACACGTGTGCTGCCAGGTTACATGCTGCTCCAATCACAGCAGGGTTTGTTTTACTGAGAGAATCTGGATACGTTCAGATCTGATCCGGATCTTCAGTCCAGATCCAACATGAGAGATCTGAGATGGACCGGTTTGGACCTCAGGAAGATCAACCTCCACCTATCTGTGACGTCTGCACTGATTTAAAACTCCTAACGTGGGGTTTCTGCTTTTACTGCCACAAACATCAAAATTCTAATCTTAAAATCACAATTTAATCTGAGAACAGCTGCTATAATCTGCAGTTTGTTTTAACTGAAACACTGACCTACAAAATAAAAGCAGGCAGTGTTTTTATCCTCACGCTGTGAAAGAAGTCGGGAATGAAACATCCCAGTTTATCATTTTATCTGTAGTCTGAAAAGTTCCTGAAATAAGAGCGTCAGCTGGTTTCATCTCTAATCTGAGAGAATTCAGTCTTTGTTTGTCTTTAGCAGGTGAAATGTAACATTTAACCTTCATTTATTGGTCAAATTAAACCTTTAAACCACAAACTGAAGTGAAATGATGCAGTTTTTCAGTCATTTGAGCTTCTGTCAACCAGAAACAACCAAAACACAGTTTTAACTGGGATGATGGATCGATGTGTCGCCGTGGCCTCGCTGGTTTTAACCATGTTCAGGTGTAAAACATGACTGAACTCTGGGATCATGTGTTTGTAGTCTGCAGGAAGTGAAGCGGTTCAGAATCCAGTCTCAGTAAAACCTGCTGATCATCAGGACCCCCCCCCCCCCCAACAGAACCAAGTTATTCTGGTTTTTACAGGAAACACATTCTTTTGGTTTTTACCACAAAGTCGAGTCCCGGGATTTACAGACAGATGTGACATCTGCTGTCCAGAGTCACAAAGCAGATTATGAGTTTAGGTTTTCAATGAATGAAACACACACACACACCGTCTGCTCTGGGTGTGTGTGTGTGTGTGTGTGTGTGTGTGTGTGTGTGTGTGTGTGTGTGTGTGTGTGTTAGCTCTATTTTAAACCAGCGCTGCACCGGCGACATTCCTCTGATTTTCTGCATTCCTGCGTTCATTCAGCGTGAGGGAGGAGACACAAGCTGGATCAGAGCTCCGGGCGCTGCGTTTGTGTGTTACCTCTCAGCGTAGGTGTTTCTAGCGTCTGTGTGTTGCAGTTTATCTGCAGAGACGACCACAAACCCAGAAGTATTTACTGGTCCTCCAGTTGTTTCTCCTTCAGCCGCGCCGTGTGAAGGAGGTGTGGTTAAACTGAACATCATGTCCATCCAGCATGTTGGGCTGAAACATCTTCACATGTCCCATGTTTTCACATGTTGGTGAATGTAACACAAACACATCTGGACCTTCAGAGTCCTGCTTCTCCATCCAGGATCTTCTTAACACGCGTGTTACATGTTAGTTTGATCATGAAGCTCCATGTTCAGGCCTGATGTTTCTACGTGTTTCATTGTTGCTTCTTATTGATTAAAACGTTTGTTTGTTTGTTTGTTTGTTTGTTTGTTTGTTTCCAGCTGTAACTACAGATGTTTGTTTGTTGTGAGAAGCTCTGACCTTCAGCTACCTGTTAGACCTAAAGACATCTAGTCTACCTGGAGTTAGTTTGATTTAACAACGTCTCAGAGCTTGTTGGTTGTTCAGCGCTGATCCGAGTGTTTGTCTTCTTCAGATGAAGAGGAAGTTGGATCACGGTCCAGACGGCCGGCCGTTCCCTTCAGGGAAGAAGCACTGCAAAGGCAGCGGGTACCTCAGGTAACACACGCCACCCTGCAAACAGGAAGTGACATCATCAGGTCAGAGTTCACACACTCACATCTTTCTCTGCAGCCCCGCCAGTCTGGCTCAGGCCACGCCCACCACATTCGGAGACCTGCGGCTGGCCAATGGGCATTCAGCTCAGCGACGACGCGTGACCTCTGGCCCGCCTCCTTCTGGCCTGCAGGACTGGCTCCTCACCTTCCAGGTGAGCTCTTTATGTTTAGGATTGAACAGGTTTCATTCTGCTGAGAATCTGACGGTGGGACGTTAGTTTCCTTTAATCTGAAGGGAAAATCAGATAAAGTCCCAAAAACTGTCACATGATCTTTAGAGAGTCTGAGAACCGTTGATCAAGACCTGAAGGATCCTAAAGTCCTGAACCGTAACAATAAAGACCTGCAGCTGCATCAAGACCTGAATATCTGTACAGAGATGAGCTCAGACACACACACACACACACACACACACACACACACACACACACACACACACACACACACACACACACACACACACACACACACACACACACACACACACACACACACACACACACACACACACACACACACACAAAAACCCACACACACACACACACACACACACACACACACAAAAACACACACACACACACACACACACACACACACACACACACACACACACACACACACACACACACACACACACACACACACACACAAGTGTGTTTTGGTATCCTTGTGGGGACCGTCCATTGACTTCCATTGATTTTAGTAACTAGATTTATACCTAACCCAAACCCTTTTCCTAACCTTAACCATTACTGATCTATAACTAACCCTAAGACTAACTAAAACTCTATTCACACCATACCTATAAACCTAACCCCTAACCCTAAAAAGGGGAGTCCCCCTCATGGGGACCAGGCTTCGGTCCCCACAAGAACCCTCGGACCCCAGAAAGATAGTAAAAGTCAGGAAACGGGTCCCCAGGAGGTCAGAAATACAAACCCACACACACACACACACACACACACACACACACACACACACACACACACACACACACACTCTTCATGTTCTGTCTGTTTAACAGTTTGTGTTTCTGTGTTTCTTCCACTTTCTGCCTCGGAGCTCCTTATACAGCTAATGAAAGGAACATACAAGGACACATGCACACGCACGTGCACAAACACACACATGATAACATTCTGGGTTTCTGCAGCTTTGAGAGGAAGATCAGAATATTTCAGAGATAAACATTCTGTATAAAGAAACTAAAACAAGTCAAACTTTAAAATGATCTGCGAGAACCTTCAGACCTTCCTGTTTCTACCCCTGCAGACGTGGAGCGGACCCGAGAGGCTCCTGGCTCTGGACGAGTTGATTGACAGGTGTGAGACGAGTCAGGTGAAGCACATGATGCAGGTCATCGAGCCTCAGTTCCAGAGAGACTTCATATCACTGCTGCCCAAAGAGGTACAACACCTGGTCCACCTGAAGGTCCAGACTCAGGTTCTGGGTTCTAAACCTGGTCTTTGTGTTGGCAGCTTGCTCTGTACGTGTTGACCTTTCTGGCTCCCAGAGACCTGCTGCAGGCCGCTCAGACCTGCAGGTACTGGAGGATCCTGGCTGAGGACAACCTGCTGTGGAGGGAGAAGTGTCGAGAGGAAGGTGAGCTGTTCAACAGAACCACCAGACTTCCTGTTCTCTCCTATCATCATCACCTTCATCTGTAGTTCTGTCCAGAACGTCTGATCTGGACCTGGTTTATCTGTTAAAGTGGTTCTGATCTTGAGTTCTTCAGGTTCTCTGAAGGTGTTTCTGTTAACCCGTCTGTTTCCTCCAGAGGAGTTCTGTTGATTAATATTATATAATATTATTAAAACACCTGGTCAAATGAAGTCTGGGTCTGGTCTCGTGGACCTGAGAGGATCCGTCCAGACGCAGAGAGATGAAGGTGGGGGGGGGGGGGTTCTGTGATGTTCTGTGATCACGTCTCGTGTCACCTGAGCAGGAACCTGCAGGTGTTTCTACCTGAATAAAGACCCTGAAGACATGATGGAATCATGATCCATCACTACTCTTCCATTCAGCGCAATGCAGTGGCTCAGTGTGTGTGTGTGTGTGCACGTGTGTGTGTGTGCGCGCGTGCACGTCTGGGCTTCCTGCCAGTCAGCCGAGATTCACTGCCGGCGCTCAGCAGCCATACCAATGAGGCTACCTAACGTTAGCGCCACACCGCAGACATACTAATGAATCTAGTGTCAACTGCAGCTCCAGCTTCATAAATAAGGCTGATTATTACAGGCTCCGCCCACCTCTGGGAGCAGTGTTGATGTAGAGGAGGTCAGCGAGCATACTAATGCAGCGAGCCGTCGTTAGCGGCGCTCCACTTACATACTAATGACACACATGAAGAAGCGGACGCAGTGTTGAGTGAACAACAAGCAGCTGGACTGTAAACACATGATTCAATCTGAACGCTGGTTTCTGTCATCAGGAAGAATCTTCTTTTATTTTAACAGTCTGACCAGCTGCTTATATTATCTTCATGTTGGTCTGCTGCTGCTTCATCTCGTCTTCAGGTATATCAGAGTGCGAGTCGTATCACCGCAGGGAGTGTGCGCGACAAGGCGCCGCCATCAGCCCGTGGAAGTCGGCCTACATACGGCAGCATCGTATAGAGACCAACTGGAGGAACGGCGACACGCAGGAACCCATGGTACCGTCTAACACCTGCTGTTCCACACGCAGGAACACGGACAGTCTGTAACTTCCTGTCTCTGTCCAGGTGTTGAAAGGTCACGACGACCATGTGATCACCTGCCTCCAGTTCAGTGGCGACCTGATCGTCAGCGGCTCCGATGACAACACGCTCAAAGTCTGGTCCGCCATCACTGGAAAGGTAGTCTCACCTGCAGAGACAGGTTTACCTCTGAGATGTGTGAAGCCACGCCCCCTTTTTATGCTGTTATTTTAACTTGACTCAGATTTAATGATCAGATGTTTGTGTTCATGACTGTCGAGGTTCATTAACATTCAGTCAAATATAGAAATTATACATAATGTTTCAGTCATGTGACTCTGAAACAACTCCGCCCCTTTTGGAGCTTCACAGCTCAGAAACATCAAAGTTTAAACGTTTACGTGTCTGAACTGTAAATAACATCAATCACAGCTCGTTTGAACTGAGATTTTATCATTTTGTACTTCTAAAGTACTTTTACAAATACTACATGAAGATTCAAGTATTTTGAGTTCATTAGTAGTTTAAATGTGTGAATAATGTAAATAAGAGCGTAACGGAGGTTTGGATGTGGATGAATCTGATTGGTTGAACAGTCTGAAGTCGAGCCGACTGACTCGTGCTGTGTGCGCGTGCATGTGAGTGTGTGTGTGAAGCACACAGCCCCGAGCAGATTCCATACTGACTGTGTTAAAGGTGAAACGGAGCGAGTGTTTGCATGTGCGTTTGTTTAAAGTCACATGATGTTCTTCCTCTCGTCCTGCAGCACCTGCAGCTCCTTTAATCTCACACGTATATGATATAAATAGAATCAGAGTTTATCTGTAAATATTCCTGCTGGCAGAGAGAAATGAAATGAAGGAACCGCATGAGGAACGTGTTCTGGACGTTCCAGCGCTGGTAATAAATCTGTAGATGCTGCGATACGACCGCAGCAGATTGGAAAATGGTCAAAAGTCTGACGTTTCCACGGAGACGAGAGTTCCTACAAATCAGATCAGTTGTTCAGGTGTGAGCTGAACGAGTCGGCGTGGCGGTGAGGTTTCAGGTGTTTGCTCCTGACTCATCACCTTCCTGCACCGTCACAGTCATCATGGAATCAGTAGATTTAAGATAAAACAGAGGGATGTTTGTGCGCTAAGCAACAACTCACTGAAACCAAACATTCATCTGGGGTGGCGAGGGGGCGTGGCCTGTCTGTCATCCTGGTTTTAAACAAACACCGTTATCAGGACGTGACGGTGCGTGTAATAAAGAGCGGAGGCTGCGGCGTCCGCCTCCGTCTCTGCAACAATTACCAAGGTAAAGTTTTCTTACTGTTGCCACGGCAACCTCCACCACAACACCTTCAAGGTGAAACTGCATTCTTTCAGCATGTCCTTGGATAGAAGCTGCGAAAGAGGAACAAATATTGACACAGCGGTTTGTAAAGAATGTAACAGAGGAGATAAACGCTGCACACGTTCTCACGTTCTGCTCGGTTCCACTCACACTCCATTTACCTGAGTTCACTCGGATCAGAACCTGGGTCAGGTACCAGTCACCTCACCTGGTGAAACTTTGTTTAACGAGGAACCTTTTTTCTCGTCTCAGTGTCTGCGCACGTTGACGGGACACACTGGCGGCGTGTGGTGCAGTCAGATGTCTGTCGCCACGGTGATCAGCGGCTCCACCGACCGGACGCTGCGTGTGTGGGACGCCGAGAGCGGAGAGTGTGTGCACACGCTGTACGGACACACATCCACCGTACGCTGCATGCATCTCCACGGCAACAGGTAACACACACACACACACACACAAGTGTGTTTTGGTATCCTTATGGGGACCGTCCATTGACTTCCATTGATTTTAGTAACTAGATTTATACCTAACCCAAACCCTTTTCCTAACCTTAACCATTACTGATCTATAACTAACCCTAAGACTAACTAAAACTCTATTCACACCATACCTATAAACCTAACCCCTAACACTAAAAAGGGGAGTCCCCCTCATGGGGACCAGGCTTCGGTCCCCACAAGAACCCTCGGACCCCAGAAAGATAGTAAAAGTCAGGAAACTGGTCCCCAGGAGGTCAGAAATACAAACCCACACACACACACACACACACACACACACACACACACACACACACACACACACACACACACACACACACACACACACACACACACACACACACACAGTTTTTGTTTTGAACATTTAGCAGCTTCATATGAAGCTTTGATCAGAGGAACATGTTGGTTCTGATTCTTTCATTCAGAACCAACACAGTGTTTTACACACCGTTTTTCACAATAAAAGCCCTGATTAGATTCAGATGTGTTTGTGAACTGGATTCTGAAGTCCAGTTGTCCAGTCTCAACCTGCTGCTGTTTAGAACCGGGCTGAAGAGGTGGTCCATGTCTCTGTTTCTTAGGGTGGTGTCGGGCTCTCGGGACACGACGCTGCGTGTTTGGGACGTGTCAACGGGTCGCTGCGAGCACGTACTGACGGGTCACGTGGCAGCAGTGCGCTGCGTTCAGTACGACGGGCGCCGCGTGGTGTCAGGTGGATACGACTACATGGTGAAGGTGTGGGACCCCGAGACGGAGGTGTGTCTGCACACGCTGCAGGGACACACCAACAGAGTGTACTCTCTACAGGTAAACACACACACAGGAAGTAGCAGGAAGTACTTTAACATCTTTCAGCTTCTTGTTGTGGTTTAAACGTCTGTTTCTTCTTCTCTGTAGTTTGACGGCGTGTTTGTGGTGAGCGGCTCGTTGGACACCTCGATCAGGGTCTGGGACGCTGAGACAGGTAGAAATATTCACTTTATAGTCTAATAAAACATGTTCATCTGCTGCAGCTCAGAGGAGAATCTTAAACTTGTTTATTAAACGCTTCATTTGAGAGAACCCACTCGGAACATGTTCTATCTTAAATTACACCCGGAACCAGATCTTTGGACCATTAGGGTCTGAAACTAGTTGGTTTCCAGTTACCATAACGATAAAGTGACCAGGTGTTTGGTATCTTCTTCAGGTGGGTGTGTCCACACGCTGACCGGCCACCAGTCGTTGACGAGCGGCATGGAGCTGCGCGACAACATACTGGTTTCTGGGAACGCCGACTCCACGGTGCGAGTGTGGGACATCCGGACAGGACTGTGTCTCCACACGCTGCAAGGTGAGACAACAGGAACATCCATCATCTATCAGAGGAAACGTGGAAGGAGAACGTGTCATCATCAGCAGATCAAACAGTTTGTCATGTTCAGGTCACCGAGTCTTAGGTTGGGTTCATAAAACTCTGAGTAATCAATAGAAACTAAAACCTTCAGGACATAAAACTGATTTACTGCTGCTCTGGAGGTATTTATTGACTTTACCCAGTAGTTGGAGGTTGAAGTCAAGGGTCACGGTCTGTTGGTGTTTCAGGTCCCAACAAGCACCAGTCAGCTGTGACATGCCTGCAGTTCTGCAGAGGTCTGGTTCTGTCCAGCTCAGACGACGGGACGGTTAAACTTTGGGATCTGCGAACCGGAGCGTGGCTGCGGGACATGGTGGTACTGCAGAGTCGGGGATCAGGTCAGAACCTCACACCAACAACAAGCACGTGGTAGAACATAAAACTAACCTGAAGGATTTCTGTGGGCTCAGTACCGCTCCCTGAGGAACACCTTTAACATTATAGATTATTAAATGAGCCTGTTAAATCCGTCACCACCTGATGTTTATGTGTAAATACTGCTGTGACCCTCTTCAGGTGGTGTAGTGTGGCGAATCCGAGCGTCTGATACCCGGCTGGTGTGCGCCGCAGGAAGCAGAAATGGTACCGAGGAAACCAAACTGCTGGTGTTGGACTTCGACCTGGAGGATAAGGAGTCCGACCTGAAATGAAGCGGATCGGAGGGTGTCCTAACAGAAAACTCTGATTTTTTTTTTGACCAAAGTTCTGACTGAATCCAGTTTTCTCCCATCGGTCAGGTGTAACGTGTAACGTGTTCTGATTGGCTGGCAGAGACAGGTAGAAGAAACATTTGCTGCTGGATGATGCATTAAAACTGACAGAGGTGAATGAACCACTGCTCAGATATATAGATGTAAATGGTTTCTATGGCAACGTGAATGTTTAACGGACAGACAGGTGGATTTATTGCAGAGGGAAGTTTGGAATGTAGCTGATGGGAGAGACGTTGTTTATTTTGCTGCTGTACCAATGAAGAGGTGATGATGCTGGTTCAACTAACCAATCCAAACCCACCAAATCTTAACGACCGGAGACGAGCTTCAGAGACGAACAGCTGATGCAAATAGAACCTCACGTTCCGTCAGTGTTTCGTTCAGATAGACGTCGTTATGATTGAAATATATTTTGTTTGTATTTGCGTCTGAATCGTTCGTCTCTGCTGCTTGTTTCCTGCCTGTGGTGATTTGGTCCTGCAGAGCGTTTACATGTGGGGAAACGTCACTGCTGGAGCCGTTTTCCCATCATGCAACGAGGCAGGACTAACTTCAAACCCTACTCGGAGCCTCACACCTGCAACAGCTGGAGCACGTAAAACATCTGACTTGTTTTAGCTGCTTGTGAGATTATCTGAACGCAGAGTCGCTCTGACGTGAGTGATGGAGCAGTTCGGTGTCGAGCTCGTGCTTTTAAACCTGATGGAACCACAGAAACTGGGACAGGAAGTGTCTTCAGGCCCGATGTGGATCATCTCGCCGTCTGAAGGTGGCGCCGCCACATCGTTTCACTGATTCCACTGCAGCTTGTTTCTTTACTCCTCTAAAAGTTAAAGAAATGAGGTTTCTATATCGTCTCCTTCAGAATAAAAGCACCCAAACATACATTTTAATGATAAGATCATTCTGTTCCCTGCAGTAGTAACTATTTTGACACGGTGATGTAACACTAAACACGACGATCAGAAACCTTCAGGTTCGTCTTTAAAAAGCAGGAAGTTTTTCACACGCGTGTGTCTGAGTGTCATGATGAACATCGTCATGGTTCAACACACTAAAGTTCTTTTCATTGGATCAATAATCAGAAGCTTTTTGTCTGATAAGCGAGTTTTTCCTGCTGAATTTAACAAATCCAGGTTTCATTAATCAAGTGAAACCTTGTAATAAAACATCTGTTGAACTCCAGATGTTTACAAGTTTTTACAGGCTGAAATCGTTAATGTGGAACTTTTTATCTGTTTGGTTAATGATCATGTCGTTTGTTTTCAGCAGCTATTGAAACACATCAAAAACATTAATTATTTAAAACTGACTCTAGTTGCCAATATTAATCCAATAAGCTGCTGTTGCCAGGCAACACTTCCAGCTAGTAGGCTGTTTGGGATCTTCCCCAGCAACAAGTGGTATTTCAGGCAGGAGCTTGATCTTTTGCAGGTGTGAGTCTCTCCGACGATGGAATCATGTAAAATAGTGTAAATACAGAGAAGATTGTACATATTGAGCTTTTTTATAAGAAAACAGAGAAAATATTGTCCTGGTGGAATGAAAAGACAACTGGATGGATAAATATGAGTCAATAAAGACGAGTTTTATAAAGTGCTGTTGTCTTTTTGTTTAACTGGTGTGTGTTTTCTGTGAGTTACCAATATTTGTCCTTTTTTGGAGAAATAAGAAAGATGCTTCACTTTTTTATGACTTTTATTCTGAAAATCAAGCAGGTTTTTTTTCATATCTAAAATTTTTCAACTATTTCAGCTAAATTAATTTTTTGTTGTTTTGATTTTATATTAGTGTACGTTTTATACTATGTTCTCCACTATTTTATTTCTATAAAATAATTATGAAACAGATGATCAGTTTACTGAAACCTTTAAACAAACCCTCTCCAACATCCTTCAGTATCAGTCTGGTGGTTTCTGAAGAACCGGTTCCCTGAAGGCTGGAAACCAACACGGTAAATCCTCAAACTAAAAATCTTTACTCAGTCAGTCAGAGGAAATCTGGACATCGATCCTATGAGTCATACTGCTGCAGGTGAAACTAATTCCAGGTAAAAACTGGATCTGGATCTGGATCTGTGGTTCCTACCTTGAGGCATGGAGGAGGGGCTGTGGTGGTTTGGTGATACTGGACTACCGTCCCATCCAGACCTGTCCAACCCAAAGCAGATTAATTTTGGATTTTTAGGATGAAAAATCTGGTTGATACCCACCTGGGTTTATCGCCATGGCAACAGCTGCTGGAAACCAGACCTGCTCTGAATGTGGTTTTCATTGATAGTTTCTGCACGTCTTTGTTAACAGGCAGAACTTTCTCTAACGGGACGTTCTGATGGTTCTGAGGAGTTTCGAAGGTCGTTTCTCAGCAGCATTTAAAATATGATGTAACTTCATTCAACATCACCAGCTTATAGTAACATTCCTGCTTTTTACACCAGAATGAAGTTGAACTCCGGACCTCCGTCTTCCTACGCGCTTCCTGTCTGAATCTCACAGCAGAGCTTTGGGTTTCAGTAGGTGGGAGTCGGTGGGAGAGCGGAGCCGAAACATTATGTAACAAGAAACAGGCCTCCACGTCCAGAACAAGAAGCAAACAGCAACACGTAGGAGGCGTGTGCATGTTTCTCTGAGCTTCATTAATAAAACAAGACCCAATCCTCCACATCCTGTTTGCCTGCTTGTTAGTATTCAACATGTGTGCATTGTTTTCCTCCTGCTTTCGGCAAACACACAAAAAAACACTCACATTTCATCCAACTTTCTACTTTACGAGCTCCATAAAATGTAGAAATAGAAAGTGTAAAGTTCAGTGTGCAGGAAGGTTTTACACCAGGACCACACGGTTTACAGTAAAAAGATTAAAGAGAATGAATCTTAAACAGAAGGACAGAGGAAATAAAGATCAAAGAGAAAATGAATGAAAAGTGTAATACAAGAAGAAATACAGAAGAATGGTAGAAAAACCAGTATGAAAGATAAAAAGGATCAAAATAAAAAAGTTTGAATGAGAGTGAAGAAGGTTCAAATTTAAAGAAAAAAGAATAACAAGATCAAAAGAAATCAACATGAAATCCTCAGTGAAGTTGGTTCATTCTCCGATCTACTGTGTGTGTGTGTGTGTGTGTGTGTGTGTGTGTGTGTGTGATTTATACCTGAGGGGACTTTATATTCTGCTGTCAGAAAGGAGCAAAGCCTCATGGGTAATGTATGAGATGTTTTTTTCTCTTTGTAGGTTAGCAGCCTGGTCACAAACATCTGCACACATGCACATGTGCACATATGCATGTGCACGCACACACAGTCTTTCCTTTGCATCTAAGATTTCTTCTCAGAAAGAACAGATTCTTTGTTTGCAACACAAACATTCAGTATCAATAAACAACCTGCTGAAGAAGAAAACAACAACATTTAAATCCCACCTGAACCCAAAACCAGCTGCAGACGTTCCTGCTCTCAGCTGGAAAATGTCTGAATAAAGGACACGGTGGACGTGATGCTTCACATGTTCAGCTGGGACCTTTGATTATTCCTGGATCTGAATAAACTTACTGCACAATAAAAACTT
>SSNP01000068.1:343213-368213 GCA_006937955.1 Pachypanchax playfairii
TGATGCAGCGCCTGATGCAGCGTCTGATGCAGCGCCTGATGCCTGATGCAGGGCCTGATGCAGCGTCTGATGCCTGATGCAGGGCCTGATGCAGCGTCTGATGCCTGATGCAGGGCCTGATGCAGCGCCTGATGCCTGATGCAGGGCCTGATGCAGCGTCTGATGCAGCGCCTGATGCCTGATGCAGGGCCTGATGCAGCGTCTGATGCAGGGCCTGATGCAGCGTCTGATGCAGGGCCTGATGCAGCGTCTGATGCAGGGCCTGATGCAGCGTCTGATGCCTGATGCAGGGCCTGATGCAGCGCCTGATGCCTGATGCAGGGCCTGATGCAGCGTCTGATGCCTGATGCAGGGCCTGATGCAGCGCCTGATGCCTGGCCTGATGCAGCGTCTGATGCAGCGCCTGATGCCTGATGCAGGGCCTGATGCAGCGCCTGATGCAGGGCCTGATGCAGCGTCTGATGCCGGGCCTGATGCAGGGCCTGATGCAGCGCCTGATGCAGGGCCTGATGCAGGGCCTGATGCAGCGTCTGATGCAGGGCCTGATGCAGCGTCTGATGCAGGGCCTGATGCAGCGTCTGATGCAGGGTCTGATGCAGCGTCTGATGCCTGATGCAGGGCCTGATGCAGCGTCTGATGCCTGATGCAGGGCCTGATGCAGCGTCTGATGCCTGGTGCAGGGCCTGATGCAGCGTCTGATGCAGGGCCTGATGCAGCGTCTGATGCAGCGCCTGATGCCTGATGCAGGGCCTGATGCAGGGCCTGATGCAGGGCCTGATGCAGGGCCTGATGCAGCGCCTGATGCAGGGCCTGATGCAGCGTCTGATGCAGGGCCTGATGCAGGGCCTGATGCAGCGCCTGATGCCCTATGCAGGGCCTGATGCAGCGTCTGATGCAGGGCCTGATGCAGCGCCTGATGCCTGATGCAGGGCCTGATGCAGCGTCTGATGCAGGGCCTGATGCAGCGTCTGATGCCTGATGCAGGGCCTGATGCAGCGTCTGATGCCTGATGCAGGGCCTGATGCAGCGCCTGATGCCTGATGCAGGGCCTGATGCAGCGCCTGATGCAGGGCCTGATGCAGCGTCTGATGCAGCGCCTGATGCCTGATGCAGGGCCTGATGCAGGGCCTGATGCAGCGTCTGATGCAGCGTCTGATGCAGCGCCTGATGCAGGGCCTGATGCAGCGCCTGATGCCTGATGCAGGGCCTGATGCAGCGTCTGATGCCTGATGCAGGGCCTGATGCAGCGTCTGATGCCTGATGCAGGGCCTGATGCAGCGCCTGATGCCTGATGCAGGGCCTGATGCAGCGTCTGATGCAGGGCCTGATGCAGGGCCTGATGCAGCGTCTGATGCAGCGTCTGATGCAGCGCCTGATGCCTGATGCAGGGCCTGATGCAGCGTCTGATGCAGCGCCTGATGCCTGATGCAGGGCCTGATGCAGCGTCTGATGCCTGATGCAGGGCCTGATGCAGCGCCTGATGCCTGATGCAGGGCCTGATGCAGCGCCTGATGCCTGATCCAGCATCTGATGCAGCGTCTGATGCCTGATGCAGGGCCTGATGCAGCGCCTGATGCCTGATGCAGGGCCTGATGCAGCGCCTGATGCCTGATGCAGGGCCTGATGCAGCGCCTGATGCCTGATGCAGGGCCTGATGCCTGATGCAGGGCCTGATGCAGCGTCTGATGCAGGGCCTGATGCAGCGTCTGATGCAGGGCCTGATGCAGGGCCTGATGCAGCGTCTGATGCCTGATGCAGGGCCTGATGCAGCGTCTGATGCAGGGCCTGATGCAGCGTCTGATGCCTGATGCAGGGCCTGATGCAGGGCCTGATGCAGCGTCTGATGCAGCGCCTGATGCAGGGCCTGATGCAGGGCCTGATGCAGGGCCTGATGCAGCGTCTGATGCCTGATGCAGGGCCTGATGCAGCGCCTGATGCCTGGCCTGATGCAGCGTCTGATGCAGGGCCTGATGCAGCGTCTGATGCAGGGCCTGATGCAGCGTCTGATGCCGGGCCTGATGCAGCGTCTGATGCAGGGCCTGATGCAGCGCCTGATGCCTGATGCAGGGCCTGATGCCTGATGCAGGGCCTGATGCAGGGCCTGATGCAGGGCCTGATGCAGCGTCTGATGCAGCGCCTGATGCAGGGCCTGATGCAGGGCCTGATGCAGGGCCTGATGCAGCGCCTGATGCAGGGCCTGATGCAGCGTCTGATGCAGCGCCTGATGCCTGATGCAGGGCCTGATGCCTGATGCAGGGCCTGATGCAGCGTCTGATGCCTGATGCAGGGCCTGATGCAGCGTCTGATGCCTGATGCAGGGCCTGATGCAGCGCCTGATGCCTGGCCTGATGCAGCGTCTGATGCAGCGCCTGATGCCTGATGCAGGGCCTGATGCAGCGTCTGATGCAGGGCCTGATGCAGCGCCTGATGCCTGATGCAGGGCCTGATGCCTGATGCAGGGCCTGATGCAGCGCCTGATGCAGGGCCTGATGCAGCGTCTGATGCAGGGCCTGATGCAGGGCCTGATGCAGCCTCTGATGCAGCGCCTGATGCCTGATGCAGGGCCTGATGCAGCGCCTGATGCTGATGCAGGGCCTGATGCAGCGCCTGATGCCTGATGCAGGGCCTGATGCAGCGTCTGATGCAGCGCCTGATGCCGGATGCAGCGCCTGATGCAGCGCCTGATGCAGCGCCTGATGCCTGATGCAGCATCTGATGCAGCGCCTGATGCAGCGCCTGATGCCTGATGCAGCATCTGATGCAGCGCCTGATGCAGCATCTGATGCAGCGCCTGATGCCTGATGCAGCATCTGATGCAGCGCCTGATGCCTGATGCAGCATCTGATGCAACGTCTGATGCAGGGCCTGATGCAGGGCCTGATGCAGCACCTGATGCCTGATGCAGGGCCTGATGCAGCGCCTGATGCAGCGTCTGATGCCTGATGCAGGGCCTGATGCAGCGTCTGATGCCTGATGCAGGGCCTGATGCAGCGTCTGATGCAGGGCCTGATGCAGGGCCTGATGCAGCGCCTGATGCAGGGCCTGATGCAGGGCCTGATGCAGCGCCTGATGCAGCGTCTGATGCCTGATGCAGCATCTGATGCAGCGCCTGATGCAGGGCCTTATGCAGCGTCTGATGCAGCATCTGATGCAGCATCAGATGCAGCGCCTGATGCAGCATCTGATGCAGCGCCTGATGCCTGATGCAGCATCTGATGCAGCGCCTGATGCCTGATGCAGCATCTGATGCAACGTCTGATGCAGCGCCTGATGCAGCGTCTGATGCAGGGCCTGATGCAGCGCCTGATGCAGGGCCTGATGCAGGGCCTGATGCAGCGCCTGATGCAGCGTCTGATGCCTGATGCTGGGCCTGATGCAGCGTCTGATGCAGGGCCTGATGCAGCGCCTGATGCCTGATGCAGGGCCTGATGCAGCGTCTGATGCAGGGCCTGATGCAGCGGCTGATGCAGGGTCTGATGCAGGGCCTGGTGCAGGGCCTGATGCAGCGCCTGATGCAGGGCCTGATGCAGGGCCTGATGCAGCGCCTGATGCAGCGCCTGATGCCTGATGCAGGGCCTGATGCAGCGCCTGATGCCTGATGCAGGGCCTGATGCAGCGTCTGATGCCTGATGCAGGGCCTGATGCAGCGTCTGATGCAGGGCCTGATGCAGGGCCTGATGCAGCGTCTGATGCAGGGCCTGATGCAGCGCCTGATGCCTGATGCAGCATCTGATGCAGCGCCTGATGCCTGATGCAGCATCTGATGCAGCGTCTGATGCCTGATGCAGGGCCTGATGCAGCGTCTGATGCAGGGCCTGATGCAGGGCCTGATGCAGCGTCTGATGCAGGGCCTGATGCAGCGTCTGATGCAGCGTCTGATGCAGGGCCTGATGCAGCGTCTGATGCAGCGCCTGATGCAGGGCCTGATGCCGCGTCTGATGCAGCGCCTGATGCCTGATGCAGGGCCTGATGCAGCGTCTGATGCAGCGTCTGATGCCTGATGCAGGGCCTGATGCAGCGTCTGATGCGGGGCCTGATGCAGGGCCTGATGCAGCGCCTGATGCAGCGCCTGATGCAGCGTCTGATGCAGCGCCTGATGCAGGGCCTGATGCAGCGTCTGATGCCTGATGCAGGGCCTGATGCAGCGTCTGATGCAGGGCCTGATGCAGGGCCTGATGCAGCGCCTGATGCAGCGCCTGATGCCCTATGCAGGGCCTGATGCAGCGTCTGATGCAGGGCCTGATGCAGCGCCTGATGCAGGGTCTGATGCAGGGCCTGATGCAGGGCCTGATGCAGCGTCTGATGCCTGATGCAGGGCCTGATGCAGCGTCTGATGCCTGATGCAGGGCCTGATGCAGCGCCTGATGCCTGATGCAGGGCCTGATGCGGCGTCTGATGCAGGGCCTGATGCAGCGCCTGATGCAGCGTCTGATGCAGCGCCTGATGCAGGGCCTGATGCAGCGCCTGATGCCTGATGCAGGGCCTGATGCAGCGTCTGATGCAGGGCCTGATGCAGCGTCTGATGCCTGATGCAGGGCCTGATGCAGCGTCTGATGCAGGGCCTGATGCAGGGCCTGATGCAGCGTCTGATGCCTGATGCAGCATCTGATGCAGCGCCTGATGCAGGGCCTTATGCAGGGTCTGATGCAGCGTCTGATGCAGCGCCTGATGCAGGGCCTGATGCAGCGCCTGATGCCCTATGCAGGGCCTGATGCAGCGTCTGATGCAGGGTCTGATGCAGCGTCTGATGCAGCGCCTGATGCAGCGTCAATGCCTGATGCAGCGTCAATGCCTGATGCAGGGCCTTATGCAGCGTCTGATGCAGGGCCTGATGCAGCGTCTGATGCAGGGCCTGATGCAGCGTCTGATGCAGGGCCTGATGCAGCGTCTGATGCAGCGTCTGATGCAGGGCCTGATGCAGCGTCTGATGCCTGATGCAGGGCCTGATGCAGCGCCTGATGCCTGATGCAGGGCCTGATGCAGCGTCTGATGCCTGATGCTGGGCCTGATGCAGCGTCTGATGCCTGATGCAGGGCCTGATGCAGCGTCTGATGCAGGGCCTGATGCAGGGTCTGATGCCTGATGCAGTGCCTGATGCAGCGCCTGATGCAGGGCCTGATGCAGCGTCTGATGCAGCGCCTGATGCCTGATGCAGCATCTGATGCAGCGTCTGATGCAGCGCCTGATGCAGCGTCTGATGCAGCGCCTGATGCAGGGCCTGATGCAGCGCCTGATGCCTGATGCAGGGCCTGATGCAGCGTCTGATGCAGGCCTGATGCCTGATGCAGGGCCTGATGCAGCGCCTGATGCAGGGCCTGATGCAGCGCCTGATGCAGGGCCTGATGCAGCATCTGATGCAGCGCCTGATGCAGCGCCTGATGCAGCGCCTGATGCCTGATGCAGCGTCTGATGCCTGATGCAGGGCCTGATGCAGCGTCTGATGCCTGATGCAGGGCCTGATGCAGCGTCTGATGCCGGGCCTGATGCAGCGTCTGATGCAGCGCCTGATGCAGGGCCTGATGCAGGGCCTGATGCAGCGCCTGATGCCTGATGCAGGGCCTGATGCAGCGTCTGATGCAGCATCTGATGCAGCGCCTGATGCAGCGCCTGATGCAGGGCCTTATGCAGCGTCTGATGCCTGATGCTGGGCCTGATGCAGCGTCTGATGCCTGATGCAGGGCCTGATGCAGCGTCTGATGCAGGGCCTGATGCAGGGCCTGATGCAGCGCCTGATGCAGGGCCTGATGCAGGGCCTGATGCAGCGTCTGATGCAGCGCCTGATGCCTGATGCAGGGCCTGATGCAGCGCCTGATGCAGCGTCTGATGCAGCGTCTGATGCCTGATGCAGGGCCTGATGCAGCGTCTGATGCCTGATGCAGGGCCTGATGCAGGGTCTGATGCAGGGCCTGATGCAGCGCCTGATGCAGGGCCTGATGCAGGGCCTGATGCCTGATGCAGGGCCTGATGCAGGGCCTGATGCAGCGTCTGATGCAGCGTCTGATGCAGCGCCTGATGCCTGATGCAGGGCCTGATGCAGCGTCTGATGCCTGATGCAGGGCCTGATGCAGCGCCTGATGCCTGATGCAGGGCCTGATGCAGCGCCTGATGCAGCGCCTGATGCCTGATGCAGGGCCTGATGCAGCGTCTGATGCAGGGCCTGATGCAGCGTCTGATGCCTGATGCAGGGCCTGATGCAGCGTCTGATGCCTGATGCAGGGCCTGATGCAGCGTCTGATGCAGCGCCTGATGCCTGATGCAGGGCCTGATGCAGCGCCTGATGCAGGGTCTGATGCAGCGTCTGATGCAGCGCCTGATGCAGGGCCTGATGCCTGATGCAGGGCCTGATGCGGCGCCTGATGCAGCGTCTGATGCAGGGCCTGATGCAGCGCCTGATGCCTGATGCAGGGCCTGATGCAGCGTCTGATGCAGGGCCTGATGCCTGATGCAGGGCCTGATGCAGGGCCTGATGCCTGATGCAGCATCTGATGCAACGTCTGATGCAGCGCCTGATGCAGCGGCTGATGCAGGGCCTGATGCAGCACCTGATGCCTGATGCAGGGCCTGATGCAGCGCCTGATGCAGGGCCTGATGCAGCGTCTGATGCAGCGCCTGATGCCTGATGCAGGGCCTGATGCAGCGTCTGATGCAGCGCCTGATGCCTGATGCAGGGCCTGATGCAGCGTCTGATGCCTGATGCAGGGCCTGATGCAGCGTCTGATGCCTGATGCAGTGCCTGATGCAGCGCCTGATGCAGGGCCTGATGCAGCGTCTGATGCAGCGCCTGATGCCTGATGCAGGGCCTGATGCAGGGCCTGATGCAGCGCCTGATGCCTGATGCAGGGCCTGATGCAGCGCCTGATGCCTGATGCAGGGCCTGATGCAGCGTCTGATGCAGCGTCTGATGCAGCGCCTGATGCCTGATGCAGGGCCTGATGCAGCGTCTGATGCAGCGTCTGATGCAGCGCCTGATGCAGGGCCTGGTGCAGCGCCTGATGCAGCGTCTGATGCCTGATGCAGGGCCTGATGCAGCGTCTGATGCAGCGCCTGATGCCTGATGCAGGGCCTGATGCAGCGTCTGATGCGGTCCTGATGCAGCGTCTGATGCCTGATGCAGTGCCTGATGCAGCGTCTGATGCCGGGCCTGATGCAGCGTCTGATGCCGGGCCTGATGCAGGGCCTGATGCAGCGTCTGATGCAGCGCCTGATGCCTGATGCAGGGCCTGATGCAGGGCCTGATGCAGCGTCTGATGCAGCGTCTGATGCAGGGCCTGATGCAGCGTCTGATGCCTGATGCAGGGCCTGATGCAGCGCCTGATGCCTGATGCAGGGCCTGATGCAGCGTCTGATGCAGGGTCTGATGCAGGGCCTGATGCAGCGTCTGATGCAGGGCCTGATGCAGCGCCTGATGCAGCGTCTGATGCAGCGTCTGATGCAGCGCCTGATGCCTGATGCAGGGCCTGATGCAGCGTCTGATGCAGGGCCTGATGCAGCGCCTGATGCCTGGTGCAGGGCCTGATGCAGCGTCTGATGCCTGATGCAGGGCCTGATGCAGCGTCTGATGCAGCGCCTGATGCCTGATGCAGGGCCTGATGCAGGGTCTGATGCAGCGCCTGATGCCTGATGCAGGGCCTGATGCAGCGCCTGATGCCTGATGCAGGGCCTGATGCAGCGCCTGATGCCTGATGCAGGGCCTGATGCAGCGTCTGATGCAGCGTCTGATGCAGCGCCTGATGCAGCGTCTGATGCAGCGTCTGATGCAGGGCCTGATGCAGCGACTGATGCAGGGCCTGATGCAGCGCCTGATGCAGCGTCTGATGCAGCGCCTGATGCAGGGCCTGATGCAGCGCCTGATGCCTGATGCAGGGCCTGATGCAGCGTCTGATGCCTGATGCAGCGTCTGATGCAGCGTCTGATGCAGCGCCTGATGCCTGATGCAGGGCCTGATGCAGCGCCTGATGCAGGGCCTGATGCAGCGTCTGATGCAGGGCCTGATGCAGGGCCTGATGCCTGATGCAGGGCCTGATGCAGGGCCTGATGCAGCGTCTGATGCAGGGCCTGATGCAGGGCCTGATGCAGCGTCTGATGCAGCGCCTGATGCCTGATGCAGGGCCTGATGCAGCGCCTGATGCCTGATGCAGGGCCTGATGCAGCGTCTGATGCCTGATGCAGGGCCTGATGCAGCGTCTGATGCAGGGCCTGATGCAGCGTCTGATGCCTGATGCAGTGCCTGATGCAGCGCCTGATGCCTGATGCAGGGCCTGATGCAGGGCCTGATGCAGCGTCTGATGCAGCGTCTGATGCAGGGCCTGATGCAGCGTCTGATGCCGGGCCTGATGCAGCGTCTGATGCAGGGTCTGATGCAGCGTCTGATGCAGCGTCTGATGCAGGGTCTGATGCAGCGCCTGATGCCTGATGCAGCGCCTGATGCAGCGTCTGATGCAGGATCTGATGCAGGGCCTGATGCAGAGTCTGATGCAGCGCCTGATGCAGCGTCTGATGCAGGGCCTGATGCAGAGTCTGATGCAGCGCCTGATGCCTGATGCAGGGCCTGATGCAGCGCCTGATGCCTGATGCAGGGCCTGATGCCTGATGCAGGGCCTGATGCAGGGCCTGATGCAGGGCCTGATGCAGCGTCTGATGCAGCGCCTGATGCCTGATGCAGGGCCTGATGCAGGGCCTGATGCAGCGTCTGATGCAGGGCCTGATGCAGGGCCTGATGCAGCGCCTGATGCAGCGCCTGATGCAGCGTCTGATGCAGCGCCTGATGCAGGGCCTTATGCAGCGTCTGATGCCTGATGCAGGGCCTGATGCAGCGTCTGATGCAGCGTCTGATGCAGGGCCTGATGCAGGGCCTGATGCAGGGCCTGATGCAGCGCCTGATGCAGCGCCTGATGCCTGATGCAGGGCCTGATGCAGCGCCTGATGCAGGGCCTGATGCAGCGTCTGATGCAGCGCCTGATGCCTGATGCAGCGTCTGATGCAGCGTCTGATGCAGCGCCTGATGCAGCATCTGATGCCTGATGCAGGGCCTGATGCAGCGCCTGATGCCTGATGCAGGGCCTGATGCAGCGCCTGATGCAGCGTCTGATGCCTGATGCAGGGCCTGATGCAGCGTCTGATGCCTGATGCAGGGCCTGATGCAGCGTCTGATGCCTGATGCAGGGCCTGATGCAGCGTCTGATGCAGGGCCTGATGCAGCGCCTGATGCAGCGTCTGATGCAGCGCCTGATGCAGGGCCTGATGCAGCGCCTGATGCCTGATGCAGGGCCTGATGCAGCGCCTGATGCCTGATGCAGGGCCTGATGCAGCGCCTGATGCAGCGTCTGATGCCTGATGCAGGGCCTGATGCAGCGTCTGATGCCTGATGCAGGGCCTGATGCAGCGTCTGATGCAGGGCCTGATGCAGCGTCTGATGCCTGATGCAGGGCCTGATGCAGCGCCTGATGCCTGATGCAGGGCCTGATGCAGCGCTTGATGCCTGATGCAGGGCCTGATGCAGCACCTGATGCCTGATGCAGGGCCTGATGCAGCGCCTGATGCAGGGCCTGATGCAGCATCTGATGCAGCGCCTGATGCAGCGCCTGATGCAGCGCCTGATGCCTGATGCAGGGCCTGATGCAGCGCCTGATGCAGGGCCTGATGCCTGATGCAGGGCCTGATGCAGCGCTTGATGCCTGATGCAGGGCCTGATGCAGCGCCTGATGCCTGATGCAGGGCCTGATGCAGCGTCTGATGCAGGGCCTGATGCAGCGCCTGATGCCTGATGCAGGGCCTGATGCAGCGCCTGATGCAGCGCCTGATGCCTGATGCAGGGCCTGATGCAGTGCCTGATGCAGGGCCTGATGCAGCGTCTGATGCAGGGCCTGATGCAGCGTCTGATGCAGCGTCTGATGCAGGGCCTGATGCAGCGTCTGATGCAGGGCCTGATGCAGCGCCTGATGCAGGGCCTGATGCAGCGCCTGATGCAGCGTCTGATGCAGCGTCTGATGCAGGGCCTGATGCAGCGTCTGATGCAGGGCCTGATGCAGGGCCTGATGCAGCGTCTGATGCAGCGCCTGATGCAGCGCCTGATGCCTGATGCAGGGCCTGATGCAGCGTCTGATGCAGCGTCTGATGCAGGGCCTGATGCAGCGTCTGATGCCTGATGCAGGGCCTGATGCAGCGCCTGATGCCTGATGCAGGGCCTGATGCAGCGCCTGATGCCTGATGCAGGGCCTGATGCAGCGCCTGATGCCTGATGCAGGGCCTGATGCAGCGCCTGATGCAGGGCCTGATGCAGCATCTGATGCAGCGTCTGATGCCTGATGCAGCATCTGATGCAACGTCTGATGCAGCGCCTGATGCAGCGTCTGATGCAGGGCCTGATGCAGGGCCTGATGCAGCGCCTGATGCAGGGCCTGATGCAGGGCCTGATGCAGCGTCTGATGCAGGGCCTGATGCAGCGTCTGATGCAGCGTCTGATGCAGGGCCTGATGCAGCGTCTGATGCAGCGTCTGATGCCTGATGCAGCGCCTGATGCCTGATGCAGGGCCTGATGCAGCGTCTGATGCAGCGTCTGATGCAGGGCCTGATGCCTGATGCAGGGCCTGATGCAGCGCCTGATGCAGCTGTGCACTGAGACCACTCAGGTTTGTGCTGATGCTCGTACAGAGGGAGGGCTGGGCTTTTAGTCAGATGAAACCAGCCTAATGTGTGTGTGTGTGTTTCACTGGATGCTCCCACTCTTTCTCGCACACACACACACACAGCTGTGAGGAGCTGATATAATCCATCTTCTGACCAGCTCAAACTGAAACCCAGACTAAAAACGTCTCAGTTTACAGTTTAAATGTATCCCGTGTTGATGCCTGAAACTTGTTAAAAAACTGAGACTCGTTCAGAATCTGGATTTTAGGACATAAAAAAAACAGTTGAGTTTAAAAATGAGAGATTTTAATCAGTATAAAACATTTTTCTGAACCTCATGTGGACCGAGACTCAAGCATCAGTGTAAATCAATTAAGAAAGACACTTATTGGCTGTGATTGATGAGGTTGCCACAACAACTGGTCCTATAAGGCCCCGCCCCCTTGTCCTGTCTGATGGATGTTTATTAAATTAATCCTCCTCTGGCTCCCTCTATTGGTAAAACCATGAAACTGCAGGAAGTACAACATTCTGTATCTAACAGAACAAGCTGCTGGTTTTAAACAGAAACGGACTCGTTTCCTGAATTTCAGTTATTTATCATTTATAAACATATAAAAAAGAAACATTGGCACAAACGTTCGTTAAACTGTAACAGAAACGTTTCCCTCATCGTCTCTTCTTCTGTTTCACGTTGTGTTCTGAAGTTAAAACATCTCAGTCAGATCTCAGTCTCTGTCGTGTCCCGGGTCAGAAGGTCAGTCCGGATCACCTGATCGTGCGATACATCATGAAGTCTACCGTGGTGCATCGTGGGAACTTTCCGATGGAGCTCTCTTCCACGGGCGTGTACACTTTGATCTGCCGCATGTGCGTGTCTCTGCCGTTCTGGTGGTTGGCGAGAACCGCTATCTGGATCATGAAGGTGCTGATGGGCTCGTTGGTTCTCTGAAACACACAAACTAACGTTCAGCACAACGTGTGACACGATAAATGTGTCCAAACTGAAGTGAGACAGAATGTTGACAGGACAGAGTATCACTTGTCTTCTATGTGTGAGACGCCAAACAAATGTTTCATAACACAAAGAGCTGATATAAATCATTTATGAATATTTTAAACTCATTTCTTTAACTTCTTATAGTCATTTACTGCTGAAATGTTCAAAACAGAATTCTTAATAATTTAGATAAAATAACATGGAGGCTGAAAACAGACTGAGACTCGTATCAGGTGTAAATCTGGAGTCACGTGTTAAACATTTATTATTTTCATGTTGTTTGACATTTTGAGTTCTGTTGGAGAGTCTGAGCCGATTCCGACACAATAAACAGAAAAAAATGATCAAACTTAGAAATCAGTTAAAATCAGTTGTTGTTGTCTGATCAGTTCATGTCAGTAAATTATGAGCATCAACACATATAATAACCAGACACAGTCAGGAACCTGGAGGGTGAAGCAACAGAGCGCCCCCCAGTGGCTGGCTGCAGTACAGGCTTTAAGCCCCGCCCACTCCATGGAAACTATTATGCTTTCAATAAAAAAATAAATAAAAACACCTAGAATTCTTTTCTGTTGATTCATTCAGTTCTTACCCTCCTGCTTTATATTCTGATGTTAATATTCTTATATGTTTATCTGTAAATACTTTATTTGGGGATTAAAAACCCTTCGAGTGTTGATGAGCAGCAGAACTTTCACACAACTGGTTCCAACAAGACAACATGACAGATGGAGACGCCTAGTCTGTCTCTGTATGTCCAAGTGACCGAGTCTTTAAATTAATCAGAAAAATAAACTTAAAGTTTAAATACCCAGAAAACCATGTTTTAACTTTTACCACTAAAAAAATATTAAAATTTTAAATATATAAACACACGATAAATGTGGATTTACATTTAAGCAGTAAACACAAATGAAGGTGATGTTTTGTACCTGATTTAAGAGAGAGATGTGAATCCAGCCGCTGGGCTCCACCATCTCCAGCTGCTGCAGAGACGACAACAGAAGAAGAGATTTAATGAAACAGCAGGCGGCTGTAGAGTCGCAGGTTTACTGAGAGAAACACAGAAACGTTACCCGGACTTCCTGAAGGTTGTGGAAGTTGTTGCCCACTCTGACAGAGATCTTACTCGGAGTGTAGCTCTCATCTGATTTATAATCAGCATAAATACACAACATTTTCACTGTCGTCCTCCTCCTGCAGACACCAGAGAGCTGGTTAGAGAAGATTCACTCACACAGACAATCTGCTTTCAAACCATTAAAACATCAAAACAAACAAGCTAAAACATGTGAATTCTTCCTTATAGATCCTTTCTGAGCAAAGTAAATATATAGTGAGCATAAAAACATTTTTATTCTGTCTGGGAAGAATTATTTGGGTTTTCTGAGATTATCACAAAGTAAAAATAATAAATCTCGTCTCCAGTTCAGGAAACTCTGGAGCTCTGACACTATTTCAAATCTACTTTTTCACACTGTAGTTAAGTGTTTCAAAGGTTTTGAGTAATACTGAAGAACAGGATAGACCCCAAACAATGATTTCAGCAAGTCCACACACTTCCTGTTACCTGAACTGTATGTTGACCAGGTGAGGCTGGGACCCATCAGACTGCCAGTAGGTCTCCAAGTTGTCATCCCTCAGCTGATCCACTCCAAAACCTGCACACAAGTCCTCAGACTAAAACTCCCTCCTCTACAGTGAAGCATCATCAGTTCTGAGGGTTTTTACCGGGTTTACAGGAAGACAGGGACCAAACTGCCTGGGAGCCGATTTCCCGAACCGTCCCGGTCCGCTCGAGCTGTTTCGGGTCGGCACCTGGTGGTGTCTTGCTCGGGGTGGCCATCCTGTAACCACAAAACTACAAGTTTAGCACGCAACAACTGATCATCCACAATTATTTTGAAATGCCAAGACGAGAAATGAACGCGGACCTCATTTAAACTGTTACCACTTTAAAACTTATTTGCACATATTTCAGTGTAAATAATTTAGAAAACCTGTTTTAGGATATTAGATGATCCAGTAAGACATTGTGCTACATTCGGCATGTCAGTGACACTACTGATAGAGTTCTGTTTGACTAAAAGGTGCTGTGTGTAAATCAAACGCTCTATGGCTGCAGCTCACTAAGCTAGCTCACAGCAGCTAAAGTTCTCACACTGTAAACTTTTTAAAGGCGCTAAAATATTTATGATGAACAAAAAAAACGTAACTCACAAGAAACGACAGTAACAACCTCTAACATACCGTGTTAATACATAAGATAAACAAGTTTATCTCACGAAACACAACCGTTGGGTTCGTTGAGGTAAGACTTATTACGTTACGACGTCAGATCACGTGTACTGTACGTGCCTCCCGCCATCTTTCCAGCCGGCTTCCAGGAGTGAAACACGTTGCTGGAAAAAAATCTAGTTTTACCCTAAATATTTGTCTCTAGATATCGGTTCCATTCTATTTACTCCTGAGGAGGATAGAGGAGCCGAAGAGGGGTGAGTTCGAACGTGTCGCCCTGAGTTTTAGTTTGTGTTGCGTGCTTATTTCCATAGAAACTAACAGCTGTCACAGTGTGTGGCCTAGTAGCTAATGGCTAACTGTTAGCGTTCTCTGTGGTTTCATTTAAAGGCACAACAAGCTCAATATATTGGTTTTAAAGTTCTTGTTTAACTCATCTGTTTACACAGTAAAACCTCGCTGACAACAGATCCCCAGATTTTCAGCATTGAGTCTTAATTCAAACTAAGGGCCTTCAAAATTTAACGTTTTCTCCTACAACGTCAGAACTGCGTTAGTTAAATAACTAAAATAAATGTATTGGTGATCATCGATTAGCTAGGCATGTCTCATCTTATTGTTAACCTTTTGTTATGGTTATTGATCAATTGATTAATTCGGCATGGAAATAATTTGTATATTATCGACGTATTTGAGAGAAAGCAATGATTTTATGTGGATAGGCACCGCCCGACTCACGGTGGAAAACAGAAGAAAACGTGAAGCATTCAGGTCAGGTAGCTGAACCATGTGACGTGTCCATCTGTACAGCTCCTGCAGATGTGACTAAACATCTGGTAAACAGCCGAACCATGGAGGAGTTACAGAAACGTTCAGACCGTTTTCATGTTGAAACTCAAGACATTTAAACTTCATCTCGATATTCAGCACGAGCTTCATCACGAAGCACTAAATATTCATTCTGCTGCCTGTCCTCCTCTTCATCATCATCCTCCTCTTCATCATCCTGCTGCCTGTCCTCTTCCTCCTCTTCATCTTGTCGCTTGTCTCCTCTTCCTCATCATCCTGCTGCCTGTCCTCCTTTTCCTTCTTAAATTGGGCATGTGATGAAGACAGTGAACAGACTGAATTCTTGTGGGAGCTTTCATCAAAACTGATATTTGGACCCAACCAGTTCTGGTCCTGGTCCCTTTGCATTAGTTACAGATCCAGTATTTTGTGCTGGAGGCAGTATGTGCAGCTCCAGCATGGTGGTCTCGTGGTGCTGGTTGGGAATCTGGGTTCTGATTGGTAGATATTCAGACTGCAGATGTTTCAGCTATGTTCTCTGGATCTTTAGAGGTTCTGGGAGTTCTGAGTGAATCCTGTATCACACAGAACTGTGAGGAGATACAGTTTTATTATATTAACCATCAGAAACATCACCAGGTCAGAAGTAACATACACAGACGTGATTTTTCTGCTGTTCTTCTCATGATTAACCTCTAGAACTTTGCTCCTGTTCTCCCCCTGTCGGTTCTGTCTTGCAGCTCCGCAGGTGCGAGCGCCCGTCCTCCATCATGGCGGATAAAAACACCAGAATCGCCATCGTCAACCACGACAAATGCAAACCTAAGAAATGTCGTCAGGAGTGCAAGAAGAGCTGCCCGGTGGTCCGGATGGGTGAGTGTGTGAACAGTACGCAGACCGTGGGACCGGTACCGGGTCCTGACTGGATCGTGTGTGTTTGCAGGTAAACTGTGTATCGAGGTGACTCCTCAGAGTAAGATCGTGTGGATCTCCGAGTCGCTGTGTATAGGCTGCGGCATCTGCATCAAGGTAACGACTCCCACCAGCAGGAGCGTGTGTTTGGAGACGTGTTTGTCCTCACCAGCGTTTGTCTTTGTAGAAATGTCCATTTGGAGCGTTGTCCATCGTCAACCTTCCCAGTAACCTGGAGAAAGAAACCACACACAGATACTGTGCCAATTCCTTCAAGCTGCACCGGTACGCTGCGTCCAGATCCACACCGCCATCATGAGGCTTAATCTGATCAGATTATCTTTGTGTGTCGCAGGCTGCCCATTCCCAGACCCGGGGAGGTTCTGGGTCTGGTGGGGACCAACGGTATCGGGAAGTCCACGGCTCTGAAGATCCTGGCTGGAAAACAGAAACCCAACCTGGGAAAGTTTGATGTGAGTGTCGACACCTCAGTCAAGATAATCTAATCTGGGTGGAGCCGTTTTCTGTCTGTTGGTTCTGTTCGGTTCTGATAAACTTCACAGGAAGTCAGAATGTTGTTTTATCTTCATTAATGTTCTGAACCTGATTTGTTTCTGCTTCATAAAGTAGTTTTTATTTGGAGTTTCTGAACTTTCAGCAGCTAACGAACGTGTTAAAACCACCTGATCAAAATCAAACACCTCGACCAGAACCAGGTCTGATACTGGATCTGATCAGAATCACGTGGTGACGAACAATCTGTTGTTTAAATATTCTTACTGTGTTCTGGTCTTTTGTTTATGTTCTTACTTCAATTTTTCTTTTAACCTTTAAAATGGTCTTTAAATTCTGATTCCCAGAATCCTCCAGACTGGCAGGAGATCCTGACCTACTTCAGAGGTTCTGAGCTGCAGAACTACTTCACTAAAATCCTGGAGGACGACCTGAGGGCCATCGTCAAGCCGCAGTATGTCGACCAGATCCCCAAAACTGTAAAGGTGAGTGTCCGCTGCAGGGCCGGTTTGGGCCAGAATCAGGTGTAATTACTGGACTCTGCCTGCAGGGGTCAGTAGGGGCCATCCTGAGCAGGAAGGATGACACGGACACCCAGGACATCGTCTGCGACCAGCTCGGTACAAACAGCTCGACAACTCAAACAGACCAGAACAAATCAGTAAGAATGGAACATTAATCGTGTCTGTGTTCAGATCTGACTCACCTGCGAGAGCGGAACGTGGAGGATCTGTCCGGAGGAGAGCTGCAGAGGTTCGCCTGCGCAGTCGTCTGCATCCAGAAGGCCGACATGTGAGTGTGAAGCTGTTCTGATGCTCTGACCTCTGACCTGAACTGACCCGTCTGCTTCTCTGCTGCAGTTTTATGTTTGACGAACCGTCCAGTTACCTGGATGTTAAACAGCGACTGAAAGCGGCCATCACCATCCGCTCGCTCATCACCCCGGACAGGTGAGAGATCCGCCCGCCTCTGCTGGTTCTTCTCGGTGTCGGAGGTTTAACGTGTCTTCGTCTGTTTCAGGTACATCATCGTGGTGGAACACGACCTGAGTGTGTTGGACTACCTGTCGGACTTCATCTGCTGTCTGTACGGCGTGCCGAGCGCCTACGGGGTCGTCACCATGCCCTTCAGCGTCCGAGAAGGTAAATCCCCATCAGATGATCCAGTCGAGGGTTTTGGGTCCCGGATATCGATGACGGTTCCGTGTCTGATACAGAGTCTCTCATCACACCTACTGTAACGTAACGAGCCTCGTTTCTCCTCCGTTCCTCCAGGTATCAACATCTTCCTGGATGGTTACGTTCCCACGGAGAACCTCAGGTTTCGTGAAACCTCATTGGTGTTCAAGGTGGCAGAAACAGCCAATGAGGAGGAGGTGAAGCGGCTCAGGCACTACCAGGTCTGTAGTTACTCAGCTTCCTGTGACGAGCCCCCAGATCTTACTGGTGAGATGTTTAACTTGAGTTCTGTCTGTTCTAATGTTCAGTATCCAGACATGTCGAAGACGATGGGCGAGTTCACGCTGGACATCAAAGGAGGAGAGTTCACAGACTCAGAGATCATGGTGATGCTCGGAGAGAACGGTACGCTGCTGGTTCAGTTCTGATCCACTTCCTGTTTAATCCCTTTAAATTCCTTTTTTTATTTTATTTTATTTTATTCCATGTTTTACATTCTGATCATATTTATTAGAAGCACAGAGCAGACTGGACGTTCCTTCAACGTTTGCAGCAAGCTGTCTGTTGTGGAGAGTCTGATCACACCTGTAGTCACCTGTTGGAACAAATACCACATTTACCTCATTGGCTGTTATAGATGACTAAAGTTGTTGCTTTGCTTCACCTGCACGCTGACATCAGGAGTTTACTGTGGTTCGGTTTTATTCTTAGAACTTTATGGTTCTGTTTGTTTTCTGAATCCCAGAGTTTAAACCATGTGACTGATGTTTAATGTTACTGTGTTCTGAACAGGCACAGGGAAGACCACCTTCATCAGGATGTTGGCTGGAGGACTCAAACCTGATGGAGGAGGTGAGTTTCTCTCACACAAACACTGAAACTGTGTTGAACCCAACACTCCCTTTGACCTGCGCTTTGTCTTACAGGTGAAGTTCCCATCCTGAACGTCAGCTACAAGCCTCAGACCATCAGCCCCAAGTTCAAGGTGAAGGATCTGGACCTGGGGGGAGGGGGGGGGTCTGAGTTTGAGCTGGTTTAATGTTTGTGTGTCTGGCTGCAGGGTAGCGTCAGAGCTCTGCTCCACGAGAAGATCCGAGACGCCTACACGCACCCACAGTTCATCACCGACGTCATGAAGCCGCTGCAGATCGAGAGCATCATCGACCAGGATGTAAGGACCCCCAAACCCCTGTCCCCACCCCTCCCCCCGTCAGAAACAACACACACATTACACGCCATCACACTCAGATTAATAAACACTGTTGCTAAGCAACGCCTGGGTCAGATGGTCTGGATCCTTAATAGAATAACTTTTTACTTGTTATTGAATTAGTTATTAATTTGAAACCTTCTAAACATATTATTATTATTATTTTGGACGCTGCGTCTTTAAACACTGTGACAGAGTGATTGACACCCCTCCCTGTTCTCCCCCGTCTCCCCCCTTCAGGTGCAGAACCTGTCTGGTGGTGAGCTGCAGCGGGTCGCTCTCACGCTGTGTTTGGGGAAACCAGCTGATGTTTACCTGATCGACGAGCCGTCTGCGTACCTGGACTCCGAGCAGAGATTGATGGCAGCCAGAGTCATCAAGAGGTGAGACGCAGCTCTTTCCTCGGTCACGTTCCCGTGTGGCGGCGTGCGCTCAGGTCCAGCAGGTCGTTGATCATCACAGGATGGATGAGTCTTTAATCTCACTCTGTTCTGCAGGTACATCCTCCACGCTAAGAAGACTGCGTTTGTGGTGGAGCATGACTTCATCATGGCGACGTACCTGGCGGACAGAGTCATCGTGTTTGACGGACAGCCCTCCAAGAAGACGTCAGCTAACACGTGAGTCTCAGGAACCTTCCAGCCTCCATGTTTGATGTTGTGCTTGTAAAACGGCGTGTTTTGTGTGTCAGGCCTCAGAGTCTGCTGGCCGGGATGAACCGCTTCCTGTCGCTGCTGGAGATCACGTTCAGAAGAGACCCGAACAACTTCAGACCACGAATCAACAAGCTCAACTCCATCAAGGTACGAGTCAGGACCTGGTTCTGCAGCTGCGCCTGTTCATACGTGTTTTAAACACCTGCTGTCTTTCAGGACACGGAACAGAAGAAGAGCGGGAACTATTTCTTCCTGGATGACTGAACCACCGTCCCATGTGACCAACTGCGACCTCCTGGCTGCTGGTCGACGCCCACCTTAACCATCACAGCCAGGCTGCGTTCATACGACCATGTAAACAGATAAAGCTCATCAGCCTTCCTGTACCGGGCTGCGTTCAACAACCAGCTCTGTGTGACGTGTAAAATAAAGAAGTACAAGTGTCCGGCGTTGTGGGCGGAGCCTCCGGAGCGGCGGCAACATTCAGCAGTGTATTTGAACACTTATACATTTACATCAAGTGATAATAAACTGATGCTTCGTGACCTGGAAACGTGTCTCTGCTTTATTTCCAAAGATCCGACCCGAGTTTTACCGTTAGCGGGTCAGAGAGTAAAGTTCTGATTCTGACTCGTTTATCTGACGACAGTTAAATCGTCATGATTCTAATTAAACTGAGATGAAGGTTATTGAATCATGAATGATGAAACATCTTAAATTAATACATTAGAAAACCAAAATATTACTGAATTTATTCTTGGACTATAAAAACTTTGTCAGGATTTGGAAAGACTTTGATCAGAATCCGGTTTATTGGACCCAGAATGTTACATGTAAAGATAAATAAACTTTATTTAACACAGACATTCAGCAGCATCGTGTCTGGTTGGTGTTTATACAGATACAGATCAAGTTTTTTCTTTATTAAACATGTTTCTTCAACATGGAGACGGTCTGGAGGAAGAACCTGCTCAGTACTTTATTTCAGTGTTTAAATGTTTTTAACAAAGTTTCCTCTGGAAGCTAATAGTGTTGAAGTCTTCTGTACTGCTGATACTGAGTTTTTAAATGTTTATGTTACAGGTGTGTCACCTGTACTGTCAGGAATAACTGTTTCTGCAGGTAAATTAGTTCATGTATTAATACAGTTTCAAGGTTTTAATAAAGAACAATCATGAAGGTTTCTACTGAACTCAGCTAACTTTCGTCTGTCCTACATCTGTATAGTTCCAAATGAAGGGAAGGTTTTATTGTATATTTATAATTTTCTTTAGTATCTAATTCAACACAGACATGTTCAGTGGGGAAGATGTTTTCGTCTGTATCGAGGAGGTAAAAGAAGGAGATCCAAGGTCGATAGAGTTAAAGAACAATCCTGTAAATAAACAACAGTTTATTTAGAACCAGAGATAAACTCCGACACTGTCTCTTTAAAAAGATCTTTAACACATGTAGACATAACTGATTGGACACATCTGCATAATAATGAACATTTATCTCGTGCAGTTGATGAATTTTGCCCAATGTGGCACATACAGGTTCAGAGTCTGCAGGGGCAGAAAGGGAAGAGGGTGTAGATCAGGGAGAGAACTTCATGATGGACGGAGGAGCGAGCAGATAAACATCACCGTAACTCGTAGAGAAGGTATCTCCAACTCAGACTGAAGTTTGATGCTCATACTCCCACGTCTTTTTAATCAGATAGGGCTTTAATTCTTGAGATCCCTGCACTTCCTGTGAAGACAGGAAGTGACATCACACTGCATTGTAGACACACAGATGGTTCCATCCATGCAGCTTATTTCTACAAGAACAATGATATTGTTGGAGGTACCATCAAAGCCCAGAACCTCCACATTCATAAAGTCCAGCAGTCTGATGAAGGCTTGTACTCTTGTTCCACTGATAAGTCTGGATCATCTCCTCAGAGTTTTCTGAGGGTCACAGGTCGAGACAGTGACATCACTTCCTGTTTAAAGACATGAACTAACCTGCAGAGTAGCTGAATGAACTTTTATTTTCTCTCCTGCAGATCCTCCTCTTCCTCACACCACCACAGACATGTCCATGTCCTCCTCTTCCTCCTCCTGCTGTTTATGATCTGCATCTCTTCTGCCACCTGCTGGTCATCTGTCCATACTGCGTCTGCAGCGTCATGCTGGTGTCGATCTGCTGCAGCAGGAACTCAGGTAGTCACACACACACACTGATCACTTCAACTCTTCATCTTGACATCTGATTACTCCACCCACAGGAACCCCTCTCATCGTCACCATGGAAACCAGTCAGCCTCCTGGAGAGAAGGACGTGACTGTGGGCGTCACCGCTGAGCATGACTTCTGATGGAGATGATCATCTAAATATTTCTGATGTTTTTCTTACTGGTTTAACTCACACTGATCTGTATGAATCTGGTCTTCAATGTGATTCAGAAGACTCGTAATCAGTTTTAATAATTAGTTCAGGTTTTGGGAAGTGGATAGAAACTAAAAGTTTTATTTTATTTGTGTTGATGAGACCAGTCCAGTCCGGTTTGATCCGAACCAACAGGCTTCTGCAGAACTCGAGCAGGAAGTGGAACTGATTCACTGTGATGGAGCATGTAACCCTCCAGGACCAGGTCTGGACACCTCAGATGGAAGTAGCTCCTGGTCTGGTCTATCCTTCTGGTTCTCAGCAGTTTCACATACGAGATTCACCAAAAATCAAGATGAAAATAAATCAAACTAAAAGGTTTGAACCAGTTTTATTTATTTAACCACATAGAAAAATCCAACGCAGACAGTTTAGTTTTGTACAGCAGTGTTTCTGACAAAATAAAAGAGGGAAACTTAAGGCACTGCAGAGATTAAACAAACAAACAAACAAACAAACAAACATGCACATGGCGCTGAATAAAACCTGAGCCTACACACTTCCTTACAGCTGGTCTCAGATCAGACTCATTTCATTAANTCTGATTTGTTTTCAGCTCTCAGAACGTGTTCTTCCTCGCCTCCCCTTCCTCGCCTCCCCTTCCTCGCCTCCCCTTCCTCGCCTCCCCTTCCTCGCCTCCCCTTCCTCGCCTCCCCTTCCTCGTCTCCCCTTCCTCGTCTCCTCTTCCTCGTCTCCTCTTCCTCGCCTCCACTTCAGCTGTGATATAAGACCGTCTCACTCATGAGTTCATTTAAAAGAGATGCAGCAGTGAGTTTGTGCTAAATGTGGCTGCAGGTAAAGTCCTTGAACACAGCAGATGAACCTCCTGACCATCATCAGATTCATGTTCTTTACATTCAACAGTTCAGAAATGTAAACTTAAGATTGTACACGCTGAGCTAAAGGTGTCAACAACAAGCTAGTGTTTGGGATTTCTTACAAAATCACACAATTTAATCAGGAATCCCCACCAAAAGATAAACTTCCTGTCTTATAGGCTGTTAGTACTCCCTGTCCCGTCCCCGCCCCCTGTAGGAGGAGTTAAACTGAACATAGTTTTGCCCCGCCCCCATGTCGCCATGTCTCCTCCTATGAGATCCCCGGCCTGAATCATGACCTCCCCTCCCCCGTCCTCCTCGTCCTCTGTAGATCCTCCTGTGTCCTGAGTAGTTCATGGAGTATCCCTCTGGCTCCAAGTCATCCTCCGTGCTGCACCCTACCGACATGGGCTCCGCCATGGCGACGGTTGCCGGGTAACCCAGAAGGCTGGGATCTAGAGAGCATGGTTGAGCATACGTTTTGTTGGGGTTGTGCGGTTTTCGGTGACCTCGATAGGTTGACGGAGAACCGAGGAAGGTGCCAGACTTCATGGTTTCCTTGGAAACAGAGGCATCCGTGATGTTAGGGTCTGAAACCACGGCGACTTCCTGAAAAGATAAACAAGGTTCAAACTACGAGTTAATGAGTCATTCAGCCAACCAGCACCTATACCTGGGAGCGCTAGTTAAACAGGTTACTACCATGGAACCACTAACTTTACTGACTGTTACTGGTTTAAAATAGACGTCTTCGTCTTTTTGAAGAGCTCAACGTTTGGCTGCACCATGTGCGTGTACGTACTATGGGTTCATTGTTGAGGGGAGGGTCCACCAGCAGCACCGTCCGGGTCACAGTGTCTCCGGTCTCCTTCAGGACTGATGGTGATGTATTAAAACCTGAATGGAAACAGAACCAGATCAGAACCAGGTGAACAAACACCTGCTTGTATTTCACACCTTCAACACTGTCAGAAAACAACATGTTTACGTACTGCGTTTAGGAAAAGCAACAACCTTCCGGGTAACTTGGACTTGTAGGTGACCGAGCATCGGGTCCCCGTTGGAGGGCTGAAGCTGCTCCATCCCTGCCCGGCTCACCTGGAGCTCCTCGGGGGCGGATACAGACTGATAACCCTGAGAGAACGAGGGGTACGGAGGTCCAGCTGAGGGGTACAGCGGGTGTACTGGACCCTGTCCTGGATGGTACCCCTGAGATGAAGGCGGGACAACAGGATACGGTGGGGGAGGGGAGGAGAAGTTGACCGGGTAGCTGGGGTTTCTGGGAGGAGGCATGTGCTGCTGCCAGGACATGGGGGGGCAGGGCATCCTTTGAGGCGGGGTCTGCGGGACCTCCTGGTAAGCAGTCTGGTTGTAGGAAGGTTCAGAGGGACAGAGCGGCTCAGCAGGTGGAGTCTGGTGCTCGTACTGAGGAGATACTGAAACTGGAGGGTACTGCGTGGGTGGCTGATCCTCCTGGAGCCTGGCTGGGGGGCTGGGGGACATGTAGAGGGGGGACGGAGAATGAGACGGGGCTCGGGGTTGCATGGTGTACATCTGCTGCAGGGGCAGGAGGTACAGGTATGGAGTAATGATGGGCATGGAGTAGGCCTGAAGGAGAACCAGGAGAACCAGGAGAACCATCAGCTTGATGTCAGGATGAAACAACATGTCAGAATACAGACAGACAGGCAGGCACACAGACAGACAGAGAGACAGATACACAGACAGGCAGAGAGACAGACAGAGATACAGACAGACAGACAGGCAGGCACACAGACAGACAGAGAGACAGACAGAGACACAGACAGGCACACAGACAGAAAGACAGACACACAGACAGACAGAGAGACAGATACACAGACAGACAGGCACACAGACACACAGAGATACAGACAGGCACACAGACAGACAGAAAGACAGACACACAGACAGACAGATACACAGACAGACAGACAGGCACACAGACAGACAGACAGTCAGAGAGACAGACAGAGATACAGACAGGCAGGCAGAGAGACAGACAGAGAGACACACAGACAGACAGAGAGACAGACAGAGATACAGACAGGCACACAGACAGACAGAAAGACAGACACACAGTCAGACAGAGAGACAGATACACAGACAGTCAGAGAGACAGACAGAGAGACAGGCAGGCAGAGAGACAGACAGGCAGACAGAGATACAGATACACAGACAGACAGAGAGACAGACAGAGATACAGACAGACAGACAGACAGAGAGACAGATACACAGACAGACAGAGAGACAGATACACAGACAGACAGAGAGACAGATACACAGACAGTCAGAGAGACAGACAGAGAGACAGACAGGCAGGCAGAGAGACAGACAGAGAGACAGGCAGGCAGAGAGACAGACAGGATACAGACAGACAGACAGGCAGGCACACAGACAGACAGAGAGACAGATACACAGACAGACAGAGAGACAGACAGAGATACAGACAGGCAGACAGACAGACAGACAGACAGACAGACAGACAGACAGACAGACAGAGATACAGATACACAGACAGACAGAGAGACAGACAGAGATACAGACAGACAGACAGACAGAGAGACAGATACACAGACAGGCAGAGAGACAGACAGAGATACAGACAGACAGACAGGCAGGCA
>SSNP01000068.1:380713-383250 GCA_006937955.1 Pachypanchax playfairii
CTTCTGTAAAAACATCAAAACATTCATTTTATTCTCATTCAAACACGTCAAAACGTCAAGAATCCAGATTATTAATCCAGGAATTAAACGAAAACCAGACATGAAAGTACAGACACCAGCGGGACGGCGCCAAACGACTTTCTGTTTGACTTAATGCACTTCTACATGTTCTTATATCTGACTTGCATCTGCTTTTATTTTGAAGTAAGAGGAAACTCCTGCTGACGGGAGAAAACTGGCTCCTGATTTTTAATGTTGTAGATTTTCGGAGGGGTCTGGATGAAGGTGTGGACGCCATCGGGATTCGTTCAGTGTCTCTGATGTGACTCACCGTCTTGTTCCTCTGAGATCGTCTCTTCTCTCCTCCCTTCTTCCTCCCTCCATCCGCCTGCATTGCAGCCTGAGTCTGATGGGAGAAGATTAGAGATTAAATAAAAGACAAACAGATCAGACGATCTGTTCCTGCAGTTCTTTCAGACCCACGTAGGGTTCTGGCCCAGAGAAGAACTTCTCAGCTTCTGGTCATTAGAGCAGGTTGACTCACCCCGAGTGCGGGGAAGCTGTGCTCGTCTCTCAGCTGTATCTCCACCAGCGCCACGTTCCTCTCTTCTTCTTCTTTGGCTAAACGCTGTTCCTTCGTCAGACCGAAGAGGGGTTCTGCAGAACTCATGGACTTCCTGCAGAGACAGACGCTCATTAAAAACATCTCAGCTTCTAAAAGTTTCACCGTTTCCAGATCAAGGATGAACACTCGGGTTCTGTCAACACACCTGCTGGTTTTAGTCCCGCCCAAGTCATCTACGGTGGCCTGTTGAGGCCACGAGTGTTGCTTCTGCACACGCCCACCGGAGCCCACAGCTGTTGCCGTGGAGACGGAGGAAGACGCTGCAGGGCTGGACTTCCCTCGTCCTCGTCCTCTGCCTCGCTCCTCCCACTCTGACGAGTCACAGAACAGAAAGTTCAGTCGGGACTTGTTAGAACACTCAAGAGGACGAGTTCCTCCTCTTTGTTTTAGAAACGACTAACGAAGCTGAAAACCATCAGCTGAGATTCAGAACGTCCAGCATGAGTTTCATTAACAGCTGCTGGGTCACCGAGTCAGTCCCAAAACAACTGGACTCCAGGTCCGCCTCGAGTCTCAGAGTCAGAATGTGAGTCTGATTTGTCTCTCTGGTTGTTAAATGACTTGTTTTACATCCTGGACATCTTGAACCAGCTGATGGAGGAACATCTGTATCTCTACTGAACATAAACCTGATAACTGCGTGTGAGCTGCACCTCCGTGTCCGTTGCTCAGCCTCTTGTCGCGGTGGACGACGGTGCTCCAGCTGTTTTCATTGTTGGGGGGTCGGAGGCTCCACAGAGGGACCTGCCTGCACACAGAACGCCCCGTTAACGAGTCGTTAACGCTCGTTAGACACAGCAGCACATCTGGAGACCTACCTCTTCCCCAGTTCCTCAATATAAACCGTCACTGGGCCGTTACTGGATGGAACCTCCTTGATGGTGGCGTTGTAGCTCCGCCCATTATTCTCCAGACGCACCTGAACACAGAAAAGACGTGAAAATCGTGTCTGTTACGTGACTATGATCCGACTCGTCAGACTCACCTGACAGCGATCTCCTACAGTGAACTGCATCCCTGCAGCGATGGAGTAATCCATCTTCTGCTGGGCTGCAAGGAAAACACAAAAACCTTCAGGTCCAGAACCACAACATCAGAACCTGGACCTGGACCACTCCACCAGAACCTGGACCTGGACCACTCCACCAGAACCACAACATCCCCACCAGAACCTGGACCACTCCACCAGAACCACAACATCCCCACCAAAACCTGGACCACTCCATCAGAACCTGGACCACTCCATCAAAACCTGGACCACTCCATCAGAACCTGGACCACTCCACCAGAACCACAACATCCCCACCAGAACCTGGACCACTCCACCAGAACCACAACATCCCCACCAGAACCCCAACATCCCCACCAGAACCCCAACATCCCCACCAGAACCTGGACCTCCCCATCAGAACCTGGACCTCCCCATCAGAACCTGGACCTCCCCATCAGAACCACGACCTCCCCATCAGAACCTGGACCTCCCGACCTCCCCATCAGAACCACGACCTCCCCATCAGAACCACAACATCCCCATCAGAACCCCAACATCCCCATCAGAACCTGGACCTCCCCATCAGAACCACGACCTCCCGACCTCCCCATCAGAACCACAACATCCCCATCAGAACCCCAACATCCCCATCAGAACCTGGACCTCCCCATCAGAACCACGACCTCCCCATCAGAACCACGACCTCCCCATCAGAACCACAACATCCCCACCAGAACCCCAACATCCCCACCAGAGCCTGGACCTCCCCATCAGAACCTGGACCTCCCCATCAGAACCTGGACCTCCCGACCTCCCCATCAGAACCACGACCTCCCGACCTCCCCATCAGAACCACAACATCCCCATCAGAACCCCAACATCCCCACCAGAACCCGGACCTCCCCACCAGAACCTGGACCT
>SSNP01000068.1:387736-415832 GCA_006937955.1 Pachypanchax playfairii
CTGCGGGTCCTGAAGTTTATACAGGTACTCCTCAAAGTCTCCTTCAATAAACTGCAGAGAGACAAAAAATTAAAAACATCCTAAAGTAAACGCTAATGTTTACAGGCAGGTGAGAGACACCTGAGAATCAGAGGAAAACAAAGATGGATGGATGAAACCGGTTCAGGAGAAAACCACGAATCCCCAGGACACCGGTACTACTGTAATACCACTGTAATACTACTATAGTATTATCGCAGAACTCAGAGATTCTTACATTTGCACCAGTTATTATTTCCACGATCAGGGTTTTAAATCACGACCTACTGATGCAGAAACATTAGTTCATGTATTTATTACTTCTAGACTTGATTACTGTAATTCATTATTATCAGGATGTTCTAATAGTTCTGGTAAAGGCCTCCAGCTGATCCAAAATACTGCTGCTAGAGTTCTGATGAGAGTTAGAAGGAGAGATCATATTTCTCCTGTTTTAGCATCACTTCATTGGCTCCCTGTAAAATCTAGAATAAAGTTTAAAATGTTAAAGATCTAAACAACCAGGATCCATATTAAAGATCTTATTATTGATTATAGCTGCCATTAACTTTATCTCTGTTTCTCTTTCCATAAAAACAACGACTGACCCAAATCCGTCTGTTTGTCTCTGTCCTCTCAGACCCAGTGGGTCCAGGCAGGACTCATCCTGGTTCTGCTGGAAGTTCTTCCTGTCTCCAGCTGGTGCTACTCAGGATGGAGGATTGAAATAATGATTGAACTTTATCAGCCACTTCCTTACACAGGAAATGATTTTACTACTTGCCATTTAATAACCTACCAAATCTTTTTATCATTTATTGTTGATAGAAAGGTTTTATATGATGGACTTTGAATCTGGAGTTGATAGAAATTGGACTTTTATTTTGACCTGCTGCTTTATAAATAAAATTGAACTGAATTAAAGTTGAATTTAGTTACAAAAGTTTAGTTTTATAAAAATCTTCATGATTGTTTCAGATTCAGTTTTGACACGAGACACACGTGATAAAACTGATTTAAACGCATCACGTCTCCGTTAGACCCAAAAGTGAAGCTCAACAGACGAGCTTCATTTCAAAGTTTTTACTGTCTGACGCTGATGATGTCACAACATCATCACGTGTTTCAGGATCTGTCTGGTTTTATTCACGTTTGAGATTTAATAAAAAACACCTCATCGGTGACGAGAATCTGATGGTTTATTTGTCCAAAGTTAGAATGAAAATAAGCTGTTTGTTCTGACCAGAGCAGATGATGAAATGAAAGACTTTTAACAGCTGGAGAACTAAAGCCTGCTGGATCAGAGGGGCAGGTAAAACCACAAATCAAGTCTGAGCCTGATCACATGAACACAGATCAGAACCAATGCTGCTCAACAAGATTCCAGGAAATGTGTTTGCTGCACCGTGATTTTATCATCGTCATTAAAAACTTTGACAGCTTTTACTTTCGGTTCCTCTTCGTAGCAGGTAAGCAGAACCAGCAAAGTCGCCCCATCGGGTCTGAGTGTTTCCCTATTCCTCTAGATACAACACGTTTGACCTGCTCTGTCTCTCCAGATCAGGATGTTGTGACAGACATAGGATGGATTTCTGCTTAGCTTTTAATCCCTTCACACCTGGTTGTTCAACATTTTCCTTTAATAACTGTTCGATCATGACCTGCCATCTCAAAACAAACTGGTTTCACACTTTAAACCAGGATTATTGTCTGTTTTATGTAAAAATCACATGGTCTGCCTGGATAATAAATAGTTGCAGTCTTTTAAAGTTTTTTAAAAAACAACAATAAACCTTCATATTTGTGGAAACAGCAGTTTCATTAACTGGTTCTGTTTACAAGTGAAACGTACCGCCTCATAACTGGCCCGGTTCTGCTTCAGAAAGTCCACACATTTGGCCCGAACTTCTGTATGAAGGCTTTGGCAATGCAGCACCTGAACGGGGTCAAAGGTCAGCAGGAAAAAAACAACGCTGTTTAAATGCAACAAACACAACAGATATATGTTAAAGTTATTTATAACGAATTATTAAACCACCGTAAGTCAGAAAAGTTTGAAAGTTTATGTCGCGCAATAATAACAAACAGATCACCTGAGCACACTGAGCTAACAACAAACAAACGCTTCATCTTTATTTTATAAACTTTACCTGCTCGGCAACAGCCCGAAACAAGCACGACCCGTCTTTGGCAATCTTCTTCCGATGGAAACCGAGTGATTTTAAGTAATTATCCATCGTTTTCTCCATCGTCCTCTCCTCGTTAGTCTGCATGTTTCCGCCGTTGTCCATGTTAGCGGAGCTAGCCGTTGAAGCTAGCCAATGATACGAAGGTTTGGACGCTCAGCGGGGACAAACTTTTACTAAAACTCTAAATATCTCCACCGAAGATGGTTAGATAAAGACATCTGAGAGCTACAAGTCTTCCGACACAACTAGAACTACTTCTGGTTTCGTTTCCCGGGAACTGCAGCTCGCAGCACCGAGGAGCCTCCTGACGGCCAGAAAGTGAAACTTTAGCTGGCAGTTAGCACGTGAGCTAACAGCTAAAAACACGCCCCCTTCAGCTAAAAGTGTAAGCTTCACACAGGTAATCATGAAGATACTTCCTGTTGTGTACAAAGTAAAACCTTAACGTAAAATGACTGAATTTAAGTGTATTTTAATTATTCAATACTTTGTAACCACCAAAAGGTATTTAAATGTATGTACAAAAATACTTGATTATCTAAAGATAAATACGTTAGCAATTAAAAACAGTTTCCACCTAGGAAGAGTTGAGAGATTATTTCAAAATAAAAGCAGTGAAGAAGTTAGCAAATATAACATAAACAAGAAAATACAGACATTTTAAATACTATTTTGATGCAGAATAGTGTCAATTTTTTATAATAGAATTCCCCTAAACAAAATATATCACTGTATTTATTTACCACAATTAAAACCTAAACAACTGAAAATTGACAAGAAGCAATTTAAAGGTGACCACAGTGGGAATGAAGTTAATCGACTCCACTTTTACTGAATGGGAAAACATCATCCTCCCAAGCAGCTCCACGTATTTCACCCAGAAACATGTGTAAACATCTGGAAGGACTGATCAAGTTCCAAGAAGTGAAAAACACCGGAAATGGCCAAACATTAAAGAAAACAGCCCGAATAGTGTAACATGTTGTGAATATAATGTCGTTTAATGTCAATAAATGGGATTACAGGATAAAACTGTATTTTAATATTTGATTTAAAAGCTTTACAGACGTCTCTGTTTCCATGACCTTCTGAGAATCTTCTCCTCATCCTCTCCTTCTTCCTCTGTGGTCCTTCTTTCTTCCACTCAGGCAGCAGCTGTATTGATTTTCAGTCTTCAGACTGCTGCGAGGCTTCACTGTGTTCTTCTAATCTGGATTCACATCACAGAACACTGAGCTTTTTACTTGATTCATCTTTCATCCATGTGAAGAATTATTATATAATATTATTATGATAAATAATGTTGTTATAGTTTTTATCTTCAGTCCATCAGCTGCATGATGGGAATAAAACATGAACAGAAAACTTTTGTGCTTTTTAATTAATAATTGTAAAGCTAATTTTTTCCTCGTGGAGGTTTAGTTGAGATGTTTATATTATCTGTTTAGGTCAAACATAAAGTAAAAATCCTGAATGCATTATCTGCTTTTAACCTAATAAAAATGCAAAGCTGATGAAAACAGTGACACCTAGAGGCGAAACTGTGAATGACTTCAGCTGCAAACAAAAAATATTGATTCTAAATAAGGATGGAAAAAATAATTATTTTAAAATAAAGTTTATTAAAATAATGATAATACGAATTGATTTATTTGAATCCGAACTCTTAAAATGAGTTTTAGAATTGGACTAGATTATTGCACAGACAGAGCAGCTGGAGTTCAGATAATTTTACAAACTTCTGAGATATTTATTGTATGAACATAATGCTGAAACAGATCTCAGGGTCTTCGTCACCGAGCTGGACCCACGTTTGTAAAGAATGAACCATCAGTGTGATGTAATACACGTGTCATATGTGTCACACTCATGAATCCGAGTAACATGCAGACCTTCTCCAGGACGAAGCAGAAGAACGTTTCCAGGTCTCAGCATCTGTAACATGCTCATAAAAACAATCTGTTTGTTCAGATGGAAGGAAGGACGACGGTTCAGGACTGACCCGAACCCTTTGACCCTTTAACTGTTAGATAATAGGACGTTTCAGGCTTCGTTAACATCCAAACTGACTTCAGCTCAGCAGGAAATAAATAACATGTTAATAACATGTTAGTACAAAGAGCTTGTTTAACGAACATTTTTAACTGGCTGTTTAAAAATTATCCTAATTACTTTTAAAATATTATTTCTTGGAAACATTTCTGATGTTTTAGGAAGAAATCAAAGACTTGAATTATTTCATTAGCTTAGCTTAGCATTAGTGACATCATATAACTATAATGTTTGTTGCTTGTTTGAACGTGAGGTTTAAACAAACATCATAAATTTCATGACAGATTCTCCAGTCAAGCTTCTGTCTTTAGATTTAATTTATCCTGAAAGCTTCGTTAGCTTGTTTCAGCTTGTTGAATTCAGCTGGAAACTTTCTGTGTGTCTGTCAGGTTTCAAACTACTGACCTGCTGATGGAAACATCTGCAGCGTTTCTCATTTAATATAATAAATTCTAATGTTTGTGTGTCTGAATGTGAAACAGGAAGTGTTGCTCACATTTAACACTTCTTTAACAGAAGGTGTCTCTGCGTATGTTTCAGTCCCTCCCACTCAGAGTTTTCACTTAAATAAAGATCATTTAAAACATACGGAACGTTTACGCTCCATCCAACACTTGTTATGTTCTAGTTAAACCTGGTTCTTCATGTTTGGACCACGTTCCATTTGTAAATGGGTCATAATGGTATTTTATATTTCTTTACGTTTTTATTTCTCTGCCTCCTACTGAGATAAATCTTCATCATCCTCCACACACCAACTCCTCTTCCTCCTACTCTCATGCCATTTACCAGATCTAATAATGACCTTTGTGTGTGGCAGACTGCGGCCTTTAGAGCTGCACGACGATTCACTGAGTCCAGACCCGCTCCCGTTCGCTCTGCTGCTGAAGTCTCCAGCATGCCAGGTCGCCATAGCAACGGGTGAGGAGGGGACAGCACCCATGGCGGCTGACACTTATCCTCCCACTCGCATGGTGAGTGTGGAGCGTGACCTTCATCCCTGCTTTCTCTCAGATACTCTGAGTTTCCTCTCAGTAAAACAAACCCGAGTGATTTTAAACCATCATGAAACTGCTGCACACATTTAACACCCACAGTAACACCGTCTCCTGCTGCATGCTGGCGAGGACATCTGACACGAGAAGACACTAGACCGTCAGAGGAAATTCAACTTTATTGATCATCGCAGCAGCAAACAGTTACAGGATACAGCAGAGAGATGGACAGGGGGAAGTTTTTAGTATCTCATGCTTCTTTGAGTAAAAATAAAGTGTTAAAATGAAACGTGCAGGTAGAACTCTGCTCTCAGGCTCCACAGAGTCCAGCACCATCGATTGAATCTCAGATTAACACACGTGTTCATGTAGCTGTGACATTAAAGGGTCAGCTCACTGCACTACGACCCTCCTGCAGGCTTTAATTATCACATTTAATGACACACATTACATCCACTGCACATGCTCAGGTGCTGCACGGGGCAACAAAAACATGAAGAAAGATTCACTTTGGAAAGTCCGAGTGCATCTCAGAAATCTGCCACAAACCACAACAACATAAACAATAACAGAAAGTTTTGTTTCATTAAACATGAGCTGCATTCAGACGTCACCGAGCTGGTCAGCTGATCCGTGTTCAACACAATCTAGTCATGTTAGCAGGAAGCTGTAAAGGCAGAAGACACCAAGACGCATTAACACGAACCTTCAAATTAAACCAAGTTTTCTCTTTATAAAGAAGTTAAAGATGGCGTCTCCCCGAGCCGCGACGGCTGGTAGCAAACTGCAGAGTCCAACATGGTGAGGGGTTTCATGTCCTCACACGAGTCACTGAGTCGTGACTGACTGGACACCACAAAACAGAGTCTGACATTCTGAGAACGACGAGACTCCAAATTAAATGAGGAATAAAAGAGACACTTTGTGAGTGAGAAGATGAGACCGTCTGCATGAAACTCAGTTTCAACACAGAGTCAGAAATACAGACTCAATGGGAAACCAAAGGTTTGAGTTTCCAGCTGGTCACCAGCAGCCGCGACACGGTGGGAATTGAACCAGCGGGATTTGACCGGTTGGGATTCGACCTGGTTTTAAGTAATTCTGTCCCCACTCACAGGTAAATTCTCTTTCATTACAGAACTGAATCAGGATTTAGAAATTTTTCAGGATTTCTGGATTATCAGGACATGATCTGAGTGTGAGTGAACGGGTGAAGCACGGTACTGGTTTGTGACCACATCAGAGGTGTCGCGGGTCTGAATCTCTGAGGCACAGAAGGCAGCAGGTCATCAGGTCAAGTTATGACTTGATTTCACATGTTGAACTAAGTGACTTGTTGGTTTTCTGCTGGTTCTAATAAGAAACATACAGGAAGTGAAAGATAATGTGAAAGTCATGTTATGCTAATATCCTTGTTTTAAGTTAAATTTGAAAATTAAAGCTGAAAAATGCAGATGTTTGTCGCCCTCTGCAGGCAGGGAGGACTCAAAACATTTAAAATCAGATGAAATCCAGAAGAATCATCAGAAAATGTTGCTCCAACTTCAGTTTTTCTCTCCGACCCGTAAACATTCTCAGATTCATCATATAATACTCATTAAAATACACCTCTTATACGTCGTTAATTTTACTGCTGGAACAGGATAAAGTGATAAATTTGGCGTCAAATCGATTTGGTTTCAGTGTTTTCAGCGTTTCATTCGGTGATTCTGATGAAACAAATCAACACGTGTGTGTCTGTGAGGTCAAAATGGCTGAAGTGTTTTCTCTGTCTCAGTAAAAATTTCTTATAGTGCAACTTCAAGACATGTCCGACTCCTCGGAGCCCCGTGTTGTTATGTAAACATAAATACATCACCAATATACAACACAAGTATAAAAGATTTCATCACTGTCCTCCAGAAACAATTCCTCCTTAAAAAATCCTCAAAGAACACAGCTAACACATGCTAATGCTAACACAAATAATTACAACTTGATTGTAAGTGGTTTCCAAAATAAAAGCTTTTTTCATGCATTCATTTTGAAGTAAAACAACAAAACTCATGATTTATCTGAAAAATGAGTAAACTGTCATATCAAACTTATCAAACTAAAATGTTTCAGGGGACATTTTGAAAAAAGCTAATGTAGCTCCTGCCCAAAATTCTAAAGCCCGTTTGCTTTTTTCTCCAAATCGCAGCTGTAATGTGGGACTTTTATTTTTCTTATTTTATTTATATGTAATCCGAGACCACGTGCCCGTGTTTGGATGTTTAAACTGTATAAGAAGTGTAAAAAGAACCAAATTCAAAGAAATGTTCAAGCTGCTGCCAGTGGCTCATTAAGGTCACCATGGAAACCACCAGCTGACCTTTAAAATCACCATGGTAACCGCACACCTGTGTGGTCTCACAGCAGTGAGAGAAACTGGGTAAAAAAAGGATAAAAACTTCTACATTTTGATGTATAAACTGGATAAACATGTGGCGTTTTGGTGAATAAAAACAATTTGTTTGGAAATTTTCGCTTTCTAGTTCAGAACTCAGAGTGTGACATCATCAGACTGCGCTGAGCGATCTGTGGTTACATCTAAAAAAACCAGAAGACTCAAACTGCTGTTGTGGAAAACAACCTCTGAGTCGTGTACGTTCAAATGTCTGTAACTCATTTAAACTCTGAACGATGTTTCGGATGTGAAGTCTGAGCCAAAGGGGGCGGGGCTTTTGCACCCATTTCACTACAGATATTACATCCAGGCCACATTACCCAGCTGTTGTTTCTGTTCTGTAAGGTTGAACCAACAGGTCGTAACTCAGTGATTAATATGTTTATTAGTTGTATGAAGGTATAAATGAAGTGCTAACTGAACTCTGCAGGTTTCTGCAGGTCGTGTAGTTTTAGAGATAATCCTTCATTATTCAGTCTGACCTTTAACAGCAAACTGAGCTCAGACCAAAAAAACTTAACATTCTTTCATTCAGTTGTTTTCCTGTTCTGCAGTTAAATACCCTGTGATGATCCATCTACTAAAACCCAGCTGGGCTGGTTAACGCTTTAATGTCTGAGTCACATCGTTTGTCTTTATTTTAAACAATATCTTCTGATTTACGTCGACTTCAGTAGGAGGTGCATTCAATGACCAACTTAAAATGCGAATTTCCAACTATGAGTGTTTTATTGTCAGGATTTATCAGAAAAGTACGTTTTTATCTAATATCTTATTTCAGGTAAGTGAAACACTGATTAAAACTTACAGGTTAAACAAAGCAGAAAGAAATATGACGATGTTTGGACGTCCCAGAACTGAGGGACAGTGAAGGCAGCTTGATTTGAGTTAAAGCTGACGTTTCAAAAATTAAAAAAAAGAGAAAATTTCTCCTTTAAATCTGAACAGTTCTATATAAGTCAAGGTTCTTAAAGAACCCAAATAAATATTCTCTTAATGACAGAAGTGATATTCTCTGAGCTGTTTTTTTATGAACAGCTCTGGACACATCAGAGTGTTTTTCATGGTGAACGTGGTGTCAGTGCGGTTACCGTGTGACTGTTTGCATGGTGACGTTCTCCTCTCATGTTACTCAGGAACAGTTTGTTCTCACTGAACATGAATGTCAACTATGTCGCTCAGCTGGCTCACCTGAACGTTTCCTGACGGGCTGGTTCTTATTTTTTCACTATTAACAATAAAATCTGACCTCATTCAGAAAGTTTTTACTTGATAATTAATTTTAAACACGAAGCTTCTGATGCCTTTTAGAAAAAACAAACAAAAAATGATTTTTGAGTTGAGGATTTCTGGAGGACGAGAGACAGGCAATAAATATGTCACATTGTTAACTAGCTAAGAGTAAAGTGGTTATACGATGGGCTAAAGCAGGCAGGAATGCAGCTAAAATCACGAGCATGATGCAAAAGTTGAATAAATACAAAACGTTCCTTATCTGTGAGGGTTTTCGGTGCATTGAGCATAACAGGAGCTGTTTGACATTCTCACTCTGAGTGACGGTACCTCAGATACCCCAGATACATTACAGAGCTTTACATCCATCACGTTAGAGTCTGCAGGATGGATGGAAGAGGAGCAGGGATGAAGAGGCAGGAAAGGAAGAGAGAAAAGAGCAGCTAGAAGGAAGTGGTTAGGCCGAGGTAACCGAGGAAGGAGTGTTTGTTAGAGAAAGATAATGAGGAAGAGGAGGAGGAGGATGAAGGGGAGCGTGGCTTTAGAGAGATGAGTGTTGTGATGGGGAGGAGAGGAGATAAATCCCTCCATCCTGTGCGGTCAGAGAGCGCCGCGTGAGGAAGAGGATGGTAGGAAGAGGCGGCAGTGTGACTGCTGGCTGGTGTGTGTAGCCGCTGAACATGTTTGTTTGAACGCTGACCGTCTCCGTGCACGTAGGACCGGTGCGTGTGCACGTCTCTAGGTGTGTCAGCGGCGTTCATGTGCGCACCGTGCTTCACCTTGCAGTGCAGCCGCAGACTGTCCCGCCGCTTGGCGCTGTAGGGGCAAAGGTCACAGGTGAAGGGACGTTCTCCTGTGTGCACGCGCACGTGCTCCACAAGCTTGTTGGCTGTCCGAGTCAGGTGACCGCACCGGTCGCACCGGTACTGGTTGCCTTGACGATGACCCTGGAAGTGGACCAGGAGTTCCTGTTGCCCTGGAAACGACCTCTGGCAGATGCGGCAGCGATGCTCAGAGGTGCTCATCTCCGGCTGGGTTGCCACGGCAACAGGCAGAGCTCTGCTGGAGGCAGCAGGAAGGGTAACGGGGCATCTGGAAGTCAGTCGTGTTAATGACACAAGCACAAGAAATATGAACAAAAACATATAGAGGACATTCAGAAAGCACATAGAAACACACGTAACACAAAGAAACACACATGAAACACACACCAAACACATATGAAACGCTGTAAATAAATCTAATTCTTTAAGAATGTTGTTTTTAATATTGTTTTTGTTTTTAATAACTATTTAATATATAATTTATATAATATATAAATAAAATGTGTCCTGAGACGTTTGAACAGACATGAATCTAGTAAAATGTTTTTTTCTTAACGTGTGACTTCATGTTTATGATCTGTGTGTTTTCAGTGTGGAATGTTTTTCTAAAATAATAAGTCTAATAAAAATGAACTAAGACTTAAACCAGTGGGATATAAGACTTGTTTGGTTAGATAAACATGTTGAAAGCCTCATCGTGTTTCTACAGAAGCCTAAAAGGGACAAACTTGTTCCAGAGCAGATCTTTAGCGTTCTCTTCAGCAGGATCTTTTATGTATCACTACATCTCACATGCGTGACCTTTAACACGGATCTGTCCGGTTTGAACCCAGCAGCATCACAACACGAGCAGACCCACCTCGTCTCTGCAGCGTTGCCCTGTATGTGCGTCTCCACGTGAGCCCTCATCTCTGCCTCCTGATTGGTCAGGTGGTCACACCTGCAGCAGTGCAGCGAGAACAAACCCTGCTCCCATTGGCGGTGCTCCGTCATGTGACTTTGGAACAGGGCGTGGCCCTCAATCTCAAAGCCGCACACGTGACACCTGAAGGACAGGACACCACACGGAGTTCAGAGCTACACTGTTGCCATGGCAACTGACTCACTTTCTGTCATATTAGTTGATTTTTCTTGACTAATTAAATTTGTAGAACTCCAGAGGGAACACATGTTGCCCGCCGTGATGTTATAGAACCTTGTGTGTGATTTGTTAGTGCACATCATGCTAATACACCAAATTATAGCCCAATATTTCTAAAACTAACAGATATTTTTTCTACTAATGCTGATTAGCTGTGGCAGCCATCTTGAACTGGTTTGACTCTGAAAGTGAATCTGTTGTAGAAACACGTGATTCTTTTCTGAAAGTTTCCTCAGAACGTGTTCTCAGGAGGAGAAACTATCAATCTGATTTATTCATGATCTGATTGGTTGAATCCAGCAAACAGCTTCAATCCAGCTGTGGCGTCAAGTGGGAGGAGCTACGTTCACTGCTGTGTTTAATAAACCACAGAAAAGCTTTTAAAGTGATTCTTTTTTATTTTAAAATAGAAATATTTGCTAACATGACGTCAACCTGTGTAGATTTCTAGTGTGTTTACAGCTGATATAGATCATTAGTCAGCCCGTGTTCTGTGGAGCTCTCTAGGAGGCCCCCTGCTGGTCTGGAGGATCTAAGCAGCTGCTCAGTTCGCTCACGTCTTGAGCGGCTCTGATTGAATCACATCTTACTGAAGAAGCTGATAAACCAGACTAACATCCAGGATTAATGCTTCGGGGTTTTGACATGCAGATAAGAACAGGAAGAAGAATTGTGTCTGTTTTACCTGAAGAAGTAAGAAGAACCTGTGGTTTTATCTCTAACGAGGCTGAGTTGACTTTCTGTAAAGGACAAAGAACAGAGAGAGTTTATAATTCTGCTGAGCGGTTCATTAAAATAAATCAAATAATGATTACAAACATTAAACTTCTGCTCGTTTAACTTCACCAACATCTTTATTATAAACACAAAGGTCAAACTGAAGCAGCATTAATCTATAACACAAACCAAAGCTGAGCTGTAGACGGCCATTAAAAACTAATAAGATGAACAATAAAAACACAGCAGCCAAACTAAAAGCATCGAGTCTCTGAGAGTCTTCATCTGGAGTCGGAGCTCAGAATCACATTAATGATGATAACTAGCAGGCGTGTCTGAACCTGCAGCACTCGTCACTTCTGATTTTACATGTGTGAAAGGTGTGAGAAACATCTGCAGGGTGTGTTCAGCTCCCTCACGTCATTTACTGTCATGTCAGAAACAAATGGTGGTTTTGTTATTTGGACACATGCTGCTTCTTATTTTACAATAATTATTTAATGTCTGAATGTTTTCAGAGTGTTTGTCAGTAGTATCATAGTGTTCTCGCTCTGTTTTTCTACTCTAAGAGGATTTCTTTCAGGCAAGAGGTCGATCTTCATCTATATTTCTGTCAAATTTACTTAAACGTTACAGATTTTACTTCTAAATGAATATTTTAACATCTTGTTATTCATTTTGTTTATGTAAATCTAAATCATCCACATGTAACTACACAGGAACATATACAGCTGAAACATGCTGCCCCCTAGTGGCTGGCTGCAGTTTGAGTTTTAAGCCCCGCCCTCTCCATGTAAACAACCTTTTCCCGATAACAGTAATACAGTAATAATAATTTTTCTGGCGTCAACTTGTTATTTTCAGATAATTCTTGTTGTAGTATGTTCAAATATAAATGTTTATAAAACATTTTGATGTAATTAATCATTTGATGCTTAAAGAAACATCATGATTGTGTGCAGGTAAGTGGGTGGAACTTAATAATATATATCACTTAATATAATACAGCATGGTGGTTGGGTTTAAACCAGCAACCTTCTGACTGTCTCTCAGCGGCCTGAGGTTCAGTTTGTAGTTTAACATGAGTTCTTTTTTGGAGTTTCTCTGTTATGCTTTTATTTTGTCGTGCTTATTGTGGTTTGATTTATGGAATTGTTTCAGGTTAATCTGATGAGTTGTCAGGATTTCCTTTGTTTTCCTCTTTGCCCTGGTTGACTGTGTTCCTCAGCTCCCCGGCACTCAGCCTCCACACCTGTTACCACTCTGCTAATCAGCTCACCTGGCTCTCATTCAGTAATTACCCTCCCCAGTTCTTATTCACCCAGTCCGTTTCTCAATATGCGTACTTGTGTGGACTTGTTTACTCGCGTACTTAAGAAAAGTCAGCAATGGTGGACCAAGTACTTTTCCATTTCTAAGGCAAGTACACTCAACGTTCCAGGAAGTGTTCTTGCTCCACCCATTTTATTGAGGATGCATCAATGTGCACTTGGGCCAGTAGGTATCCCATAATGCACTGTGTCAAAAACCGTTTTACCTAACAAAATATGTTTGTCTTACGTATTTTCTTTTTTATTTTTTTCACTTGTATACTAAGATAGGATGTTTGAGTATTTCATGTCAGTTTTGTAACTGCAGCATAAAGCAACATTTGTTGCCGTGACAACGCATTACGGTTCTGTTCTAAATGGCGTCCTTGTACTCCCATACTTGGTAGTATGGACTTTCTAGTGTACTTGCCAAGAACATACTTGTCAAGAACGTACTAGTGTACTTGAGTATTGAGAAACAGCCTTGGTTTCCTTTCAGTTGCTGCAGGTGACTTCCTGTTTCCTGTCAGTTGTCTTTGTGTAAGTTTTGTTTTTGTTTCTTTATTAAAACTTTGAGTTTTTATCTGTTCCCTCTGCCTTCCTGTCCGACTCTTTGGTTCTTAAAAATCTACAAATCACGACAAGGTGATTCTCTGTTAGCTACAAACATGTTATAAGGTACACCTGAACATGACGCATCGCCCGGCTCTTATTTCAGGTGTTTCGTTGTTTTTTTCTGTTTCATAAAAATCTGACTTTCAAACTCTTTTCATCTGCTGCAGAATAAGTTTTAGGTCTGACCAGCTGGTTCAGTTTCCACGAGGTTTTTAAGGACACAAACCAAGTTTTTACCTAAAAGCAGGTGAAGTCTGAAGACAACTGTTGATAAAAACAAGTTAAATTAGATTTACATCAGATTTCAAAACAAAATGAACAGGGAGACTTTCCCACAGTGGATTCTGCTCATTTTCAGTTTAAAACCCATCACGACTCCTTCGTGTGTCAGGTTTCACTCTAAGTTCGATTGTATCAATATTTCAGGCTGTCGGCTCCTTTAATCCCTCCGTTCTGACAGACTGTCACTTTTCATAAGTCAGTATTACAGCGGAGTGGCAGGTAAAACATCAGTGATGAGTGAAACACATTGAAGCAGCATGTAATTAAAATAAAACCAGCCCCACGAGACAGTTATCAACATTCAGAGCCTCCTCGAGCTAAACAGGAGCAGCTGAGCGTCTCTATCTGTTTCTATTAATATGGACTGAATATAAATGAAAACAAGTTTTATTCACTTAATGCTTCTGGCTGGGTTACATTCACTGTGTGACCATCATCATCATCACAAACACAATAAAGGATTTTAGAACCAGAACATGCTGCAACAGGCTCAGAGTCAAAACAAACACAAATAATTACATTTGATTCAATTAGACTAATTAAAATAAAGATATGAGACGACATGGTTCTGTTATAAATCTTCTTTAATTAGCTGGTGAGCAGCTTCCTGTCTGTCATTTATCTACAGCTTGTATGTTTCTCTGTTGCTCCATCAGTGAAACTCCATCAGTTCTACCTGTACAGGTGACAATCAGAAGGAAATGACTTTCCTCTCAAACCCCAGCTGAAAGGTTCTGGTTCTGTAAGTTCTTTAAGGGTAGCTGGTGTCTATCTCCAGCTGTCATTGGGTAAGAGGCGGGGCTACACCTGGACAGGTGACCAGTCCATCACAGGGCCACAAACAACCACATATACCAGAGGAAACCCACGTATACACGGGGAGAACATACAAACTCCATCTAGAAAGGTCCTGGTCTGGTTCTTGAACCCAGAACCTTCTCGCTGTAAGGCAACAGCTCTACCCACTGCACCACCGTGCAGCCGCCCTGTGCATGCTCAGCATGTGGGACTTTCTGGGTCTCCATCATGTTACTCCTTGTATAACCTGAAGGTACATGATGGAAGGGAACTGGTGAGGTTCTATGTTGGGTTCTTTAGGTTCTTCCTCAGCTGTTATGCAGGATCTATTACAACACAAGCTTTCCATCAAAACACACTATAAACCAGCTGATAGTTTCTGTGAAAAATCTCAGCGGAACATTTTTATTCTTAAATATATGAACCATTTCTGACCCATTTGGTGAATAAAAGCAGATTGTTGCATCTTGCCGTGTTCTAAACATGTTAATATGTGCAGCGTGTCGTTACCATGTGAAGGTTCTCTGGAGCTCAGCAGTGGAGACGAGCAGAACTGGTCCACCTTCCAAACAGGACTACAGAGAACAGACACATATAAGTTACACAGTCTGAGGTGAAGACGTCCAGCTGCTGACAGGAAGTGAGACCCCACCTGCTTCTGATGGGGGGCGTCGTCCTTTCCACCTGCTGTCCGCTGGATTTACTCACCTTCTCTGGTGACACAGAAAGTGACTTTAGAACAGCAGAAACATCAAATTAAAATCTCAAACAGTGATTTCATTTAAATGTTTCTTTCTTTTTGAAGTTTTTTTACTGGATGTCTCAGTCTCATGTAGATTCATTTATACAGTCATTTAGGAGAAAAGTACAGCTCATAACAGTCAAACCTGAGGTCGGCCAATCAGAAGAGAGGGTTTTTTAAAGGGGCGGGGCTTTAACTGCCATAAGCTGACAGAAACTATGTGGGATGAATAAGTGAATCTGCTTCAGAGGGTTTTTATCTTTTAGTTATCAGTGTTGATGTTCTGATGGGCTTGTGGGTCCTGGTCTGACCTCAGTCCTGCATCCGGGTCCCTCTTAATCTTGGAACATGACAGTTCCTCTAATTTAAACCCAAAATGAAAACACAGAGTTAAAACATGGTGTAATAAGTTCTGATTTATTACATTACCTGAGAGCTGGTGCAGCAGCGTAGACGCCAGGTTCACCGACATGTCCTGCCAGAGCACTGCTCTGAGACACTGGTCCTCCATCTTGGCTCCAAAGAAAAGCTGCTCCTCTGTCTTGACTCCAGTAAAACCCTGAGCCGCCATCTTGGCTCCAGACATGAGGCCGTGGTCCATCATGGCTCCTGAGGAGAATTGCTCCTTCTTCATGACTCCAGGAAATAACCTGTTGTTCACCCTAACTTCGGAAAAAGGCCTCTCTGTAATTTTTTCGTGAACTGGATAGGGGTCGTCCATCTTGGCTCCAGTCAGGTTCATTCTGGTTTCAGAAACATTATAATCTTCCAGCTGGATGCTGAACTGAAAGTTCTTCGCTCCGGTAACTAAGCTGGCAGTTTTTGAGGCAGCTTGAAGATCTTGAGCTGAAAATCTGTCCTCGACTTTAAGACCAAAGACACACTGATCCACCATTTTGGTTCCAAGGTGCAAATGATCAATGGTCTTGGTCTCAGAGAGACCCAGGTCTTCAGTTTTAATCGTAAAGACGGGGTGGCTCGCCATCTTTAGACTGGAATGGGTGGGTTTATCTGTGATTGGTGGGTTTTGGGTCATGGGGTTGACTTCCATTGGCTCTTCTTCCTCTTTCACTTTCACATGGCTGTTTACGTCTTGACGTTCTGTAACAGGTGAGAAACCAGATGAGACCAGGTAAGACTAGGTGAAACCATGTGAGACCAGGTGAAACCAGGCGAGACCAGGTGAGACCAGGTGAAACAGGTGAGACCAGGTAAAACCAGGTGAGACCAGGTAAATCCAGGTGAGACCAGGTAAAACCATGTGAAACCAGGTGAGACCAGGTAAAACCAGGTAAAACCAGGTGAGACCAGGTAAATCCAGGTGAGACCAGGTAAAACCAGGTGAGACCAGGTAAGACTAGGTGAAACCATGTGAGACCAGGTGAAACCAGGCGAGACCAGGTGAGACCAGGTAAAACCAGGTAAAACCAGGTGAGACCAGGTAAATCCAAGTGAGACCAGGTGAGACCAGGTAAAACCATGTGAAACCAGGTGAGACCAGGTAAAACCAGGTGAGACCAGGTGAGACCAGGTAAAACCAGGTGAGACCAGGTGAGACCAGGTGAGACCAGGTAAAACCAGGTGAGACCAGGGGAGACCAGGTGAGACCAGGTAAAACCATGTGAAACCAGGTGAGACCAGGTAAAACCAGGTGAAACCAGGTGAGACCAGGTAAAACCAGGTGAGACCAGGTGAGACAAGGTAAAACCAGGTGAAACCAGGTGAGACCAGGTAAAACCAGGTGAGACAAGGTAAAACCAGGTGAAACCAGGTGAGACCAGACATGTTTTGTTGGATAATCAGACCAGAGGAGTGTTTCTGTACCTGCTAGTTTCCTGAGCAGGTCTGAGGCCAGCGTATCTGTGGCAGCGTTGCCATCAGGAGTGTGTGTTAGTGATGGCGGCTCGGGACTCGCTCCAGGACCGTCAGGTGAGAGGGCCACGCCAGGTTCGTCCTGCTGCTCCGCCTCCTCTCGGCTCCCAGGATGCATCTGGGCCTTCTGAGTGGCCTCTGAAGGGAATACGAGGCATTAAAGGCTGAGAGAGAGAATCAGATTGTGTTCAAGGGTTGAGCTCAAATTACAGCCTGATAACTGAACTCAGCTCGTCATGAAGAGACCAAAACACGGGAGGGTTGAAGGTGTGATTCCCTGACCAGAATCATCTGCTGCTCCACCAGGATCCACTAGGATCCAGTCTTAAACCTAACAACCATTTAATCCAGATCCAGTTTCAGGGAGAATAATGGAAGTATTTTGGATGTTAAAGCTTCAGGGTGACCAGAACCACAACGTGTTTGGATCATTTGGACTTGTGAAGGCTGAGAGCAGGTCTCAACAAAGACTTGTTTCTACTAAATATTAAACAGGGAAATTTAGGATCTTGCCAATAACTTTTAATGCTGATCCATTTTTGAAGATGTGAGGTGGGCCTGTGGCGTGCACGCAGACCTGAACCAGGTCTACGAGGAGCTGTGATGCTGGATTAAATCCTTCTTTATTCTTTGAGTCAAAAATCGTCTCTTCTGAAGCGTCAAACACTTTATTGTGACATTAACTGATTAACTTGAGACATAAATCAGGAGGCAGCTGAGGTTTACCTGACAGTCTGATGAGGAGATCAGACGCCATCTTGGTGCTGACATCAGGGCTGAACAGAGAGGTGGCTGCTGGGAAAGGACTCGAACCTGCGGCGTGCGTGTCCAGCGTGCACTCCGTCAGGGCCTCAGTGAGCGAGCGAGCATCATTGCTGGTGTGTGTCTTTGTGTGTCGTTTGGCTGCATCCGAGGGAGGCTGCAACACACTCGACCCACGCTTCATTTTTAACCGTGTGTAAAAAACAAGAGTCAAAACTCAGAGAAAGACGAGGGCAGGAGAGAAGGAGGAAGAGGAGGAGGAGGAAGGCAGAGCTGCTAAAATAAGAATGCTGTGTTTTCTAACATATGGAAGTGAGGAGCAGAAGAAAGGGAAGCCTGCAGAGGGAGGATTTGCTCTTCACATGGAGCTGTTGCTGGTTCTCATTGACCTAAAAGACAGAAAAAGAGACGGATGGAGGGGAAGGAGGTGAAAGAGGACGAGTGAAGCGGCGAGGACGAAGGGCGGGAGAGGACAAGGGTGAGGAAGTGAAAGAGGAGGATGAGAAGAGAAAGATGAACAAAGTCAATCTGTGAATGAATAAATTATTGAATGGAGAAAGCCTAATAATAAGGGGATAAATCACTCCTGTTATCGCCATGGTAACAAACCCGGCTGTGTCATCTACTGCCCTGACCTTCCACCAACAAACAATCACCATTATGATCAATAACCGTCAATAATCCTTCAGCCTGTCACTTGGAATCAGTTTGCATCAAACTGAAACCTTCAGTTATTTATTAAATTAGACACAATTTGCTGAACATTTTTCTCAGATTATTTGATCAAACTGAAACAGATAAAATGATGAAGATGATGATGAAGAAGTGCAGACAGGTTGTTTTCTGGAACACTTGCATGTCATTCATCTCACGGGGTGGACTCGGTGTGACTCGGTGTGGACTCGGTGTACTCTCTACCTCCGACCCGGTTCCGTTCCGCCTCGCGCTTCTGTCTCTAGGCGACACCGTGCGGGCTGCACGCGCCGCATCCGGCCGGGGAGCGGGAATCCTCCCGGACTCTCGTCCCGTCCCCTCGGTGTCGGTCACAGCCCGACCGGAGCCCCTCTGTTAGCCTGTTACCGCTCCGTTTCCGTCGGTAACATGGCCGAACGGCACTCAGACTCCCGCCACACCGAGTCAGAAAGTCCGTGTCCGCTTCGGGATGTTGGTCCGGGCTTCAGAACCGCTCGAGCTCAACATTTCTCTACGGTTTTCTCGCGCGCTGTCGTCTGTTACCGGGAACAAGGGCAGGTGTCAAGAGCCCGACTGCCCCCCCCCTCCTCACACACACACACACGCACGCGCGCACACACACCTCCGCGCTCCCCTCCCTCCCCGCTCCTCCTGCAACATGGCTGAACGGTAACCCGACCTCACAAGACCTCAAAAGTCATTTTTCCGGGTCAGTTGGCATCAGTACCCGGTCTTACCCGACACCGATCTTCCCCGGGACGAGCCGAATCCCTCCCGGCTCCGAGACTTACCGGTACCACGGGGGCAGGTGGTGCTGCTGGTGGTGCAGTCCGGGGCATCGATCCACATTAACCTCCTTCTGTCCGCTCATCGTTCCTCCGTTTGGTCTCCGGTTCCGAACACAGAACCCCGATAAGAAGGAAGGAACGGGAGGAGATGAACCGTGTCCTCCTCCCGGAGCCTGAGGATGACGGGTCGGTCACCGAACAGGGCAGATGGAGGTTTCCGCCTCCTCTTCTGCGTGTGTGCGCGTGTGTGCGCGTGTGTGTGCGTGTACGTGTCTTTTCAAATGGAAAACAGAAATATAACTACATGAATATTTAACTGCACCAGTTGAACCACCAAGTCCAAACCTGCAGAATCTGCTTATTACAAACATGATGGTATAAATATTATAAATAATAAGGTTTTAGTACTTTAATGTGTTCTTTTTATTGCAGGAATAAAAACATCAGAACCAACTCTGATCCATCAGTTCTGTAAAACTGCAGAAACCACTCTGCAGCAGCTGTACCACTATCCCACTGCACCACTATGCACAACTCAGTCAGATTGTACTGAAATCGTACTGTTAGAGTACCTTTACTGTTGTACTGATGGTACTCTACTGAGCAGGAACCCTTCTGTTAGACTCTTAACTGCAGATTTTTCAGACATGATTTCTAATTTACAGCTAGGGTCAGTTCACCTGAGGTGAGACTGGAAGTCCCGCCCACTCACCTGCACACAATAATGATGTTTTATTAAAGCACCAGAAAATGAATTACAGGTAAATGTATAAAAACAGAATATATCTGAAATTACAGCAACAAGTTCCGAACTTAAATCAGTGTGAATCAACACCTGAACATCGTTTATCTGAAGTATTTCTTGTATTTTTTACTCAGAAAAACTTTCCACCATTTACACCAAGGGGGCGGGGCTTAAAAGGTCCAGCCGGCCAAGTGGTCACATGTTCTGGTTTTGTNGTTTAGTTATTATATGCACGAGATTTGAACTTTAGATGGAAACAAGCAGATCAAACTGTTACTGCAGCTTCTAACATACAAATCCAACTGATTTTACACCAAGAACAGATCTTAGTCTGGTCTCAGTTCTTTATCTAAAATATACGTATCATATGGACAATATAATAACAACAAGATGCTCAAAGTTGCTTAAATCAGATGTTTAATTTAATTATTGGTAAAATTATTGATAAACTTCAATTGATCTAAAACGCTGAAGGAGTTACAATAGAGGCCATGTGGTAAAATATAAAGTGATTATTACAAAATGATCAATAAAATCATTACATGATTGTTAGGATTTGTATGATTAATAATTATAAAAGTATTGGTATTTTGTAAAAGCGTGAAAACAGTGAACAACCCGTAAAAACTGGAATAAAAACAAACAAGGGACTTTTGTTAGAAATGCTGTAGATAGATATATAATCCATCCTCTGAGGTAAGCTGTCATATAATAAGGTAAATAATAAAAGTATGATGTTGTATCAGGTGTCCGTCTGCAGAGGGAGACAGAGTCTGTTTTTATTCCCACCCAGTCGCTACAGGAAGTGCTTCAAAAGAAAAACTCAAACAAAGCAGCACAGTAACACACACAGAGTCCAGTCACCCCAAAACATCCTTCATCACCCCGTTTATAAAACCAGACAGTCAGAATGAGTGTCACAATCCCCCAAAACAAGAATCACTCAAATGCACCAGATACGTGTTGTGACTCTACAACCAGCCAGTCCAGCCACGGTTTCCTTCATCATCCTCATCCTCACAGGTCCTGCAACAGAAATAAACATCCTCAGACCCAGGGCCGGTTCTGGGCAATTACCTAGGGCGCCCTCTGCTGGAGGGGGCGCTAAATTCTCCTTTTTTTTTAACAAACTGTTGAACACACTTTTCATCTCATGTAAAGAGCAAAATAAGTAATAATTAAATATCTATCTATCTATCTATCTATCTATCTATCTATCTATCTATCTATCTATCTATCTATCTATCTATCTATCTATCTATCTATCTATCTATCTATCTATCTATCATCTCTACTGTTCATTTTAGTATAAATAAATATTTTTTGCAACGTAATCCAGTTATTGAGTTACGTTGTTTCTGTTCTGGGCAGTAGGGGGCGCCAAAATCCCTTTTCACCTAGGGCACCATGCAGCTCAGGACCGGTCCTGCTCAGACCCTCAGACTCATACTTTGATTTCTTGCTTGTATGTTCTCTCAATGTAAGTCGCTTTGGATAAAAGCGTCTGCTAAATGACAGTAGTAGTAGTAGTAGTAGTAGTAGTAGTAGTAGTAGTAGTCATACACACAAGTACAAACACTGACGTTTTGTTTCTTACACAGATTTATGAAGCATCTCCTGGTTCATCATGTGCTGGTGGAAGATGTTGATGGCTTTGTAGACGTCCATCTGATCCTGATTCACCTGTAGCACCTTCTGGTACCTGATACACCCAAAAATATCAGCTTTTATTCTTTCTGATGGAAACATTCTGGAGGAAACTGCAACAAAATGTTAAAATGTTTAAAATTCAGGTTTAGTGAAACTCCCAAACCCTGCAGGTTGATTATGAAACACAAACGGACTCTTTTATTTCTCCCTCTGTGAAACAGCTGTGAGACGTGCAGCTCACGTTTTCTTTTCTTCCTCATAAATACACAAAGAACTTCGAAGGCAACAAATATTTGAACATATAGCAGCAACGTAGGAACTATGTGACTCAGTCAGCATCAACATCTGAATATATTTTACTAAAAAACAGACAACACAAGTTCTCTAAAGAAAAACATCTAATTCAGGTTATAAATAACAATTGAAACAGATCTGAATGAGTTTAGTGAAGCAGAGGACGGGGGTCACGTATCACCTGACACCATGTGGGTTCAGACTCACCTTTCCAGCCACAAAACCTCCACGTTCTCATTTCTCCACTTCAGGAAGAGAGTGTTAACCCTGGAGTCTAAAACCTTTGGACCGAGCTCAGAAAGCAGGCTCTGAGCCAGATAGTTCTGCAGGCTGGCCCGGGCCGACAGAGCAACCAGCCAGTAAACCGGATCCTCCAGAACCACAGAGTGGAAAGACTGGAGGGAGAACTGGAGCCACTGTGGGGGAGGAGATGGGAGGACGTTCTGGAGGAAGAAACAAACAAGTTGAGAAGTTTATTTTCAAGTTGTGTTGGTTTAATAATCAGTTAAATGAAACATGCTGGTGTGAGTTTCACCTCCTGTTTACGGCTGTACTGTGTAAATGTTTCCAGCAGCAGGGACGTGACGTCTCCAGCTTCACGAAGACCACTAATCAGGACCTGCACAGTCACACCAGAAGGGTTTCAAATCAGGATGTAGCTCAACCCAAATAATCTAAAGATAAAGATCTAAAACATCAGTAATAAAATCAAAGATTTAAAAAACTCCTGATGTGTTAATGTTTTACATGTGACTGCAAATATATGTTGTGTTTAAATCATAGATTTACATTACAGTCAACTGGTGGTGGCAAGTAAAAATACCAATGATGCATTTAAAGGCCTGTTTATTTGTGTTTGGAGGATGGAGCTGGTGCTACTACTCATTACCAGGATTAGTACCGCTGCCCTCTGCTGGAGGATCTAAGAACTTCAGGTAGCATCAGGTAGCAAGTGCGAATTTATAAAAGTTCAGTTTTACAAAAAAACAAAACCCCAAAGAAAGATACAAAAAAAAAATTAAAACTGACAATAAACATTAGTATCACAGAGTTTTGCAAATTCCAGAATGTCTTCTTAATTTCTTTTTGTTAGTCACGTTGTGCTGCTAGAATTCTAAACATCTTAAGGTCTCATTCTGGTGGGACATGTCTGAAACACCTCGCTAGAAAGGATTCCAGAAGACACCCACATATCCAAACAATATAGACGGGCTCCTTTCAACTGCAGGCTCCGCCCCCATGCCCACCTACTGACCGACTCAGCTCTGTGACTACGTCCCTTACTGGACACATTTCATACTGGACACGGATACATGAAGGAGTTTCAGACCAAGTTTGAAAAAGTTGGTGAAAAAGGCCAGAAATTAAATTTAATGAAGATTTATAAAATAACATTAAGAAAGAAGAGAATCAAACATTTCTGAGTTGGAGATTCAAGTGCTGGAAAGCAGTAACAGAAGCGGTGACCTCTGACCTCTACTGTGCCAAGGACTCTGTGCAGATAAAGCGCCTCCTGCTGGAGGAATTTGGAGTAGCAGTGCTCCGTCAGGTCTCCGGTACGAAACCCTCTGAACAGTGAAGAAGAGCCAAAAATCTCCTCTGCTACAGAAGAGCTGGAATCCCACAAAACGTCAAACAAAGGCACGCCAGGGATGATACCTGAGCAACATGGAGGGTTAGATGACATCATCAGGCTGTAGCTTTACCTGAGGCTACCAGGAGGCGACTCAGGATCTCAGCCACACGTACACAAGAAAAAACAGGAAAAAAAACAAAATGGCCCCAAAGACTTGCAACATATGATCACAGATTAAGTTACGCAGAGTGTTTCTCAGTGTCAAGGAACCTCGCCTTGATGCCTTGGTCCCGCCCCGGTTGCCTAGGAGATACGTCATCAGGAACCGCCAAGGTGCGTTCCAATGTTCATGTGCTACGGAGGCATCTGTACTCGGTTTGTCTGCCGTTTAGCTAACATACCAAGGATACATGGGACGTGCCTTGATGCCTTCCCTCGCTCACAAATTTCCCAGAATACATCGAGGTATTTTTAAAAAAGAGGAGCCGGCAGCAGCAAATTTCCAGTTTAAATGTAAGTTAACTAATTGTAGCTATTGGACTTATATCTAAAATATTTTTTAGCTCCAAAGCAGTCATATGGTTGGTTAGTTACCTAGTAGTTGCAGTTTTGGTGGTTAGAAGGTATTAACTCAGTTGTATATTTATTTTTATGAACATTTCTAATTCCATGGCTGAAAGAATGCTGCTACGCTACAATGCTACCATGATGGGCGGGACGTAAAGAGTGAGTGTAAGTGGGTCTACCGAGGCACTGCCTCGGTAAGCAAGGCCTCTTGACATTGAGAAACACCTACAGGTAGGTCACTGGGGCCTTATCAGTAACTGGGTCATGCAATGCATTGTGGTTAATGTTGTGTCTCATGAAATTGTCTGCTTATAAATGGTGTAGCCTTGTATGTTCATTTTTTTGTGTATAATCTTGCTAAATCCAGGTATGTTAATTACTTAAATATGAGCTTAAATATGAGCTTTACAACGTAGAACTCGTGTGACATTTAGATTGATAATCTACACAGTATAGACTACAGCAATGTGCCATTGATGTACAGTAAACTGTGCACACACGTGCGTCTGGCGTGTCTGTTCTGTTACTTAGTGTCATAGTGAATCTGCTCTACAAGTATAACTCAGTTTGTTTGAGTGTTTTGTTCGCTGGTTCGTTTGTGGCTGATTCATCTTTTCATTAACCTAATACTATATTGTAATTACATTATTACATAATTTCTGATTATCTGTTATCAATACCGAACACCGCTACCTGCCACGCTTGTATGCACAAAACTGCTGGGCTGAAGTTGTGTAGATAGCGTTGCAGTGCTAGCAGCTGCAAGTAACACAACATTACAAATATCTGAACTTAGCAATATTAACAGAATCAACTTTCACTTTTCTACCTTCTAAAACGCGTTTCAGTAAAAACCTGAGATGAACTCGACCTTGTTTACAGTGTGAGTCTGACTGCTGTAAGATATAACGAAGAGTTACATTGTTTTAATACTCTCAGGAGCTTTTATGTTATTCTTTGCCTGGAATAAAAAAAACAATCTAAAAGATGTACAGATAAACATGAAACATACAGAGTCTGTAATAATCTATTTTCTCTGATGAAGTTTCCAAACAGATAATTAAAAAAGCAGCACTGGATTCTGGAGTTTCCAGAACCGGAACATGAAGCGGTCCAGTCTCACCTGGCCCAAGCGGTTTCATGGTGACCGGTTCAGAGGTCTTTAGACTGAAAACAAACCAAGCAGCATTAATGTGTTATACAATCTGGTAAGTTCTAGTAAAAGCTCATTATGACATTATAAAACAAAAACAATCCTCATTTGTACGTCATTGATACTTAAATTTTAAATACTGACTCTGGTTTAACTTTAAGATCAACTGACAGATCATAACCTGAACGAAATCAAAATTACAGACTCATAAAGATACTTTGGCCTACAGTCAGGAGTGTGTCCTGAGGAGTGGCCTATGGTCAGGGGCGTGTCCTGAGGAGTGGCCTATGGTCAGGGGCGTGTCCTGAGGAGTGGCCTGTGGTCAGGGGCGTGTCCTGAGGAGTGAACTGTGGTCAGGGGCGTGTCCTGAGGGGTGGCCTGTGGTCAGGGGTGTGTCCTGAGCAGTGGCCTGTGGTCAGGGGCGTGTCCTGAGGAGTGAACTGTGGTCAGGGGCGTGTCCTGAGGGGTGACCTGTGGTCAGGGGCGTGTCCTGAGGAGTGGCCTGTGGTCAGGGGTGTGTCCTGAGGGGTGAACTGTGGTCAGGGGCGTGTCCTGAGGGGTGGCCTGTGGTCAGGGGTGTGTCCTGAGCAGTGGCCTGTGGTCAGGGGCGTGTCCTGAGGAGTGAACTGTGGTCAGGGGCGTGTCCTGAGGAGTGAACTGTGGTCAGGGGCGTGTCCTGAGGGGTGACCTGTAGTCAGGGGTGTGTCCTGAGTAGTGGCCTGTGGTCAGGAGAGTGTCCTGAGGAGTGGCCTGTGGTCAGGGGTGTGTCCTGAGGAGTGAACTGTGGTCAGGGGCGTGTCCTGAGGGGTGACCTGTGGTCAGGGGTGTGTCCTGAGCAGTGGCCTGTGGTCAGGGGCGTGTCCTGAGGAGTGGCCTGTGGTCAGGGGCGTGTCCTGAGGGGTGACCTGTGGTCAGGGGTGTGTCCTGAGCAGTGGCCTGTGGTCAGGGGCGTGTCCTGAGGAGTGAACTGTGGTCAGGGGCGTGTCCTGAGGAGTGAACTGTGGTCAGGGGCGTGTCCTGAGGAGTGAACTGTGGTCAGGGGCGTGTCCTGAGGGGTGACCTGTGGTCAGGGGTGTGTCCTGAGCAGTGGCCTGTGGTCAGGGGCGTGTCCTGAGGAGTGAACTGTGGTCAGGGGCGTGTCCTGAGGGGTGACCTGTGGTCAGGGGTGTGTCCTGAGCAGTGGCCTGTGGTCAGGGGTGTGTCCTGAGCAGTGGCCTGTGGTCAGGGGCGTGTCCTGAGGAGTGGCCTGTGGTCAGGGGCGTGTCCTGAGGAGTGGCCTGTGGTCAGGGGCGTGTCCTGAGGAGTGGCCTGTGGTCAGGGGTGTGTCCTGCGGTCAGGGGTGTGTCTTGAGCAGTGGTCTGTGGGGGCCCTTGCAGTTAGACTGCCAGCCTAGGTGTCCCCCCCCACAAGCTGAGACAATCAAATTCAATCAATATGATAATGTTGAAAGAAAAATGATAAAGTGTATAACTTCCTCAGCTGACATGATGCATATTTTTGTTTGTGTCACCATTTTAGTTGGAAAACAAACTGTTCCTCCCATAAACTTCATATTTTAGAAGGTGGGTGTTTGTTCTATTTGTATATTTGTAGGCTGAACACAGTGTGACTAATACATGCCTCTGTTCAGCTTTACACATTTGTTCAATAAAGTTTATCCAAAAAACGTAATATGCGAGCAAACTACCAGCTCGTCTTTAGCAGTATCGTTGAAACAGCGACATGGAGATGACTGCGTAACAATCAACCGTTCAAACTGTAAGTGAAAGAAAAAATGAAATATCATTCTATATGTGTGTATGTGTAAGAATGTGGGTTAGTTTGAGTGTGTGGGTGGATGTGTTTGAGCGCTTTTCACAGCTGCTTGTCTCGTCGGACAGGATCAGCAATTAATCTATAGAATGACATTTTATCTTTTCTTCCATGAAGAGTTGATTGTTACACAGTCATCACCGTGTCACTGTTTCAACGATACTGCTGAAGACAAGCCGGTAGTAAAGATTAAGTTACACCGATAGGACACACTAATGAAAACAATGGTCTAGTGCAATGCATTGTCGGTAACTATGTGTCACTTGCAGCTGCTAGCACTGGAACGCTATACATATATCGTTATATTGATGTGGACATTTTTCAAAGTATTACGAGTGTTTGGATCTTGATTTTGCAAACGGAGCAGTTCAACATGTTTATCGGTCTAAATAAATATATTTTAGCTAAATTCTGCAGATCTGATTTTGTGACTGTTGCTGTGAATCTTTGTAAACTGAATGCAGTCTGCTACATGATCATAGCTTTGTAGCTAGTTCCTTGTTGTACTATAAGTAGTTTAATACTTCCAAGCAGTTTTTATGGTTTGTAACTTCTTCAGGACGTCCACTAAGTGGCTTGAGTTACTGAGCACAAGATGGTGATCAGTGACGAGGAACAAGTCCTCAAATTAATTTTAGCTGCCAGCAGGTGCGGATAGAACGTCGGGATTACCGGGAGATCACCCGGGGACCTGGCTGCCAAACTGGCCCGCTTGCGATTGGGCTGACGGTCAGTTGGAGCTTGATCGTTAAATAAACAATCTGTTGTGCGCCGCATTAGTCCCTCTGCCTTGCTGACACTCACTCAAATGCATCATGTAGCACAATCACCCCCCTCCTC